>JAFIDM010000003.1:43929146-43970757 GCA_023159025.1 Thereuonema tuberculata
ATATATATATATATATATATATATATATATATATATATATATATATATATATATATATATATAAATTTTTAGACTAATTCAGTAAAATTTATTGAATCGCTGAAATTTCCTTATTTTTCCTTCATATTTAGCTTAATATTTATTTAACTTTAAATACTTCAGGAAGGTTCTAAATTAATTGAATATTAATTAATTCGAATTCAGCAAAAGAAAATATTCGAAAATGCTTGAAGCAATTTTCTCTTCTTAAATGTTAAATTTAATGAAAATATTATATATCCTTGATAGATCTCTGCTTAACTTATATTGGCTTGAAAATAACTAAGAAAAAAAAATCAGCAAATTTTATAAGAAAAAAAAAATTTTAATGAAAAAAAAAATTAATAGCAGAATTTCTAAGAAATTTCTAATAAGATATTTATATAGATTATTTTTAGAGGAAGAGTTGAAATTTTAAATAAATATAAGCGGAATGTGGCCAAAGAGTATTTGCAAATTAAAATTAAATATGTTTGTATAATGAGATGCCGAAATTATTGTTGCAGTGCCGATTTCTAAATATCCTCCTGATGAGATCCAACCAAGAGTAATCTAAAGACAATGGATACAGTAAAGTTCTCATTAACCTTTCATTTTCATAAATAATGATAATTTTTTTTTTTAATTTTTGTAAACGATAAAGTATGACGTTAAAGTATGTGAAAAAAGTTATTGAATTAAAAACAACACACAAATTGATTTTAAAACTATTTTAAAATCAATTTGTGTGTTGTTTTTAATTCAATAACAATTTTCATAGATAGTTGAGTTTATTTATTATAAAATTAGTTCCGTTCTGAGATACTTTCTATAATTAGCGGTTCCTCTGTATTTTCAATCTGGCAGCGTCATGTACTCACTGTACTTCAGTTTAGTTGAATAACGAATTAAACTATTCGTGATTCCGATAGTTGCGTAATATTGTTTCGGATCCTGAGCTAGAAATGTCCATGCAATGTTTCAAGACCTTTTCATTGTGTGGTGCCATTTCTTACTTAAATGCAAAAGAATATCAAACAATGATGTAGTTATTTTCCATTACAAAATCAACAATGGTAAATAGTGATAAAGACATGTGACGAAAAATCATGACATGCAATATAGGAATTGCTTTTATTCATGATTGATTGTTATCTGTGTTACATGGAAACAAGAAAGGTTATGAATTGTTTCTAGTAGTGATAGTTATGTAGGTAAAGAAGAGACCGAAGCAACATAGGTTCCAAGTGTGAATTCTACAGTAAATTTGTACCTATGTACGGAATTCGTACGGGAATCAGAATTTCCGAATTAAGCGTGGATATTAAAAGTTGTGCAAATCCAAAAGAATAAAATATTCGTAACCAGACTTCATCCAAGACGAGTAGAATAAAGACAATATGGCAGCCAATGATCGAATCGTGGAACTTGGAAAAAGGAAACAAGTTCGTGACAGATTCCAGTACATAGAAAGACATCAGCATAGATAACATCGCATAATACAAGAAAAGGTAAAACGTTTCTATTTCCATTAAGAAATAAACAAGACGGATGGATCCTGTTTTGTTTTTTTTCCGAAATAAGAGCTGTTGATCGTTTACAAGATATGCAACTGAACTGATCATAATTCAGTATAAAATTAATTCACAGAATTGAAATACGGTATTTATTCAAGTGATTATTCAAGTATTTGTAAATATTTTATTATAGAATATATTCTAATAGAAAACTTCTCAATTCGTCTTTTAGTCGATTTTATTTATTATATCTGAACCACATTCTGCTATCACAACACATACAGGGCCCATAGACATTAATGCATGCACACAAATTACAGACTGCAGTAATTATATGCGTACAGAAAATAAGACAATATTTTTAATAAAAATATAATGTCATTACCAAAGTTATATTATATATTTTCACTGCACGTTCAGGAAAACAAAAAAACAAAAAATAATAGTTGTAGAACCAAATCAAAATTACAACAATGGGTGAGACCAAATTTTTTACCAATTGACATCCTGCTTTACTTACTTATATACTTGAAATTGGATTCATTTTTAATTATATGAACCATGCGCTAATTAAACGATTAGCTATGGGATTAAAATTCGTTATTCGGTATTAATTCATAAGTAATACTTCTACAAATGAAGTATTAATAGAAATAGGATAGAAATCCATTATTTCGATTCTAATGCGTTTCTATGAGAATTTTTGATACGTTCTAGCACTAATTTCTACTTAGAAAAGATTTTAAATATAACAGTTAGACCGTCTCTAGATCTTATATATACATACTAAGTTTAAAGAAGATCCATTTGCAGGTTTTCAAAATTTATTAGTAATGGGGTCAAACACACACACAGACTGAGTGATCTGAATAGCTACACTTGACCTTTCGGACGATCGTGGAGGTTCTATAGTAGCCAATTTTTCACATCTCTGAAAAATAGGCTGTAAAAGTTTTTTAAGTTTTACTGATTCCTTAGAACAAATGTCTATAGATGTTGAAGAGTAGGTAAGAAGTCAATAAATATGCAATTAACAACTTTTAGGCTTAAGTTAATTATTAAGCTTTAAGTTAATTAGTCAAAATGCTTGAGTAGGCTCGGAGAGAGTTGATCTTAGGGTCACTTAAATTGAATTACAAACAATGCAAACACTCAGGTAACCATATTTACAACCATCATTTCAGTTTTTCTCAATTGGGATATTTTCCTTCTTCTGTATTTTGGAACCGGACAGAACTTTAACCTCTTAATTTCATTTTACAATCCCTTTTAGCAGAAGCATTATCATATTAGCAAAGCGCTATTTAAATACAGTAGCCAAGGGGAACAATGGTAACGGCGCGGGAAAATGCTTTCATATTTATTCAGTTTGTGAACTTTTTAAAAGAGTCGCTTCTGCGCAGTGAAAGAGCCGCGGGTTGCCGTCTGCTATTTCAGGCAGATTTACAGCAATTTGGACTTCTAGAAGAATCGGCGTATCAAGGGAACCTGAGATTTCGCAGGTCGTGAAAGGTTATGCATCCCCTTAGGCTTAAAGAGTAGTTTGAAAAGAGGAATTGTTTGGGCTCTACTGCAAAAAGAAAATGCAAACAGAAGAATCCAACCAACAAACAGGACAAATAGTGTCTTCTCAGACCTCAAATATAAAGCTTGGGAAAAATTTGAATTTACAGAACTTGTTTACTCTTCAGTTTCCATCGTTAGGCTTATCTATCTATCTATATTGAGTATTTAATAAAAAACTTAAGAAATGAAAAAATTCTAAGCAGTGAATAAAGTGAAATATTCCATTGAAGTAAATGTTGAATTCTTGTATCTGAAGTGGCCAAGGGCTCAAACTTTTGACTGTGGGCTAGAGGTGCCGATTCAATTTCCAACGGAGGTCGGGGACTTTTTTCCATGCTGCATTCTCCTCCAGACGGATCCTAGGGTCCACCCAGCCGTCTGGTACCATGAGTTAAAGGCAGGCAGGCATGACCTACTTTCGTTGGCCAAGGAACGCTGGGAGCTTTACCTCCCATGATCCGAAGGGCCACATTAGCCAATGGTGGGCTACTTCAAGTATCTGAACTGTATTATGTTAATCTCTGTACTAAATGTTTCTTTCCTATTAATAAAACCGGAAAAACTGCACTGCATATAATTATAGTTAAAAACATAACTATTACTATTACTGTAAAAATTAATTACATTTATTATTAAGAGCTTTAGCAGAGACTAATTTTGATCTAGATATAGAATAAGCATAGATATATTTATAAAAGCAAGATTATTTGGAACAAATTAAAAGCAAAAAAAAAAATGACAAATGACCTGATACAATAAAGACAAACATGAAGTATATTTACTTACTTTACTTTTTTTGGTGAAGTAAAATTTAAATGACCTGATAGATTAAAAAGTTAATTTAGATCATTTCAGAATAATTGTAATTTGGACAATTATAAGCTATAAAAAAAATTATCTTATAGAAGTCCATAGTAGATAATAGAATTCTAGGTGAGCTCTTATTGGCTACTGCGAGGGTAATTCAACGCTATTTACAATGACATTTAGGATTTTTGGAAAAGGAAAAAGAAATCTTTATTACTACTATAATGATATTAAAATAAATTAATGAAATTACATTGAAATGAGCTTTGGATAATGTTCGGTGAAATGTTCAATAGGATTAAATAATAAACCATTAGGAACTTTGTAATGGTATTTAACTAAATTGGAAAAGTTTACTCTATGCAATTTGGTAGCATTCAATTTGCAGTTATTTTTTAATTTCTAATTATCTACTCTGTAGTAGTTCGTTTAAAACTTAAGAAATATACTATTACTATTATAAATATTGTCCATAAAGGGCAACTACTTTAGATCTATTAATACTATTTGAAGAATTTTCGCAATAGAAAACCACTTCTGACTTTGAAATCTCAAAATGAAAATTGGGAAATCTTAAAAATAATATAAAATCTAAGTATTAAATATATACGTCGTTATAGGTACCGTAAATACAAAAATTACTGCAAAAATAAAGTTAAAATCATTTGCAAAGTAAAAAAAAAAAAAAAATAGCAAAATGTTATTAAAAATTTAATAATATCCTAATCCCAATTATCCAGAAAAATTTTGGAGCCTATATCTCCGTTGGATCCGATCGTGGAGGACACACACACAAAAAAAAATCTGTTTGATTATATTTTACTATTGAAAGTTAGTGGATCTCGAAAATCATATTATTTTTTTTATTAACTTTAGAACGTAATTCCAATCATAAATTAATTCATAAATTTAGAATTCTTTATATTTATTAATATTTGCGAAGGTGGTAAAATATTTAACAATTTTACGAGATTTTCTATTTTATGTAATATTTTTCATGTACTTCATTTTTAATTAACAGCAGGAAAGTGGTCTCTCGAAACATTTCAGCTAAATTACTGTGTTTAGTAGTTTTTACACAGTATAAACAAGCCAAGAGTTCGGATAATATACGGAATTAAATAGATCTTTTAATTAAAAGAAATAGCTTTAAAATAAATATTACATTTAAAAATAATAGGTGTCTAATGCAAAATACCATTCTGCAGAATTTACAAAGGAAAACGCAATCGAGCAAAATAGAAACGAAATAAAAATTTAATTTTAATTTGCTTTTAATAAATGTAACATTGCCAAATTTCAACTTTATTTTTTATCTTCTACGATGATAATTTTTTTTTTTAGATTTTAGTAAAAATCTTTCACAAAACAATTGAATCCGTTTGTTTTTTCTTAAACAATATTACAAAAATGGTAACAGAAGTAAATTTGATTTAATAACAAGTTCTAATAAGGTTTAGATTCTGTACGTATAATTTTTCAAATTTAATAATTTCGCAATTTTAAAAATCAGCATTAACTTTTAATTTATTGGTAAATATTATTAAATTAATAGTCATTAAATAGTACAAATAATTTAATTTTCTTTCTAATAATTAAATATTTTAGTTTTCAGAATTTATTTTTTAATGATTCTAATTTGGGAAAAAGATTCCTTTGAATAATTAACGATAATTATTAAAAATAGTTATAATTTCATGAAATATAAGATTACAGTTTGATATTAATACCAAATTTCATGAGTTTTTTTAAATTGCAAATTTAAGATTAAATTTGTATGTATCTATGTATTTATATATTATTATTATGATTATTATTATTATTATTATTATTAAATCTGTAGAATTTTCGAAGTATCATAATAACGAAATTCATAGAGCGGTAATTTTACATGTTTATGTAGAAGGGAAATGTAAAAGAATTCCAAAATATATTTTGTAGTCTTTAAAATATATTTTCAACAATGTTTTGTAGAATTAATTATTTACAAAATAAAGAAACAACAAAATTTGTTCAAACTTCTTTGCGGGAGATAGCCTATGTTTAATTACCCTATTTACTCGCGTATTTTACGCACTTTTTTGGAAGAAAAAATTGTTTTGAAATAGGAATGCGTAAATTACGCGAGAAATAAAAAAAAATCCTTCCGAAACAGCAAATTTCCTTTACCATTATAACTGACCAGTCTACTATTCAACACTGAGAAAATTATGCGAGAAAAAGAAATCTAAAATATGCCCTTAAAATTTGGGGTGCGTAAATTACGCGAGTAAATACGGTATTGTTTCCGAAAAAGAAGTTTCAAACAAATTGTTTTTCTATTCGTGAAATAAGCAACAATTTGCAACAATTTTAAGTTGAAATTCATCTAAAAATACTTGGTTAAATCAACATAGAAAATTTCATATTTTTAAGCTAGCTAACAAAATTTCTACTTTTTATTATCCTACAAGACAGATCTAATGTTTTTGTTTTCTCGCTCATTCTTGCAAAAAGTTCAAACGTAACAAAATATATATTTGAAATTCAGAAGTATATTAATTTAGCAACTTCAGTTTGTTTTGTAGGATTATCAGATTTTTTTTTTTCACTTTAATCGCGGAAATTTAAGGGCATTAATTACGAAGCAGTCGAGAATTGAAAAATTTTAATTTTATTATTGCGAAACTTATTTTTTGTTGAATGCTTATAATTAAGAAATTAAATTTTGTTTTCGTATGAAATCCACATGATTAATTAGAAAGAATTAGCGCGAACTGAATTCTTGAACTGACAAACATCGATTTCCAATATATTTATGAAATTCCATTTATTGCTATTCTTTTATTAATTGTTAGAAAACCTCAATTTTTTTATATAATTGCATGATTATTTTAATCTTTCTAATAAATTTGTATTAATTCTTAAGTTTATTAGAGTATTTTTTTTTGTTTAAGTGTGTTTTAGCTATAGCAGGGCTACCGCAAGCACGTATGCAAAAGCACCATAAAACAGAGGACACCAAATTAAGGTCCGAATTAATTAAAACTGTCTGTAATCAAACGTAGTCATAATTATTCCGTCTCCTTTTAACCACTGTTCTGCTTTTCATTATAAAAAAACATTACCAAATAAAATTATTAAGAAGACGGGCGGCAAAAATTTTCTTGCGCAAGGCGCCCTACAAGTCTATGGCGTCCCTCAACTACAGCAATGTATTATTTAACTTATTTTGCATAAGCTTAATTGTTATTATATTATCTTGGAATTTACCTTTAAATTCAATATACTTAAAAAAACCAAGTGAATATATTTTTTTTCTAAAGCATAATTTAAAAGCGACCCATAATAATAAAGAAAATTAAAAAAATAATAAAGAAGGATGTACATTAGCAAAAAGGAAAAAAAAACAAACAAAAAAACCATGGGGACATTGAGAAAAAAAAGGTTCAGTGAGGAAAAAAAGTTAGATATACGGATTTGAACCGATAACTCTCAGTATATAAGTCCGAGACGTTAAGCTTCAAGCTATAGCTGACAACTGAAATTAAATGGTTGCATTTCTAATATTCAATGAAAACTGCCAAATATCTCGATCATGGGTGGCATTGGGCTCTGAAAATACCCCATTCCTACAGTCTTCGAGCCTCTGAACACGATGGTGAAATCCGTTTGTCGATCCGACCTTTCGTTCGGGAGTTGTTAGGGGTGGATAGACACGGACGGACGGACAGGACGATTTTGGTCGCTATCACAGTAGCTCCCGAATGGATGCTAATAAGTCATTACAAACAGTTCAGTTTTTATCAATCAAAAGCATTGATTTTTTTTTTTTAACTTAAAGGAGAATTAAAGTGTTCCTTTTTGTAGGTAAGTTCCTTTGAATGGATTTTATTGGAACTTCGTTCGCGTTTTTAATGAACGATCTATACGTTACATTTGAAATTCATTTAATTTATTTTCAGAAAGATTTCAAGATACTATTTAGATTCGGCAAATATTGAATTTATAGATGTGAGGAGACTTTCTCTACACATATATATAGGCTATATGTGTAGAATGGAATGACAGAATGGAAGTCATTTATATATTTGGGGAGAGGGAGGCAAGGATTTTAGTCTAAAATTTACAAAAAATAAATAATTCATATCGGTAGTTCAAAAATTTTAATTATTTTTTCTTTTTAATAAAACGACATTTCTATGTAGTTGTATTTTAATAATAATAAAAAAAAATCCTCATACAATTTTTTTTAAAGCAGAATTTTACTTTAGTTGAAATTTAAAAGATTTCTTTAAAATCATGAAAATTTGAAATATAATGAAAAAAATAATAGAATACCTAGAATAGGAGAATTTTGAAAATTTTGATTTAACTTTTCTATTTTACCTAAAGAGTTTATGAATTTAATAAATACTATTAATGAACCATAATATATTTTTCTTCTTCTTCTTCATTAGCTATATTTCGCAGGCTATTTCTTTTTCCTGCTTCGTCAGGCTTTCAAATACTGTTCGTTGAAAAGCGAGAGCTACGACAACACAGACGATTCTAGTCCCCAAAGGGGTGATACGCTGAGATGGGCACTTTCCTAAGGCCTGTTTTTCTTTTAGTACCTGTTATTTTTGCAATAGTATTTATTCTTTCCATAATTCTTTCCCGAAAAGCGCAAATAGAACGCAGCTACTAGTAAACTAACACTGATAAAAAGTAAATATCCTCTCTTTATTTTTCCTCAACCCTATTTTCATGAAATCCAAGGAGACCTGACGCATGCGCAAAAGCGTTGAAGGCTCTCGTAAACGAAAACGAACAGTACATCGAATATTCCTTACAAAACATAACAAAGTTTTAAACAACATAGAAGTATTCATAGTAAAGAAGCATCGTATGGACTGCTCAGAAGCCAATCAGTGTAAGTCATTTTGTTTTAAATTGAAATTTTTTCTGTAAGTCATCCTCTAATGTTTATACTTTCGGTTGACAAAGTGCCCAAATTACTCCTGCAAGTGTATAGTTATGTTATCTTTCAATAAAAATTCATTCTTCAAATTTAGAAACGTTGTTATTTTTTGGTACATAATTTTAAAAAACCTATTTCATTTTTTGGTTTATTGACTTACACTGATTGGCTTCTGAGCAGTCCATATATAGATTCTTCATGACAATAAATAAGTATGAACTTATACTTATTTATTGTAATGAACAATCTGTATATGATACTTCCTTGTTTTATAAATGATTTGATTCATTTTATTGTATGAACAATCTATATTACTAAAATCTTTTATTTCTCTGTCCGGCGCAATTTCCTGTGAGAATGGAAAATATAAGTAATTTTTACAATGAAACGACGGGAATCGAACCTGCAACCTTTTTATCCGAAGTCAGACGTCTTATACATTAGGCCACCGGGACTACAACTCATTTTATTTTGATAAAAAATCTTTATCATCTCTAAATTAAATGTAATAATTTACATTTATTATGAAAAAAGCAAATTTTCAAGGGAATGTCGTTCCCCCTTCCTCAAGCCTATTTACAATGAGTTAGCGAAATTTTTTTGAACAATTAAAATATCACTTTTTTTTGTTTTTTTTACTTATGTGTCCTTCCCATTTGCCTCATTAAATAAGGAATGTATTCAACCTGTTTTTTGAATCTCAAGATTGTTTATTTATTTCCGATCCGTCTCTTTATTTGTAATTCGAAAATGACAATTAAAACTATAATTGCCGAAACGTTGCAATATTTTAAATATAATATTCTTACTTAACCAAATCTATGTGATATAGAAAAACAAGCGCATGTACACGGGAGATGGCTTAGTATATATATATATATATATATATATGGTTGTTGAAATCTATGTTATTGGAAGCTTTGTTATGTTTTGTAAGGAATATTCGATGTATTTGAAAGCCTGACGAAGCAGGAAAAAGAAATAGCCTGCGAAATATAGCTAATGAAGAAGAAGAAGAAATGTATTATGTTTCATTAATAGCTTATGAATTTTTCACTAAATCCATACGAATGAAACTTAATTTTCTTTAAAAAAAAAAAAAATCACACCAATTGTTTGACAGAAAATTACTAAATATTAAATTAAAATAAATGACTGCTAACTATAAAACAAACATATTAAATCCATAAAAATCAATCAATTAAGAGTTGCCTTTTTAAATAAAAAAAGTAAGAGTCATCTTTCCATTCTTCAATTATAATAAACGTAATTAAAAATATTAATTAAATTTATTGTAATTTCAGAAATGATTCATTATTTAATAATTTACGTATTGAAGAGTTTTGATTTCATTGTATTTAAATAAGAAACGGAATTTTAAAGTGACTAATTGGTTTATTTAAAATGTGCAAATGAAAATATAAAATAAAACGAAAATCTAATTTAAAAGATATATAATTGATTTAATAGGTTAAATTCTCTCTCTCTCTTTTTTAAATTACAGTTGCACATACAGAAATTAAGGTCTTTAATCTGCTAATAATAAATTAAATTCTGAAGTTAATTCGAAACAATAGGAGTGAAGTTTACATCAATATTTAACAACGCTACTGACGCCAACCAATTAGCAGTTAATTTAGTTCGCTTCTCTATTTCTCCTGAGGGGAATTTTGTCAAGTTTAATTTCATTATTTGATGACGTTTCGTAATCTATAATTTATGCGAAATTATATAAATATAAAAGATTTCATAAAGATTCTATAACATGATTTTTTATAATTTATAGGAAACTTATATGACGTATTTGCATTTAAAAATTAATTTTTTTTCATCTTTTTTTTTTGCCATTTTTAGCCTTGTACTGTGGCACAAAATTTGGGTTTCTTATGGTACCTAATGTATACATGACAAAAAAATCTACTTGTTGAATTTATGAAGCTTTTTTTTTTTATTTTATATCAGTCTTTTTTATTTTTTTTGCGGGGAAAAAAAATTTGATACTTTTAAAGATTTACGAAATCCACGAAATTTTCCTGAATCTCTTAATTAAGAACGATGTTAATATTCAATAGATCTCTTCTCTAGTTATTCATGTATCCTCAAAAAGTTTCTAAAAAAATTAAAAATTGATGGTGACTTTAGACTTATTTTTTTTTACCTTTTCTTAAATCGGCTGATCTATAATCGTACATAAATATAGTGAGAGTAAAGCAAATGTAATTGTAGCAATATCAAAGCAATTGTGTGGAAAGACCAAATCTAGGCCTAAACTGGATCCTGATTTCGTTCTATTAGACCACTAGAGAATGAAAGGCTAGCAATATTCAATTTAATTACTTTTACAATTTTCAGATATGATTAATTCTACATAGCAATATCTGCCACACCAGGATTAGACGGTTACAGATGTTTTGTCTGGGAATGTAATTGACGGCCACGCAAAGTAAGTGAAAAGTTTACGATTGAAGGAAAAAATTTCATATAGTTACATCTTTTCCATTATGTTTTTTATAAGTTTTCAGCAACCTCAGCAGGTAATAGGAATGTAAATAATGCATCGCTTGTGCTTAATGCATTACTTAAATAGATTAGAAAAACCAAATTTCATTTTCAGTCATTTCGAGCATTTCTTTTTATTAAAAAGATGGCATCAAATATTCTAACATTATTTTTAATCTTATTAAATTAATATGATCTTATTAAAAAACAGACTACTAATGCTGAAGAAAAAAACCAACAAGGATTATATATAAATAAATAAATACTCATCAAATAAATAAATAATTTCAAGAAAAAAAATGACTTTACTGAAAGCCGAGATATATTTATATATATATTTAATAAAATGTAGACTTACTTTTTAGTAGTTACTTAATCATCTAATTTTTAAAATAAATGATCTTTTAATTACTGCTCTCGTGAATTTATTTTTTTTAAATTCCTTTCAAGAAGACAAAATTTTAAAAATACATTATATGTATAAAAATTATATTTAATTTCATATTCCTTATAAAGTGACTTATTTTCAACAAAATGTTTTAGTAAAATTTTTTAGCATAATCCAAATTGAGAATCATTCCTTGACAAATCAAACATTTGAATTAGATTGTACCTTTATAATTGAAATTTTGTTAAAATCAAAACAAGATATTCTACGAATATTAAAACTACAATTTAAAATAAGTAATTTCTCCATTACTCGAATAATCTCACAACTCCAATTTTATTATTTTTTTTATTTGTTAGATTTCTTTAATTTTTCAGTAATTCAGAGATGAAGCCTACACATCTGATGAAGCCTTTTTTCAAAATTAATTAAAAGTTAAAAAGCATTTAAAAAACATGACACGCTCATGGTTTCCACTTCCTAGAGAAGTCATCTTCAAGTGAGAAACCAGGGTTGTGTCATGCTTTTTAAATGCTTTTTAACTTTTAATTATTTTTTTTTAAAAAAAAGGCTTACTCAGATGTGCAGGCTTCATCTTTGAACTATTCAACACATGTTCAGCACACGTTAAACGTTTCTGTTACTATCGAATTTTTATTTCTTAGATTTTAGAATTTTAAAGGGATCTCTTTTGAATTGCACAGTCAATTAGATATCATTTTTTAATTAATAAACTGAAGATTGATTCTTGTAAATTAGCACTCGAAAAAAAAAAGTATATACATATTAAAAAAACAAAGTTCATTTTTTATTAATTTTATAACTGGTTAAAATACCTAAACTGAATGCGAAATTTCTATTCAGATGATTTTGTATAATAGGTACATCTTAATTACTAGCATGTTAACCATTACTTACTAAATTACTTTTTTTTCTATAACTCAATATACAACTATGAAGTTACATACGGTTTTTTAAAATTATTTTAAGTCAATATAATAACTTGTAAAGTTATTAAAAACAGTAAATTAATTATTCGCCTTTTAATCTTAAATATTCGCAATACATTGCATTACGATTACATAGTCTGTTCTTATTTTTTTTTTATTGCATTATAATTAACAAATAACCAACAGCAATAGATCAATAAAAAATCGTATAGTAAGGATTAATTCCTTATAAATGCAGCTTTAGAAATTTTCCTTTACAAGAATTGACAGTTTTAATAATGTAAATTTATTACATGAATATTAATTAAGTGATTGAGCACAATGAATAATATATGTATAAAAAAATAAATATTTTCTATTGACAAAATTGTTATTACTGTAAGTTCAAAGAAATTTATGTAATAATATATATGCGCGTTCTTTATAATGAAAGTATATTATAGCGTTAGTATTATTTGTAATATCATTAAATTATTATTTTGAATTATTTTTTAAACTTTTTAACAATTGTTATTAATAGTTGGCTTTATTTTTTTAAATTGCATTACACCAATTAACAAATTAAATTAATTAAAAAGAATAGCTATAGTAATTTTCTTTTTATTTCCTAAATTCGAAACTTCATTGTTATAATTGTAACATCTACAGAAAGGCAGTATATACTTAAAATGAATTAGAATTTCTCTTTGATGAATTCTAACAATATTATTATTTGAAGCGTTGGCAATTATCATTTGTAATATTTTTATTATACCTTTATAAGAAAAATACAGATACACATAAATAACTTTAAAAAAAAATATACATACTGTCTTACGGATTTTTTTTTAATATAATAATTTTTATATGTAATTTAATTTCTAATTACATTAAAAAAAGTCGATTTTTAAATAACAGCTGTGATTCCCTAATATCCAGGGTTAGAAAGATGAGGAATATCGAAGTGAAATTAATACAATATCAATTTTTTTTTCTTGTTGTCTTTCAGTATAAGAATGAAAGATAGAAAAAAGAGAATAGAAATGAAGTTTTAGTGTAATATTTTTTGATTTTGAAAGGAACTATTTAATATCAATATTTTATTCACACATTTAAATTTATTAAATTGACAATGTTAATGAGATGACAATTTTTATAATAGGAGTAACTAATAGTGAGGATTTATTTTATACGATTCCCTTCCAGAAAATTAAAATATTATAAATATTATGTTTTGAATAACTTTTAACTATTAATTATTAATGAAAGAAATCTTTGTTTGCTCTGCGTTAAAATTAAATAATATATCACAACTTTGTTTGCTCTGCGTTAAAATTAAATAATATATCACTTTAAATTATATGTGAAAGGGTTTCAAATATTTAGTTCAACTTTTTTCTTTTTTATAAAAGTTTTTTTTCCAATCATAATTGGGAAACGAGAAAATGTTTTTTAACTTTTAAATATTGTATTCTTTTCAGTCTTATTATTTAAGGAAACAAAATTGTTTTTAACATTATAGATGTAATTAAAAGAAACTTCAAATTCCACAGCCTGTTTTATTTAATAAAACTCACTCAATTTCAGTAGATTCTATTACTAATAAATTTATGAAAGGAATAAATTTATTTTAAGGCTTATATAGGTTTATTCTATAAATTAATATTAAATAGCTTCGTAAAGAATAAAATATTTGGAATGTATATAAGAATTGTGGAAATATATTTTCCGTATAGAATTGAGTGTAAAGAAAATCTAGATCGATATCTAAACTGTCTTTAATGTCTTCGTTTTTTCTGAAAATTTTATTTCAGAAATACAACTATTTTAAGACTACAAAACCAACTTTCCAAATGTTTAAGTATTTTCCTTTTTAATTTGATGTTTTGGATAAAAAACACATTTTTAAACAAGAAAAATGATGATTTTTTTTTTCTTAAAAATTACATTAGAATGGCATTTTATTTCAGATGAACTACGTAAACTGTTTTTGGAGTAAAAGTTTTTATTTTCTAAACATGGTTAGAATTATCCCGCCCCCACTCCCCCAATAAAAAACAAAGAGTGAAATGAAGCAAAAGATTGATACAGATAATTTCTTTTACTATAGTATTTCTGAAATATTAGTCTTTTAATTTTAATTGAGTTGCTATTTCGTTCTTAGTGACTGCTAATTCGATATTGATATCTGTTATTGCTATTAGACATTAATGACAAAATAGTTGTTTCTATTTTGTCAGTATAAAAAGAATTCTCTTAACTGTATCAACATTTTCAATTAACGAATTGTAAATGACTTACATGCTCACTTTTATCCTGTGAATGTTTCATCGATTCATTTAGGATTGGTTTCGGGTAACAATTATTCGTAAGCGTCGTTTTTAATGAAGCTAACTAGAGAGTCCCAATTGGTCGATCGGATCACGTGACTTTGCTTCCATTTCCACTGTAGTTAATGCATTCAGATCGTCATTTGTTAATATTTCATAAATTTAATTTTAGTAAGTTATTAAAGAAGTATGCATAACAATAATATTAATAACAACAGTAACAATAAAATAATAATAATAATTATAATAATTGCATTGACAGGCAAAGTAACGCTGTAAAACAATGCTATTTTTTATTAGATAAATTTATTACATTCTAAATCTTGCGTGGAATGAAACTACGTTATTGAAATAACATTGGAAGTAAAATAATAAACTTTACTTCCTGGTAAAACTAAAGAAAAATTTATGTAGATGTGATATCAGTCAGCAATCTTCGTCGTTTTCCCTTCAAACCCTGCCGTTGCTCAGGTTGTTATCAGATGTTCCTTTTTTACTCCATTGAGTTTGAAGTTCTAATCACCAATTCTTGGAAATGAACTGTTAAGTAGTTCGTGAGGTCGGTGAAAGTGATAAAAATAGAAAGTAATAAAAATAGTATTAAAATTATAAAGAAAAGAAAAAAAAATCCTTGAAGTTAGGATCTTCTGGACAGTATTTAAAATTTATTAACTTCGTAAATAAAGCAGTACGTGAAGCAGTATTTTTTTGGAAAAAAAGTAAAGGAACTTAATGGATCATCTGATGATCGAATCTAACACTAGCCCTTCCTGGAACGCACCCTGGACCCATATAACAGAGGGCTGGGTAAGCCTTATTATCTACGACTGTGCCTCGCGGTGTCACCCGCATTAAATTCGGCCCTTCTCGGTAATGTTCGGTTCTGGTCGTGTGGCGAAGCCGCCCCGTCGCCGCTGCCGCACCAGTTGGTTGACATTTATGTTTACTGCTCCGCTCCTATTGGTCGTAGCGTGATGCTATACAGCCTGTAACCTTCCTCAATAAACGAGCTATCTAACACAAAAAGAATTTTTCAGATCGGACTGGTAGTTCCTGAGATTAGCGCGTTCAAACATACAAACCCTTCAGTTTTATATATTAGTATAAGATTTAACACGGTAATAACTGAGGAAAAATCCCGAGCTCAACCTGGATCGGTTCCGATTTCTCTAGACCTTAGACTCCTTGAGTCTATACTATCAATAATAATATTTTAAATTTAAGAAAAAAAAATCAAAAACCTCCAAATTATAACTTATTTGTTCATGTCATTTATTTTAACTTCATTAAAGTTCTATGGAAGAATGATGCTGCTGATTTTTTTTTTCTTACATCTAAAAGGTAAGATTTAAAATAACAATGTAAAAATTGTAATTTTAGAAATTTACAGTCTTGTTAATAAAAAAAATTTTCTCCACAAAATTGCAATGGAATATCAACATAAAGAAGATATACAAATCCAAAATTACTTAGTATTGCAATCATTTTAATTCTCAAACTGCTGTGTTAGGTAATATAAAATTCACTAAAAATATCTATGCCTTAACAAAGCAGTTCGGTGGCTTTGCCTGCTTTTATCTTAAGTGTCTGAAAACCAATGAAAATAGACAAGATTGTGATAGCAACTTTCTCTAACTTTTGAGCCACCTACTATTTAGTAAGCGCAGAGCTCGAATACGACATCTGGTGGCATAAATAATAAGTGCCATTTGGGTGATCAGAGACTCGTTTGTCAATTGTTGTGCTTATGGGAGCTACTATATAGTGCTCACAACGAGAGATGGCCGCCCTGTTTTTGTGAGATCTGCGCATGTATCATCGATTAGTCTGGTCAGGCATTTCCGTCTGATTGTAAGATGGATGCCGCCATTGTGCTAATCGCTTGTTACTTTGCAAAAGAGCATTGTATTTATAAATAATATATATTTATTTATTTATATATATATACTTATTATTAGCAACTGGTATTGAAACAACGCTAAATAAAACGATAATAAAACCACTGAATAAAAAAATCAAGAAAACAAATTATTAAATGTAATACAGAAACACATAAAATTTGCTGCTGGCGAAAAGAATAACAAAAATACACAACTGAAATCTAATAAATATACTTCATAAATTAAAGTCTATAAATAAACAAGTATTTTTCTTAATTAGAACTTCTCCGATAATTAAACGTTAGCCTACTATAAGTTAACCATATTTTCTCAGTGAAAGCAGACGACGTTGGCCACTGTGACAGGACAACATAATTGATCAGCTACCGGAAGGACTGCGCAGTTCAAACTTCCGCCGGTCATCTTTCATTTTGAGGACAATAATGTTGTTGTTTTTTTGGAATAGCTTATTAATTTGTGATTACCAAGAAGAATATACACCTCTTGAAGTCATTTCCAAAAGAAAACTGAAGCCTGATCAAAGTTTTAGCTGCATGTGTGAAAAAAAAAAAAATCTAACATTTTAGCTATTACAGTGTTCCCAGCAATGAAAAAAAATAAGTAAATTAAAATGAATGGAAATATAAAGATGAATTATAAATGTTAATATTTGTGATCATCTAAATTTAATAATTTTATAAAACTACTACTAATTTCTTGCATGAAATAGATAATGCAGCAGTTTTCATATACCCAAAAACTTTATTACTTTTTTATTTATTTATTAGTTTTTGGTGAGCTGCCTTTTAGAAACTACGTACAGTAGACACTCGCTAATCCGGTATGTTCGGGACTTCGGCAGTGCCGGATTACCGAAAATGCCGGATTACTGAGCGCCGTCTAAAAATAGCCGTTATTGCGAGGATAGCGGAAATACCGCTAAAATAGAGAGTCAAAAGGGCTATTAATAGGTATCAGGCCATTTTAATACAGTACATACAGTACAGTATAGTTACTTTATTTCGTACATTAAGTAATGTAGTACAGTACTAAAACATTATATATTAAGTTAAGTACATACATTCTTGTATGTAATACTTATACATCACTGCCGAGTACTACCGGATTGCCCGCGAACTCTGCCGAACGCGCCCGGAAGGCTTATTTATAGTGTAAAAAAAACCCTTAGACCGATGCCGGATTATTGAATGTGCCGGATTATCGGATGCCGGATTAGCGGGTTTTACTGTAATATGTATGAAGCAAAATGTTATTTATTCCGGTATATTATTTATAATAATAGTGAATAATAATTTAAGATTTTTATTATAACGATTTAATCTACTATTCCATTCAACATAGCTTTTCAAGAACAAGATTCAAAGACGAAAAAAAGGAATTAAGTTTCCACGTAACATACATACTGTAATATACTATCTACGATATTTACTTTAGATCATTCTTAAAATCAAAATTATGAATAAAATGGATTATTACTTAATTTTTTTTTAACTTAAAACTTCTGTGTGTAGAAAATGGACAAAGCGTAATAAGTTTAAGAAATATATAACACTAGCTATCTTTTGAATCCAGTGTTTACGTTCGTTTGCCTTTAAGAACTAAGGAAAAAAACCAGATTATAATTCTGTATTTTACTAATACTATAGAGTTTTCCTCTAAATACAGTACGATATTAAGATTTAAGATACGGATTTAAGAAAAACTTAAACAGAGACAGATTCAGACTATTGCCAATATAATAATAAAAAGATAAAAACATAGTAATACTTGCGTATTGTGATGAAAACCTGTACTTTAATGTTAACGGTTTGTTTGCAGTAAATAAAACTAATGTAGAAATGTAGAAAGATTTAAGAGCAGTTCCAAAAAGATTGTTTCTTAACGAACCTGCTTGCTAGTTCGTTAAAAGAAAATATCAGAAAATCATCATTTCTGGAATGTTCGCTGCAAATTCGCTCCCACTTCGTCGGCTCTTACCGAGCGAATCTTGATCAACCATGCTTTTTTTAATACTTTATCATTTGGAAAAGAATGAAAGCTGATATTCTTATTATAGTCGTAAACCCTATTAAAGCACTGCGGAATACAACAAGTCATTCCCCCTCGCTATTTCTTTTACCTCGGACATATAGGCACGTGGCTTGTTGAACGATCAGCTGAGCAAGTGATCAAGCACAGTACACTCATTTTGGCGCCCTCTATATTTCATTTCGCTTCCCAATAAAGCAGCTACCGACAGCGACTGGTATTTGAGCGACTGCACTTTCCCCGGTTTGGTACAGCTAACTATCCATTCTTACTAATCGCTACTTGTCTCGCTCTCTTGATGAATTCTAGTTGCATTCGTTGTCTCTTCCACTTTCTAGATCTTTCGTGATGAATTCGTGCTGTAATTGATGTCTTCTCCCAAGAACGGAGTCTTTTATAGTTGGTTGAATTGGTTTTAGTAGGACAGAAGCCTCTTTCTAATGTTTAAGCAACTCCATCCACCGTTCTTGAAGGTGAGCGCCAATTTCATTAAGAAAGAAACACAAAAATCTAACTAACAACAATTCCTGGCCACTTCTTCCAGTTGAATACAAGAAAACTCTTATTGTCTTCCACATTTTGTTTTTCTTTGAAATATTTAAGATGTTTATCCTTCTCATTAGTTTCAGCCTGAACTTGAGGAAAAATTTCAGTAATTCCTCTCGTTCTGGTTTGACTTTGTTTCGTGTAATTTAATTTCAGATAAATTTTTAGGAGAGAAGTTGTAGCCTAACGCTCTTTAGAAATTCTTTCAAATTCCAGTGATTCTCATTTACCGAGTGATTTAATTAAATTTCCTGCCTTCTGACTTATTTGAAGCACAGAATTCTATTTCCTTTGGACGACATACAGTGAGATTTGTAACGTGATTGTAGAAGAGATCCTTTAAGAAAGAAATAATAGGTATTTCCACCTCAGGGCACATTCACCATCCACCAATCAATTATCACAAAAGAAATCTCGAATTGTGTTTGATCTAGGAATAAATGGGACTCGAATGTTCCTTGTGCTAAACGAAGGAGGACTGGTATTTTGATAATTCTAAAATTCTTCCATTTATCCCTTCTTTTTTTTTAAAGTGTATTTGGGCCATTCAAATACAAGATTAAAATATCTATGGGTATTGAGATATCTAAGCAACATTTAAATTATTGGTTTTTGTCACACATTTTAACAAAAAGAAAACTGAAAAAGAAAGGGATAAAAAAGATATAAATCCAAAGAATTGGAGAGATCCCTATAATATACATGAATACTAAAATTACTTATGTAATTGTGTCATTTAAAAACTTATATAAAATGTCAGAATGTTTCAACGTACCGGTAGGTTGTTGTTGAATGTATATATATATGTATATATATATATATATATATATATATTATTTCTTCAAAGCATTAAGCAAAAATGATTAAAAATATTCCAAAAATTTTCTAAATAAGTTTTAAATTGAAATATTCCTTCAAAATGTTTTTAATCCAGTATTCCATTCAACATAGCTTTTCAAGAACAAGATTCAAAGACGAAAAAAAGTAATCTAAGTTTCGACGTAACTTACGATGGTTCTCATACTATCTACAGATGGGGAAGGCTCTTACTTTCATTCTGTCCGTCTCTCCGTCAATGTGATCTTCTACAGCCTAATTCACAAGTCTTGGAACCCTTATCACATGGAAATTTGGGAAAAATTTTGAGTTGCAGTCTATAAACACGTACGAGATGGCGATTGTTTCATGTACGCTATGAAACTAATGTTTTTACTTGTTTAGTTCAGAATTAAAAACCAAAAACAGAAGTGCAATTTAAAATCTCTAATTAACTCTAATTATTTTTTTTTCAATAATACAACACTCCTATTCTATCACAGACAGAAAGCCCGAAATCTGATTCGTGTTTATGAGAAGGTTAAGGAGAATCATCATCTTAGACAGTTCTGTCATCTGACGTGCAGCTTCTTAATGGCTTTTCTTTCTCATAACGGTTTGTTCTCATTTGTTTCTGTCAAAGACAGAATTTTTGTGATTTTACATTTTTGATGAAATCGAAACACTGTCTCGTAGAAATCCCAACACTGTTTCTCTTGGACATTCTCTATCTCTTAGTACATTTCTTTGAGGCTGAGATAAGAAAACTAGTTGTTCCTTTCTTTTCTGGGCTATTGTTTTAAGATGACTAAACTATTGGAGTAAGTTGATTTTTAACAAACAATAGTGTCTTGATTTCTAAGAATACATTGTTAGGATGAACACTTATCAAGACAAAAACTCTCTTTTAATCTGCAATATTCGTTGTTTGGTGGTTAGGAATTGCAGAAATGTACTTTGAATCTCTATTATCAGTTTTATTACAACTTTTTGTCTATGTAACTTTCAAACATATTCTGTAAGCATGACCAGAGCAGTTTGAATCAGATACAAAGCTTTTGTAAGGAAAAATTAGTACTTATAATAATAGAGAATAAAGATATACTTTTTTTCCCCTTAAGTTGGCAGAATAGACGCAAAAAATTGTACACAATGCTTTGAAACTCACACACACACATACTAACACTAGATGCTTCGACATTGCAAATTCTAAGATAAGTAGAATGAAGACTTTTAGTATTACTGTGAATTGTGTCTACGAAAGAATACTAAACGTTTAAATCCATGGTGTAACAACAAGGTTATAATATAAATGCTTAACTTAAGAAGCTGTAGAATTACTAAGAGACAATTTATTTTAACCTTAATTGGTTGTTTGTAAGCATTGATACATTAGCTTGGAGAATAATGTAAGGATCAGATCTAATGGATCCAGGGATTAGCAACAGCAACGTGGATGATTAATTCCAAACAATTTAAAATGATTAATCGTTTATATTTAAAGAACGTGCAGTTCATTTACATTAAAGACGATTTATCACACATTCTTTCAAAACAGGACTGTACGATATTTGTTATACAATATAATATAGTGTTACGATTCTGTATTTCATAGATAATGTTCAAGTCATATATTTTCTTGTTAGATGGTAGAAATACATTTTTTACATGTGTGGCTATCCGAGGGTTTTAATCGCTAATTGCAATGTTTTTTTGCAGTGCAGAAATTCATGCAATAAGAGAAAAATAATACCACAGACATCAAATTTAGAAAATATTAACTAATCGTCCTGAAGTCGGGTCATTTTCAATGTTACAGAACGTGAGAAAGGCAGAAGAGTATATACTAGAGAAAGGGACTAGCAATGAACAATGATTATCATCCACAAACTATTGGATGACAAGAATCAATAAATGGATTAAAAGTGTTGACTGTCCCAAGATGATCAAAGGAAGGAGTAAAGGTAAACATGAAGACTTCTGAAGTTTACGTTGCCCAGATGAGTTGCCAAGGATACCAAACATCTGCTGTAGCCTACAGTAGTCGGCGGCTTGAAGTGGGAACAAGGTTGACTTTTAATGGGTCATCAATGGAAGAAGGTAAACAGAAGAAGTTCTGGAATCTGCGTTGTCAGGTGAGTTGCCAAGGAAACCAACCAGATTCTATGCATTGGACTAGTAAATGTGTAGACACAACAATGGCGAATTTCAAGATTTCCTATTTAGTTACAGCAGGAATGTTCTTTAGTCTGTAGGGATTTTTTACTTCTCCTTTTCTCTCATCTGAAAATTTTCCAGCTATTGAATAAGATTGAATAAACTAATATTGGTCAATAAAATCTGACATTTAAATTAATCCTTTTAAATCCTTATTTGGAGTAATTTTGGAGTGAAAAGCCTTACAGATATTCCCGAAAATCAAAATAAATTTTACCAGGGATTTTGTTCAAATATCTGTAATATATAAAAGATCTCTGTAATTTGCTCTATAAAGTTGCATTAGAAGAGAAACTTAAATATTAAGTAAACACATGATTTAATATTGTGACGGAATGTGATAGGGAGAGCAAAGAAAGTGCAGAGTCGGTGGCTGACAAAATAAGATTTATTTACAAAACCCAGATTTAAATAAACAATTACAAACAAAAGATTAAATGATGATTGGAGCAATTTACATTTAACAAAGAACAACAACTGATTGGTGGAGGATTAACAAATCAGCGGGAATAAATTTAAATGATCAGACGCTTAACAGATAAATCAATTACCTTTGAAAATAACAAGGGACGGAAAAGCAATCACATTTGAACTAAATGGGAAACGAAAAATATTCGAATACATAAAAAAATTCATAAAGATTAAAACATATAAAATCAGATGTATATATCTTTACAATATCTTGCTTCAGAAAAGGATTTATTTATTTATTTATTTATTTATTTATTTATTTATTTATTTATTTAGTAAATCCAAACAAAATAGCCTGCAAAATGCAGTGATGGTTACCAAAACATCTAATATTACATTTAAATAAAGTTGCTCTTGTTATTGTCCACACAGTTGTAAACTATATATTTATTCATCTTTATGGTTAATTTCTGAAATTTCGTAATTATTATTGTTTTTTCTGCTCTTTATCGTATCATATACCAATACTTAATCAATAAGGTGACCAGATGTAATTTCAAAACTGTTCATTTTCATTCAACATTTCATTTTTAAAAATTTCAGTATATATTTTAACCCGTCAATAATTTAGTGGAAATGTAAAGAAATTTCATTACGTACTCTTTCTGTCTGGAAGATTCCAAGGTCATCATTTATAAATTCACTGTATTTTTACACTCATTACCAAAAAAAACGACGACCTAGAAGGAGTTGTCCGATTGCAATGAAATTTCGTATGCAAAGACATTGGGACCGCCCATGCAAATGATTAAACTTTGGTGTCCAATGAATGAATAGCGAGAGCTACAGCGCATCGGAACTGCGCACTCAGCAGGAGTATATAAGAAGCGATTCTCAATCTGATAGTCAAAATTTCTGTTGCATTGCATGTTAGGATACCTTTCAACGACTGAAAAAATGCCTCGCCGCAGGATTCGAGCTCTTTACGTGCAACTGTCACAGTTTGAAAGAGGTCGATTCATTGGATTGAAAGAGGCAGGTTGGGCAAATCGGAGAATCGCTCGTCATATGGGTCGAAGTGATGCGGCGATTAGAAGATGCTGGCAGGAATGGGTGGACAATGGCAGATTTCAGCGTCATGAAGGTAGCGGTCGCCCTAGGGCCACAGCAGAGCAGGAGGGTAGAGTGATTGTCAGATCAGCTGTCACAGCACCTGAATCATCATTATCAACCATCAGACGTGTGACCCGCACACGAGTGTCCACCATGACCATTCACAGACGGCTGAGAGAGCGACATCTACGCTCGTACCGACCGCTAAGCCACCTGCCACTCACGTCTGCACACCGTCGGGCCAGATTACAGTGGTGCTTGGCTCGATCCGGTTGGAATGATGCTGACTGGGGACGTATCGTGTTTAGCGACGAATCCCGCTTCCAACTGTGTCCTGACGATCGTCGCAGACGTGTCTGGAGACGCTCAGGGCAGCGTCCCGATCCTGCTTTCACTATTGCACGCCACACAGACCCTCAACCAGGAGTTATGGTCTGGGGGTGCCATTTCCCTTGATAGCCGGACCCCTTTGGTCGTCATTAGCGGCACACTTACAGCACAGCGGTACGTCGACGACATTCTGAGACCTGTTTTGCTACCCTTCCTTTTGCAGCACCCTGGCCTTATTTTTCAGCAAGATAAAGATATATTAATAAGCAAAGAATAGTTCCTGAAGAATATTACAATAGGGCTAGTTTCTATTTAGCAAATATTCCAGTGTATTGAAGAAACATGAGCTAATTTCATCATCTCAAAGGTTAGATATTTTCCCTACATTATTAATAGTTCGATATAAAAAAAATTCACTTCAATACTTTATTCAAACTTTTAAAAAAAAATTTTCAAACTTATTAAGTGAATCGTGCATCCTTTTATTCTGTTGACAACATTCGATTTTTGTTTACATTTGATTTCAAAGATCTAATTGATCTTCCTTGTCCAATCTTTTCATTTAGTTTACTTTTTTTGTGTGCTTTTCTTTTTTTTTTTTCTTTTGGGTCTTAGTTTCAAATTCGTATTGTGATGTTCTTTTTTTTTTTTCGTTGCACTTCTTTCAAATGTCGAGTTTTTTGAATCTTTTCTAAACGTTTTTCCATGTTGAAATCGATTTATTGAGTCTAACCTTTATCCTTTTCTATGCTATTTCTCTTTCAGTAATGAAGTTTTCCATCACAAAACCGAATTTGAATAATCGTAATTTATTATTTTATTTCTAAAATGTATATTTTTCATTTGTGGGAGCACTTAAAATCCAAAGCTTTAATAAAGATATATCTATCTAAAACCGGAAATAAAAAATGTAACTTGGATGTAAGTATCTAGTTATATTTATATCTGATTATTTACATCTGGTTAATTATCTATTGTGGGCCAGGTAGCCGAGTAGTAAGGGCGCTTGAATGAGGGTTAGAGGTAACGGGTTCGATCCCGGCCGCGGTGGAGGACGGGGATTTTTCCATGCTCCATTATCTTCCAAATGGGTCCTAGGGTCTACACAGCCCTCTGTAGAATGAGTATCGACTTTCGTTCCCGGGATGTAGGCGGGCGAGCGTTGGGTTGACCAGATGACCTAATGTCAATCTCGAGGTCAATGAAACGTTGGAGCCTTACCTCCAGCGCCCCCACGGACCATTGTAGCCCCCAGTGGGATACACCCACTACCTATTCCTTATTTACCCAGTGCGAATGAGAATAATTAACGAAATCAGCGTTTCTTTAGTTTTAGCAAAGTTTCACAAAATAATAAAATATCCTATCTATTTCAGAAGGTGTGTAAGGAAGCAAAAATTATCTAAAAACAAGAAAAAAAATCATCTTCAGGTCCACATTATTGGAGAAAACATCGTTTTTACCAAAAAAAAAAAAGCGAACAAAGATCGAAAGACGATTCCTGAACAGTAGGACGCGAAGGCATCGTCTATCTTCCTTTCAACGAAGTGGAAAATACCGCAGAGTCTTGTCAGAGTCAGAATCCCAGACAGACTCCTTTTATATATGTATAGATTTAAAAAAAAAAAAATCACAATTTATATATTTCATCTTTTTTCGCTTTTTTTTTGTGAAAACGGAAATTTTTTTTCTCCAATAATGTGGAATTCAATTGGTAAAAAAGAAGTTATATTAAAAGACGAGCTAAACAGGATCTAAATTGCTAAATTTATTCATAAACGCTTATATCTTAATGATATTATCTGACGAAGGTCATTCATATATTACATTTGCTTTCTTATCAATGAACAACTGTCGGACTTAAAATATATTAACATGATATACGTACACATTTCATAAATAGATAGTTTCAGGCAATAAACACTTACACATTTTAAATTATATTAATATCTAAAATTTAATATTTTAAATTTAAAAAACAGGGTATTTAAACAGGGTTCTTATCATTAATTATTTTAGTGTTCTTTTGTTCTTTTACTTATTTTTTTCTTTTTTTTCAGCATCAGGAACTATTCTTAATGACCACAATAAGAATAAACCAGTTTAGGAATTTAGAATGGGAGGAAGTGGAAGTTATTCAACCAAAACCATTCAACCATTCAACCAAAAAAAAACCATAAAATCCCTTTTCCGGATGGGAAGATTACAAACAAAACAATAGCTCTCCAATCAAAAAAAAAAAAAATCAAAATTCTATCTTTCTCTCTGTTTCGATGTAAAAAGGGAGAATTACAACACCATCACATCAGCACGCCACTGATCTTTAAAAGTCAGTTACAAACTAACAAATGTAATGATCTGAAGTTACTTTAATTATTAAATTAAACTTGTTTATACTATAACTGTTATTTCATTGTTTTAATCGTTATTTCCTGATACCAGAAGAAAAGGAAAAATTCGTTTTTGGAACTTCTCCTTCAAAGATTTTCTGCTTAATAAAGAAGTAGAAAAAAAAAAAAACCAAACGCCTGAATAACTCCTTTGCTTTTTGAAAGAATACAAGACTACGGAAGGAACGACTATTTGATAAGAAGTAGACAATCAGTATCAGCGAAGAAGGCAATTGGGAACTTTGATATTTTTATCTGGTTGAGCGACAACATCATCTCAAAATTGAAATCTATTACTTATCCGCTTTGATTGCCTTCATGAAAGAAAGTAGTATTACGTTAATTACTTAAAATAAAATAAATTTAATTTTTTTTAAGAATAATTGATTTTCTATTATTCATTTTTCTGTTCTGGTATGTTTGTTTATGAACGTATTAAGCTTAAATGCCTGGATCACTAATTTTGATAATTGCAAAATATAACGTGCGTAAGAATGTTAGTAAGAAATAATAAAAATAAAAACGCAAACAACTTAAAAGATCCATTGAGCTTTAATTTGGAATTTTCGTACCTGGAATCAAAAACAGACTGTTTCCTAGGTACCATCAGACTGATTCGCCCAGTACTCAAAGCTCAGTGGACCTTTAATTGTTGTGAGTTTTTATCTTTATTGTTTCTCACTATTTTTGATATTTACTAAATTCTTATTTATGCTCCAGTTTAAATATAATTGGACCTGGTCCTCTCAGCTATCTCCTCAAAAAAATAAAAATCCTAATTTTTATACAGTATATGCATTACGCTCAAACGCCTAGACCAATTTTCTTTGCATTTGGTATTATAACAAAAATGTATCAGTAATCTTAAATAAATACAAATATAAACACATTTATGAAATAAGATTAAAATATTTCTCGCTGTTAAAAGTTTCTTTAGTTTGCAATGATAAAGGAATGATGATGGGTTTGGTTGTAGAGTATATAGGGTATTTTGTACATTGCTTTGCAGAATGTATTTCTTTGACATTTTACATTTACATTTTCGCTACTGAGTTTATTCTGCGCTGACAAATCTCTCTCTGTATAAATATGATTTTTATGAATTTTTATGACATCGTATGCTTAATTATTGAATAGATGAGCATACAATTGGAAACCTAACATTTGTAATCCTGTCCTAAAAGTAATTGCTCACAGATTTTTACTGAATTTCTTGAAGAAAATATGACAGAAAACTCCAGAACATGAATTTATATTTATAAATGAAAACCTTAAATGATGTTAAACGTTAACTGGAGACAAATCTATATCCATTTAATACTGCAAGAAAAAGATCAAAGAAAAAGTCATGAAAATCCTGGGCTTAGTTATTACCAAATTACGCTACCTCTTATCTAGTCTACTAGTTATGTTATATTAAGATTTTTTTTAGATTATATTATTTAACTAAAATAATTTTGGTAAGTTTTAAGACAGTCTAGTTAATCCTAATACACAATACTCCTAAAATGTCTTCTTTAATCACAACAACTATATTTCGTTTTCTTTAATGGAAAACTTCTTCAGGTTGAATAACTGAGGACAAGAAATCTCAACGAATTCAGTTGAGGAAGAAGAAAGAGATTTCTTGTCTTCAGTTTTCTGTTAAAGAAAATGAAATATCGTTGTAGTGATTAAAGAAGATATTTTAGAAGTATTGTATATGTCATGATTAAACGAAGAGTACAATAGGAACTAATTAATCCTAATTCGAATCTTATTCAGATTCAGTAAGATACTTCAGGAGTACTTCATAATTCAAAGTAAAGTAAAAACGAGAAAAGACTTTCAAATAGAATTTTTTTTTTTTTCAATATAATCTCACTATAGGTAACTGACGTTTAGCACAACGCACTTATGAATTTTAGAATATATGAGATGCCTGCTAGAAAGAGTGGATGTTATTAAATGAATAATTTGCAGTTTGTTGCATTAGATGAGGTATTTATGGAATGTGATATAGCAGATTTCTCATTTAAACTGATTTACGTTAGTTGCATTAAAACCTCGCTGATATTTCGTTCTTCCTGTTGGAAATCATTGTCTGCTCATATTGTCATCGCTGCTTATAGTTAGGAACCATTGGGTCTGTCAATTGGTGAACTAGAATAGCATTTCTTTTCTATGTCAGACGTAATAATTCGTTGACGAATTGCATTTTCTTCTGCTTCAGTATTCCTATTCCACTTTAATACTCTTCCTTCTTCAGTTTTCTTCGTCATCTAAATTTATTCATCTTTCATCTATCCTATTATTACTGTTTGCATTTTACTCAAATTTTATATTTCAACATTGTATCAGTAAGTTTTAAAGCTTATTTGAAATCCTTTCACTTTTTCTTACAGACAAGGTTTAACGTGCACAAATTAATATAAACAAGTGAGGAAATGACACAGAAACTTTAAAATATCTGAGCTTCATCGGTGAGAGTCTGGGACGGCCGTTTCGTCCTTTCTGTGGACTCGTCAGCCAGACCCACTCACCAGATGAAACGCTCAGATAGTGCAGAAATGATAAGGGAAACCGCTCTCGCACTCATCGGTGGCCTCCCTTCTAAAGAAACACAATTAAGAATATAAAAAAAAAAGCAAAGCTTAAAATCTTGGCCTGCGAATACGTCAGGCTCAAAGGAATTTGAAATATAAAAAGAACCAAGGCTGAAGCCAACCTGGTTAATAAGCAAAAGGTTTAATGTGCCACAAATTAATATAAACAAGTGAAGAAATGACACAGAAATATCACTTGTTTTTCTTATAGAAAGTTTTTCTTTGTGTACTTCCGCAAGAAAAGTAGTTCTATCATCCATCTTGATGCATTAGCTAAATTATTAAAATCTGATTTTTAACATAAATATTTCGTTGTCGCCTTAATAAATAAAATGAATGTCAACAGATTTTGTTTTATATTTATCTTTATATATGCATTTTTCTTTCTATCAACGATAAGATGAAAAAATCTGTTCACGAGGAGTGGATGGATACATGGTATTACGACAGTAGCTCAACTGCATTCACAAGATGAAATAGACAATAACAGAAACATTTTGAGGTCGAATAACTTCGTGCCAAAATTCATGAAACGAGTCTGATGATAAATCACTGAAATGGTAAAACTTTTTCTGGATGTTTCTGAAACAATAGATTAGAAGCATGAAAAAGAAAATTTCTTTTCTTTATAGCCTATTTGAATTTCATAATCCAGTATTTATCGCTAAAATGTAAAAACATTAATGAAGTAAAGACAATGCTTGCTATGAAGTTCATTCTCCTAAACCTGGAGTCTAATTCCGAATCTGGCTTTAACATTTGTCATTCTCTCTTCTCTGTTCATGTCTTTTCTCCTGGATGTGCCATGAAGTCATTCATTGTAGCCGTTCAGGCACATCCTTGTGGTCAAGTGGATAGCTTGCCATGAAACTGATACGTCTGAATCTGAGTTCGAATCCCGGCATGGGTTTGGATGTTTCTCTTCGTAGGAGGTAAAATCCGACTATCACCTTACAGGATAGTTATCCAAACGACACCAGCTTTTTCTCGAAAATGATCCAAATAATAGAACACGTATAAGTCACAACAATAGAACAACAACAATTATATATATAATGGCGAAACCTTCAACAAAAATCGCCTCTTGTTAAGACGAATGAAGTCCTGCCAAATTGTCTGACCTTTGGAACTACCACCTCTTAATTACTATTCTCTTAATGTTAACAATTCGAAGAGAGAATGTTAATTTTAATGAGAGGGAAAATTAAATGCAACAATTTGCATTGGTTATCTAAAGTTAAGTTGACTTGTGTTGAAATAAAAATGAGTCAACTCATAAACCATTGTTGTTCATGAAAATACAACTGCTTTTGTTTTAAACCATGATCACATGTTCTATAGTTTATCACATATTTTAACGAAGACGTACAATTGACAAGATATCCAAGCATAGGAAGTTTTGAAATTCAAATATTTCAGCTATAACTTTTTCCGCGAGATGAGAAATTAAAGTATTATTCTATGAATAAGTGAACTAGCATCGACCGAATAACAGCAGTGTAAACTTGTTAACTCTTGATTTCAATAGCTAATAGAACTTTTGATTGACATTCCTAAAGAGGTAAAGACATTGTGAACTTTTAGTAAATGAAGTATTTATTGAATTAAATAAGTTATTTAACAAGTTGTTAATAATATTTTAGAAAAGCAATATATTAAGAAAATTTTGTTGAGCTTCCTGTTGTTTTTATTCTGATGGATAGTAAATGGAATGTAGCCAACGTGTTGATGTTCATATAGATTATTTTCTCTGCCAATATAAGAGATAGCAATTTATTACTAGTTAATATTGAAGCGATCTCTTATTAATTTTAATCCCATTATATATATTTATAATATAATATTTTTTCAGAGAATTTTATTAATTCTAAAATTCAGTTTATCTAAATCATTACACTTCCACAAAAAATTATTTTTATGCATTAAAAAGGTGGTAGAGAACCCCTGATCTGCAGAGTAGACATTAGCATTTTGCTTTTTTATCTTTCGGCGATCGTTTTAATGTAAATAAAGAGTAGATTTGGGATAAATCAATATAAATATCATTCTTTATATTTTTAGTGACAACTTTTCTGTTTTTTGTTGCCTGGGTTAGATATATCTTATCTGAAAGTATCTTATCTAAAAATAAACACATGTAGATCAGCGAAACGCTGCGAATTCTAAGAATACCGATGTTTTGTTTGAACTTTCCTCCTCTTGACACCAAATACAGACTTTATCAAAATCAGCCATTGATACAAATTACATTTCAGTTCTATTATTTTTTTCAATTAAGCCTTTCGTTATTTTTTAAAGTTGGAGTTTATTAAAATTTAAAATTCGCGTTCAATGTTAAAGAAAAATAAATAATAATAATAAAAAAGAAGCTACAATTAAAATGCTTAAGTTAAGATGAAATTAAAAAAAAAAAATACCAAAAGAAAATTAGAAATGAATAGTTTTAAAAATTTGAAGATGAATTGTCTTTTTTTTTTAGCGGTCCCATGTTACAGTTAACATAGGGAACCGCTCTTGCTTTTGTGTTGTCTGTGTGTCATACTGTATGTCATACTCTGTAGCGGCCAAATGGTTAGAGATATTAGAACGAAACCTTCACTATTGTGTTCAGCATCAAAAAGTACTTGACCACGTAAAAAAATCAGACCTTTAGGACCACTCCCTGACCCCCCCAAATTAACGTTTTCCTTAGCAGTGTTAGTAATAATGATAACAATTAACACAGTAATATTGCTTCATACATAACAATATTAACAATTGCCGACAGGACGTCATTATTACTATTACAAACGTATTGTTTCATAAATTCTTTAACATATCCAAATGATGCACTAAGCATTGTATTAGCGGCCCCTAGGTTACAGCTTACCTATAAAACATAAAGGAAGGGTCTTGCATTTATATGCTCTTGCTTTTAATTATTTTATTTATACAATTGTGCATATTATGGGACCACTTTGCTTTTGACACTGTCTAAAAGCATTAATTACCTTTTTTTTTTAATTTAATTTAATGATTGGATATATAAGTAGCCGTGCTGGCGTGGCGGCGGTCTGCCGTGATGGCCAGTGCGCCAGTACCTGGGTTTGAATCCCGGCAGTGGCTTGGCTGTTTCAATTTCCTTTCCTGTGTTGTTCGCCTCTTCTTCGCTTTCTCTTCGGTCTGACGTCATTCTTTAATGGCATCCTGGGGCAGGCAACAGGAAACCACCCCAGTATCTTTCGTTTCTGGGAATTCCATGTGAATTCCATAGAATTGGACCTGTCTCCGGACGGAATACTATGGATGGATGGATGGATATATAAGTAAATGAATAAATAAATAAAAATTTCTTTTTAATGGGATTTTTTTTTTCTTTTCTTGAAAATGTAAATCTTTATTGAATTAATTTGAATGAATGAATGGTGATAGCCTAAATAATGCTAATTTTCCATCCCAACGATTGTTTCTTTCCAACGCTTAGATGTTCTATAGATAATGAACAGTAGCATTAAAGCCGTAAGAGCATCAAATTCACTCTTACTGTACAAGTTCAGCTTGCTCAGATTCATTACAATCGTCCCGTTGAGTCGTTAAGTACGGTACTGTTTCTTTCTTCCGTCTAAAGGCAACGGCAACTCAAGGCCTGACTCATAAATACGTCAGTTTTTTGTTGTTGATAAAATAGCTCTAATACGAGCATAATAAACTTATTTAAAAGGCTGCTCGTTTGCTTAGGGTCTCGTACAACTTAAAATCCCAATTTTTCATGAATGATTACAACTGGAAAATATATAGAGTCCACCAAAAACGTATACACACTTTAACAGATTGTACAGAGTGGAACATACAAAACCGGCCCCAATAGGCATTTCTTTTTGTATTGTATTATTATTTTGGGCCGGTTTTATGTGCGCCACTTGAATATTAGAAGTGTGTATAGATTTTTTGGCGTACTTTGTGTACTTAAGCCACGTTAATTTCGCAAAAGCAACTTTGTTAACAATCTACAACACACATTTTTACTGAAACGATCTTTACCGTGGCGTACGATATAGAAATAAATTATTTTGTTTCTTTCTCTAAAAAAGAAGAATTCTTTACTGTACGTAACATCAAAATTTGATTTTATTGTAAGTGATAATATCTCGTATTCGATATTTCGTTATTTCATATCAACATAGTAATTCACGTACAATTATGAACCTGCTTCTATGTTAATCAGTTTGGCCGCATATGATTAACATAATTAGCTAATTATGATAATTCAGCTGTTGAATGAATTTTGTAATGAATGTCTGAAAAGAAATTACATAGCTTTTCTGATTCAGAATGTTTAACTGGCGTAGGTGTACTTATGGTTAGGGTTTAGATGAATGACAGTGGGAGCAGAAAAAGTAGGAGAGATTCGCAGTTTAGATGGTAAACAAGAAGTTTGATATGCGAGATATTTGCTCCAAGTTGACTCTACCGTAAAAGAATCAGATTCCAGGGACCACGCTAAATTGAACATCTTAGATGCAATCTTGTGAATTCAAGAAAAGGCATTAAGGATTTTTTTTTTCCTTATTCCGATATCTGTTGAATTTTGCATCGTGTGTCTTGAAAATGAAAAGCACAATCAAGATCTTCTCTCCCTGTTTTTAATTCTTTAACCCTAATAAGAGGCTTTATTATAATCTTTAATAATTATATCGACTAGCCAATAATAATAATATGCTAATATTTCAAAAAAGTGCAATTTACACCGAAATTAGAAAAATAAAATTAAAAAACTAACAAATAAAAAAAGATTTTTGAAGAAATCATTAATTTGATTGGATTTTTTAAATTTTTATTTTTATTTTTATACGAATGGGTATTGCTGTATTCAATATTTCATAAATTCATTTTAAAACAAACTTAAGTAAGCTAAACATTCCGCTGTTTTTAGCCTCATTAAATTTAATATGTAATTTTTATCAAAATCTATTTAATCCTTTTGATATATAGGGAAAAAGACTAGTTTTTCGTAAATAAATTTAATAAGTTTAGTAAATAAGCAAAAAATATTTTAAAGTCCTGTGCTTAAAGAAGTTTCGATTCAAGATCATTTTCATATCATAGGACCATGAGGCGGCCGTTTCTGAGTAATTAAGTCATCGACTCACATTAAGTAAAAGAGCAAATTGTCTAAGAAGTCGAAGGAAGTGAAGACTCAGAACTGTATTAAATAATATCTTGACTATCTCTGTATATCAAATGAAGATCAAAAATCGTAAAATAAAATAAGAATCATAAATGACCGTAGCCCGATTTCTCTGGATTGGCAAAAGCATTATAAAGCATTCACGAAAATACAGACTTCTACGAATATTCACAATGAAATGCTCATTCAACCAAATCACTAATTATACCTGTTAAAAAGCTATAACTTTTCTTCAAAATTATTGTCCTGTAAATACCTTTTATGAAAAGTAAAGTAAAAATGAAATATTATTATGAGCCAGCTACAAAAGCACTTAGTCTATATTACTAAAATATTTTATTACTCTGTCTGTCTGTCCGGCGCAATTGTTAATTATTGTCAGATTAGAAAGATTAGATTTTTTAGAAAGAATTGACTTTCAATTAGATTATAAAATTGTATTTTTTTTTTCGCCTTGCTTGGGATTCAATAATGCTACCCTTTGGACTACTGTTGGTCCCCCAATATCCCATCCTACTTTCATTCTATTTGTTCGCGCGCTATCAAATAATGAGTTCATTCAAAATGGAATAAAATATCACTTTTGCCATAACCGCTTGGAATCGATTCTTCTTGGGTTATCTCATACTTAACAAGGGAGACAGGGGGATATATAGTTAAAAATAATAAAGTTAAAAACTCACTCATGACGTTTCAGGTTTCCATGGGTCGAAACCTATTATCAAGTGATGGGACCTTCTCCTTACGATGTATTCATCTTTTTTTAATTGTATTTATGCTTTTATAGTTGGCTAATAATAATAATATAAATTTTAACTGCATGTTCAAATTTTTATCATTAAAATGAAATATTTCTGTTAATTCGGTGAATTTAATTAAAAATATTACTTAATAATCTCAGTGAATTTGTGTTTTGTTTTGTTTAGTTATGTGCGTTCTTTGGTTTATTTTACTGTAAAAATGTACTAACGCACGTTAATTTCCTTGTCTAAATACTAACCTTGGTTATAAATTAATCCCTTGATGCTATGCTAAACGCTAGCGGGGATTAATTACTCACCCCTTTTTATTCTTTATTTTATTTTGATGTCTTTTTAATTCAGGGGTCATTGATTTGTATGTTTGTCCGTTTTGTCTATTCGTCCCATTTCACTGAGCTTAGGTATGCTGGATAGGTAAAGCTGATGAGAGGCCAAAAAGCCTCGAAACAGCGCTGTCCTCCATTTCCAGCACTAATATCAAAAATAGCTCAGTGAATTTGTGTTTTGTTTTGTTTAGATATGTGCGTTCTTTGGTTTATTTTACTGTAATAATCTGTTGTTCTTCAGGATTTTACTTCCAAGGAATCTTATTAATTGATATACGTAAAATTGTTATTTTATTTTTATATACAAAATATAATTTATATATTTTTGTAAATATAATTTGTATTTATTTATATTATTGAATATTTGGAACACTTTCTGAGTCAAATTCAATAGAAAGTTGTTATCATCTTTCAGTATTTTGAACCAATTCAAGTTCTTATGTCAATATTGTTCGCAAGTATTTCTAATTACTCAGAAGAAAGGTTCCTAGCGTTTCAATGAATTGTTTACAGGAATTCCCCGTTCACAAAATATTTCATCGACGGGCGAATATAGGATTTTACGTCGGATGAGGTAGGGGTGGTGATTCATTGTACGGGAAGCAACCCCCACCGAAATACGTACATCTATTCTGTAGTGTAAGTATTACATCTTTTTATCACAAGGATTTTTTTTTTTACTCTATAATCTCCAAATAATGCGCCTCTGTTGATATACAAAGTTTTCGGCACAACAAAGAGTAGTGAAAGACGAAACCAGGAGTGGGAGCAGTAAATATAATTAAACAGTTACCTAGTACAGGAATACCCTAACTTAGCATTATTCATCCAAGACGTCGGCTCCTAATGTTGGCCGTTACGGCAGCTACAGTTCATAAAAGTTTAAAATAAAATTCCTGCAAATTTTCTACCTTGACACGGCTAGAAAAGTTTACATGAAGAAACTGCCTGAAGAAACTGTAGGACAGGAAAGAACCTGTTCCAAGAGACGGACGTGATTCTCGTTTGTTGTTGCGGTTCGTGGCCGTCCCGTGCACCCTTTACACTACCTGTCCGTAGTTTTGGGTGACGCCAGTAATCATACTGTCACTTGGGGCGTGTTTCTTAAACGGAAACTGAAGCCGCTCCAAGTAAAAGGCTGGGTTCTTCTTTTCATCCTAGACCGTACGAACGGTTGTAATATTCGACAGAAAATACCTTTTCCTGTGAACTGAGAACCATTATTGCCTCGACTGATTCTAAACCTAATACAGTTAGTATTCCGTTTGCATTCAAATTAGACCGTGGCCTTCGGATATGCACTATTATCAGGCAGGGGCAACACAATTTCACTACTGTTTGTTTTGCCCAATACTGTTATATTTTCTTTAAATATAAGAATTTTGAGAAATAAAAGAGAAGTTTGGTCTTTCTGTTTTCTAACATGAGTTAGAAATAATTGTTATTAATTTCAAGATTTAAAAATAAATAAACTTTAGATAAATATATTGATTTTTTTTTTTGTATTTATGAAACGGACTTATACTACAAGGTGTCCGACAAGTCCCGCATCATAGGAGATATCATTTGTTTGTCAACAACAATTAAAACAAAATGATATCGCCTATGATGCGGGACTTATCGGACATAATTTTGTTTTAATTGTTGTTAAAACAAATGATATCTCCTATGATGCAGGACTTGTCGGACACCCTGTATTCATCTTTATTAACTGTTAGGAACATTAACCAATTGATGCTAAATATATAACTTATTTATGTCGTATTAACTTATTTTAAATTAATTATTTTTCTTCTGGCTAATTTCTTATTGATCTCTGTGTTCTGATTTGAACCCCTCCTTTATCACATTCCAGAAATTTCGAATCATTCCAAGGTTGACAGATGTCCATCTTCGACCTCTGACTTTGGAATATCTTCCAACGACATTTCCCGTGTCACAGTTTGATATCTTTTTAAAGGCTCCGCTCGTTCGAGAGTTTCCATCGATTGAACTTTCCTCGTTGTTGGAACAAAGCTTAGGTCTAGTCTGATTCTCTCAGAAGATTTGTGTATTTCTTTTCCCAGTTTGTCTCCGAGACTTGTAGAAACTGCTTAGAATGGAATTCTCGAAATTTCCGTTTTAATCAATATCTGCTTTGGGCTTTCCGTGACCCTGATTGTTTGTGGGGGGGTATTGATTGGCTGGGATGCGCTTGATAGTCCAAGAGCCTAACAGAAATCAATCAATCTACGTTCTGTGCATCTGAGCATTGGCTCTTTACTCAAAAAATCCCATTAACATACTTCCTCCTTTATTTTTTTTTTATCCCTCATCTCCTGTACGATTTTCTAGGTAACTTGCATCATTTCCCTTTCTTGCTGCTTTCTTCTCTTTACTTAAATGTCATCTTGTGACTTTTTTATTTTTTTTCTTGAATTTTGGCGTTAAAAAACTTATATATATATATCCTAACTGCTATCATTTAAGATCGTCGTTATTCATCTTTAAGAAGTAGAAGATGTAAGACCTTTTCTTCTTATTAATATTTCATTCTTCTTGAATATATTAGGCTGGAATTTAATCTTCAAGCCGTCTTGGCTTGATTTAAGCCCTTTATCTTCATTATCTCTCTTCGTCTTTTCGTTCTCATAAAAAGCTTGATTCCCACTGGTTTTAATGAACCCTTACATCTTCCACAGAAAACAAAAATTTCACGACAATAAAAAAAGCCACCTGTGTTTACTTAACATTGGATCAACAGTTTCAACCATTTCAGTGGAAAACGATGTTTAGCATTTTCCATTATCATTTGCATAAATTTTTCTTGAGATTGGCAGCGTAGCATGAAAGATGACTAAAATGGAGACAATGTGGAAGGAAGCGGCAAAGTAGCGTCCTGTCCTTATTATCGCGGTCTTTTTTTCGGAGATATGATCTACAGTGTTTTATTATATTTTGAACACTGGCGCTGGGAGGCACATTTAGATCCATCTGAATATCGTAATTTTTTTTCACAGTAACTAATAAAGGAGACTGAAAAACACCCGTCATAAATATATCTCCCTTATAGATTGTTATTGGGTTGACCAAAAAATTCCTACGGTTAAGTAAAAATAAGACACGTTTTTCATTGTCAGCAATAATTTCATTGAACAGCGTCTTCAACGGTTTGTTTCACTACCTTCTGCCATTTTTCAGGCAACTTCATAATTCCATCTTCCCAAACCTTTTTATCTTTTTGAGCAAAAAATGTTCCAGGTACCTTTGGTACCTTCCAGGGAATTGAAATTTTTGCATTAAGAGAATTTGTAAAGACAGAAATAAATGGAAATCCGAAGGTGCAATGTCTGGTGAATATGGCGGATGAATCAGAACTTCCCAAGCTGTAGCTGTTTTTGTCTGGTCAACAAAGAAACATGTGGTCTTGCGTGCTTATTGTCTTCCATCTTTAATATTAAATTGGCAATACAAAGTTCACCAATTTGAATCAGTTTTTGTTTTAATATGACAGTTGTCACAATACAATCTAACAAAATGGTGTCGAATGACATTAAAGACACCTAACCGCTACTAGAGCCACCATACGTCAAAAAACCGAACGAACTTTTTGGCCAATCCAATAGTTTTTAGATACAGTTCTTTCTATCTTACTTACACATTAACTCACTAGCTATACAGTCGGACTTAGTTAAACATTTGTCTGAAACAAGTTTTTTGCATTAGTTGTGTATTTTTCTGGCTGAAAGACGGTATTTTTTTCAATTTTTAAAAACATTTAGGCCTAAGTAAAATTCCTAAGCCAAAATCAAGTTTACAATTACATCACAAAATTCCAGTCGAAATATTACTAAATTGCATCATAGCTCAGTACCCTTTCTTTATCCTAGGTTTTTCAGCACTCCTTATTGCGAAACCATTGGTCGGGGAGATTTATATCATTGTATTTTAGTTCATTGTATTTTTCTGTGTTAAATGCCATATTTTAATGTTGGTTAAACATTGCTTCGTTTTTTGAAGTTGTTCGGTTAGAATTCTGGTTGATTTTTATTTTTTTTCAATTAACCTTACGGAACTGGAGGTTTTATTTATGTTGGGGTGACAAATTACCGAGGGCGAAAAGCGGCCGACATGAAAGTAGAAGAGTGCGTTTGTTATGGTTGGAGCAATTCACCTTAAAAGCTCATTAGATCCAAGAAGACAAAGCGAACACTTTTGTGCAGCGATCTAAACTAATCAGCACACGAAAAAAAAAAGAAAAAAAGAAGTGTTTTTGAGGAAATAAAGAAAAGTTACTCCCACCTTTCTTAAATTGTGGATGTAAAAAAATAAGACAGTGACAAATAACACAGTTTTGACTATGACAAAAGTCAATGCTGAATATTATTAATACAGTATTTCTAAGAATTCTATTGCTTACTTAGTTATTTGAAGTAGGCACATTTCTTTTCTAATTACATTTCATATATTTAATTTTATCAGTCTAACTATTTTAGAGGTAGTTAAGTAGATAGTTAGATAAATAGGTTTTCGAAAATCAAATGGCCTAATCAAGTTAGTCCAGTTTCTCCAAGAGGTAATGGAATTTTGAAAAAGAAAATCTTAATTTTATTTATTGCTTCTTAGAGGGTCTCTTTGAAAGGTCACGTGATCGAAACTGGAGGCTTAGAGATGACCAATCATTTGAGTCAAGCAATTTTCCATTTCTTCAACAATCTTCTTCCTTTCCATATCAAAAATATTAGATAGAAACACACTCTTCCATACATTACATTAGTATTAAAATATTTATTAAAATACTAATAAGGGAGACAAATTTTCAGGAACTGTACATATTCCTTTTTTCAAGTCAATAATATAGGCATGTAATAAACAGAATTAAGAATAAGCTTGGCAGCAATGGTTTAAAAACATGAACTATTAATATAATTAATTGTTATTACAATATGCTTAAATATCTCAAAGTGACTATTAACTAATTTTATTGTTACAAAAAAATAAATAAAAGCATGGTGATACAACAAATTTAATTGTTGTTTACAATCTGACTTATTAATTGTTATCCATAATTTTTCCAAAATATAGTTAATAATTTAATTCCTTAATATTGGCTGTTTTCTGGTTATCAAATTGTAAGTAATCTCTAATAAGTACAATGGTATTAAAATCTACTATAGCTCCTTTATACCTATTGAAATTTTTTTCTTTAGAGTTTCTAATAACACAACTTTCCAATATTTTTCTTAAACTTAATTTGGTTTCTTTATATAAAATTTGGACATTTGTGTCCATAACGTGGCTTTTCGTTATACAATGATGTGCTACGTCTGAGATGTCTTTGTTTTTATTTAATTATATATTAAATTAGATAAGTTAAAAACATACATTTAGTTAGGATGGGGTGAGCGTGGGTGGCAGAGAAGCCGAGCACTGCGACCTGAAAAAATATACATTTAGTTTTTCATCAATTACATCTGATATTAATTGATTTTTAATATTTTTCAGTTTGTCGGTTCCATAATTTTCCCAATTTAATTGACTAAACAGTTTATAATTAATTGGAATTTCTAATATTCGACCGAAGTTATTATTCAGCTTGGTAATATTAAAGATTCTTAGTCAATTTTATCTGTATTTCCGTGCAACTAAATTGACTCACTACTTCAGAGCGCACAAAAAGGCATATGTTTTTTAAATGGCTTAACCGATTTTCAAAAAACATTTGAAAGCCTAATGTTTTTACTTTACAATGACACCATTATCATTAAAATCTGTACAATATTTTCCAAATGAATGTGATCTGAACGTAAGCATAGCAAAATGTAGTCTGAACGGAAAACACGAGCGCGCCGCACTCCCCTATAAAATCCCATGTGGACCGATATTTCTTATCAGTCGCTTATTAGACGTTCATCTGTACACATCTCTGCAAGTTTAATTCATTGTTTTCACAATGGAAAAAAAATTGTAGATACTTAAAATTAAATTACAACAAAAAATTCAAGCAAAACAAGGAAACTTTTATTAATCAATACTTGGTATTGC
>JAFIDM010000003.1:43990396-44000528 GCA_023159025.1 Thereuonema tuberculata
ATTCAAGCAAAACAAGGAAACTTTTATTAATCAATACTTGGTATTGCCTCCCCTTGCCTGTACGACGGCTTGCATGCGGTTCCTCATAGACCCTATTAAGATTTTGACAATGTCTTGGAGGATCCCATTCCACACTTCCTCCAGCGCAATCTTGAGCTCGTTGATATTTAGATTTTTTTAGACGGTGCCGGATTTCTGGCTCGGACCCTCCGTTTGAGCTCGTCCCACAAATGCTCAATCGGATTCATGTCGGGACTGAGGGCTGGCCACTCCATCGTCTCGAGACCAATTTCCTCCATGAATTGCCGAGTGGTATGGGCTGAATGATACCGGGCATTGTCATGCACCAACATGAAGTCTTCCCCGATAATAAATTGAACGATATTGTCAAAAGCTTTTTTTAAAATCAATAAAGGCTATATAAATAATATTGCCTATATAAATAATATCGTTTAATTTACTACTTTTACTACTATACAAAAATTAAATATAATAGGCTCAAGAGGCAGTATTTATAACTTAATAAAAAACTATTTAAAAAATAGAAAGTTTAGAATAAAAATAAAAAAAATTAAATTACCAGACTTTATACTATTAAACTTGGTGCACCTCAAGGATCTAATTTGGGACCTTTGTTCTTTAATTTATATGTTGATTCTATTAGAAATTGTGTTAAATTCTCAAATATACACAGATATACTTACATATAATAAGTTTTCATTTATATTTTCCTTGAAGTTTTCTAATAATTTAACAATACTATTATTTGGTTGATAAGAAGTCTGATGTTTGCTCAAAATATTCATTTTTTAAATAAACTTGATAACTCTCAAAAATTTTAAAAATATTTGAGAGTAAGGAAATAGGTCTGTACTCAAAATTATTAGAATTTTCTCCTTTAAAAAAATTAGAGTGATGGTAAGCTTTTTCCCAGAGATTTGGGTAATGTAAATATTCTTAAATAATTCAACTATTAAAAAAGAAATACCGTATTTTCCTTTTTAGGTCATATTATCACATCCAGTCGAGGAAGGTGTTTTTGTTTGTTTAATATATTTTAATATATCAAAATAGCTTGTTAAAAGGAGGACCATTAAGTTTTTTGAAAGATTATTCTCATAATCTATTACTTTTTTTAGAATTTGCTTGTAACATATTTGTTTGTTAACTGTTTTCCATAAATTCGCATTTAAATTTGGATCATTATTATTAAATTTTTGAATGCAGTATCTATTTTTTTGTTTTTAACCAATTTCTTTTTCTTTTATAAGATAGTTCATAACTTTTATTTGTTCTATTTCTTTTATATTTTTTGAATAGTTTTTGTTTTTTCCTCTACGTGTTTTAAAGTCTCTTCATTCATCCAAGGTTGATTATATATTGGGCTTAAAGTTCCTTATTTATGTAACTTATTTTTCTTTATTTTCATTATTTGGATGAATATTTTCTTAATTATTTTAAAAAGTTTTAAGATAATTATAATCATTATTTCCAATCTCAAAAACGAGTTTAGTAATCTTATTGTTAAAATAGTCTTCTTCAGTAGGATATTTTCTTTTAGTGATTTTGTTTTGACTATTTAATAAGCGATTTTTTTTTTGTAATTTCAAGTAAAATGCAGTAAATAGTCTAAAATGTCCTCTTCAATAATATTGGCAACATTATCAGTTTTGTAGGCATTGGAGAAACAATGATCAATGCAAGATGATATAATGAAATTTTTGTAGTTGCTTTTCTAGTAGTTTTATAAATATGATTTATAAGACCTAAATTATAATTTTAGAAAGATAATTTCCTAACTGTGACACTTTATTCGTAATAACCTTCGATTCAGTCGAAGAGGCGGGAAAATGGCACCCACTGCTTCGTCTCCGTTGACTGTGAGAATTCTCCTTAATTTATTAGTATGTCATAACTTCGCCAGCCGTGATTCGTACTCACTAATCACTTTCGACTGAAATTCCCTGAATTTTTAGAACAAGTCTAAAGCCATTTTACTGAGAAATTGTTGATGGAAATAGTGACAGGCGCAAATCCCACAATCAAAGAGCGTCAATAATTGTGTCAATGATTAGAACTACGAAAAAAAAAAGTAAGGTCATGTGATTTGTAAATCAGGAAATTATTCGGATCTCGATCGAGTATACCACTTCACAGCGTGAGAGTTACATACATCATTTCTTGATTTTTCTACCTAGATGTTCAAATCAGACAAACACTTCTTTTCCAAACTTACCTGTAATGCATTATATAAAACTCTGAAATAGCTCCAATTTCGTGGAAGTTTGTTTGTAGCTTATTAGTACAGAATTATATTTGTAATAGTAGATTTATCATGTATCATTCCTATACGTTGGACACGTGTATTATATCTTGCTCGTCCATATTTTTAACTACTTGTCTGGCTGTTGCTGACAACATTTCTTTCATTTTTTTTTTGAAATCCTGCCTGTAAAGGCTATAGTAATCGTAACACCAACTGAAGAAAACTTAAATAAAAAAACAAAAAACAATTACCTTGTTGGTTAGTAATTTAGCTACAAGAATCCCTAACTACAACATTACGAAATGAAAATTATAATCAAATAACAACAGGTGGTGTTACTCTATGGGCCATAAAGGTCCTTGGGTGCTCGGAAGACTAATAGACTACCAACGATTCTTGACCAACGCAACTATTTGAGGTCGGATGGGCAGCGCGACGTCTTTAACCTCCGAGTAAGAAACCCAGCACCCATTTGACGTAGACTGGGTGAGTCCGTCTGAAGAGTAACAAACATGGAAAACCTCCGCTCACCGCCGGAAATTGAACTCGATTCCTCCAGTCCGCTGTCTAGCGCCGAAACCAGTGGGCTACAGGACCCAAAAATAAAATAATTTTAATTGAACATATCTAATAAAAATGAAATGTCTTTCATTAAATACAAAGAAATAAAACATTCTCATAAAATAATAATTATTTACGATACTGTCGGTTTTTCTTTTTGTAAGTTTTTATATTTTTATACAAAGCAAATATTCATCAGTACATTGCATTCATTAAATTAACAATCCTTTCTTTTTTTTTTAGAGAGAACTTTTGTTGTACTTGGTTTTAATTTTTAAATTCTTTCTTTAAATTCTCTTAAAATTACATTAGATTCTTAAATATAGATTTAAGTTTAAGAGAATTTAAAAAAAAATGCTAAAAAAAATACACTAATCTAAAAGAGTTTTTGTCATAATTTATTTTACTTTCCATTTTTGATAATACGATTCCTGTGTTGTATTTACTGAAGAGTAGGAATCAACATGGCTGGTGACGCCAGTTTTAAAAGAGATTTATTGAGCTGTGGCAGACCACCGCAGGCAAAAGTACCGTTTCGTTGTGCTTACGACGTCACAAAATGCAATCTTCTGAAATATCTTGTCAACTTTTAGGAGAAAAAAACGCTAGAGAGAGAAAATTCTATCTTCTAAAAAAAAAATCGACCTTTTTGAGAAGGAAGACGGATTGCCAAGTAAAAAACTAAGAGCTTGGATTTCAAATAAAGATTAAACTCGGGATATCTTTAATTTTAAACCTTCTGATTTCAACTGATTATTAAATTAATTCACTATTTAGTGTCTCTCTCTCTTTAATTCCGTTTCCGACTTACAGTAAATTAGAAGTTTTTTGTTTTTTTCATTTGTCTTCTCACCCTAGAAACAGCTCCGGTCTGGAATGCTGAAAAGATTGGAATCTCACGACGCTTTTAAGACGAGAGCCACAGACAAAAATTCTTAATTTCCTGTTGATAACTCTGTAAGGAATATAGAATATACAGAATAACTCTGTAAGGATAAATTTATTCGTGAAGTAACTTTATAATAAAACGTGTTTTATCTATTTTATAAAAGTATATTCAAATTTATTAATACATTTAATAAATATATTTAAACTTAAATAAATATCTTAACAATGTAAATTGGTTCCTGACAGGCTGCAAATGCTCGTCTCTCTTGGATCTGTTTTGTCAACAATTAAATGTTCCAGCATCGCATTTGTCAAATCCACTATATTGTAAATCTATCTACAGGCGATCCCCGGGTTACGAACGAATACGTTCTGAGAACATCTTTAAGTTGGATTTGTCCGTAACTCGAATCCCTCTTGCATGTACGATAATAATAATTTTTTTTTTTAATTTTAGTATATTATTACAAAACATAGTTATGTTAGAATTACATAATATATCCCTTCAACTGGTGCGAGGAATTAAAATACAAAAATAACATTTAAATAATACGTAGTATGTTTATGTTGTGAACGTGGATGGCAGGGAAGCCAAGCACTGCGACCGGAGGTCTGTTGTACTAACCCACAGAAGTAACGACGGATTGAGAGAAACACTGGGAAAGTATGGTGAGAGAAGTGCAGGGGAAATGGGAGAACCCCGAGAAAACCTAGCCAGCGCGAATCATCCACCATCACGAAACCCATATGAGAATCGAACTCAGAGGTGACAGGCCAATGTCTTAACTACATCAACCGCGCCGCCATAATACATAGTGATATTTATACCGTATGTATATGATTTACTAAGTCAAAAATTATCATTCTCCTAAGTGAGAAAAAAAATCCAGAATTTTAGTTCTAGTCAACCAGAGGATTTATATTTATTATTAATTTCCAATGAATTTTTAAAATTTAGAAATTGTTGAAAATTTTAGCAATTTTTTTTAGATTTATTTTATTTATCACCTCTTGTAGCAATTTATTTGGTTGGCATTCTCCAAAACTATTACAAATTTTTGGATATTCCAATTTACAGTTATTTATATCTTTAAGATTATAATTGTTATTCGAAATTGTATTATTCATGTAAATTACTTGACAATAATTCTGTATTATTAAATTGTAAAAGAGTTTTTGTTCCGAAGTAAATATTTTATTATGCATTAAGAAGTCCCTTGGTATATTTTATAATAATATTATAATATAATAGTAATATAATAATAACTAGTCGGATACCGTCGAGTCGCTCCGGAACCCTTGCATGTAAAACATTAAAAAAACAACCTTTATTTATTTAGCAAATGACTATGGAGATCGGAGAATACACGACCTCCCAGCTCGTTGTGGCCTTCTCCGGATAACTCAGATGTATTGCGCGTTGGCACTCACACGGGGGGTTGCCGCAGAAACACTTCATTTTTGTGTGTATCTTCCAAACGCAGAAACATTTGTTAATGACTGATATACCGTTCGATAGAACTTTCAAATACCAACATTTTCTCTATATAATGTTCTCTTCCAACTTTCATACTTTTCGTTTAAATTGAGAAAAAGTTACAATTTGAACCTTTTAAAAGGCGCCATCTTGGAAACCAAAAACTTTTTTCAAAAGATTTTTGTAGCATTTTGTTTGTCTTAAAAAGCTCTACATTTTATCCATTTACATGACCAATCTATCTCTTATAGTTTGGTCACAAAATTAGAAAAACATAGTCTTATGACAATGACAGACAAAATAACGTTTTTATGTAATAGAATAAAAAATATAATACAACATAATATATATTTTATATCTCAAATAATATATTTGAGGAAAAATTACTAATTTTAAGATTTTTTTTGTAAAGTATTTATACTTTTATGGTTTCAGTTGTTTGTATTTGACCAGATAGAATTTAAAAAAAGAATCAAAAAATGAAAAGTAAATATTAATTTAATAATAATAAGTTACTATTATGCTCTTTCACTTAGACAAGATGCCATCCTTTATTGAATGTTCTCCGTATTCTTAATTATTTCTACTTTCGTTTCCATTGTAATCATCTTTCTCTTCGCTGCAGCTCACCTGCGCTTTCGCTTTGGAGGCATGGTTATAAGAGTAAACAGAGACTCACAAAATCAAATAAAAATGTTACGACGATGCTGCGACCGTATAAACAAAGACCGTATAGCCGCTAGCGTAAAGATGCTGCCCCAATGAACCACTTAGGCCATGCGGGTTTGTTTACATGTGCGGAAGAAATTAGTTTCCGAATTATTAATTTAATTATTTAATTATAAATTATCCTTATGAGAAGCCTTGGGAACCCGTTCATAAGGTCGTTCGTAACACTGGGACCCCCTGTGCATATTATGTGCCTAATCCTGAGTAATTAAGTAGTTTCCTTTTCCCACACCACAGCGCCACTATCCGCCACTAACATTTGTGTGATAAGGACAATAAAATTAGTTATATAAGTAAATACGTAGATATAGAAGTACCGTGGATCCACCTCATCAGCTCTGAGGCATTTTTAAACCTACTGTACAAACCCTATTAATTTTTAAGAAGAGAAACATATACGGAAGAGAAACATCCAAGCCCACACCAGGTTCGAACCCAGGATCACGAATGCGTCAGGCATTCGCCTTGACGGTTCGGCTGTGCGCAATAGAGCTTAGGTATATAATGTTAATTAGAACATTACTTAATGAAGACGTATCGTTAAAGTTTTAACAAAAACCTTAACTAAAAAATATCGCTTGGTAAATCGTATTTTAAAACAGCATTATTATATGAAACTCATAACGAAACATATGTATACAAAGAAAACGAATAAAAAAATAAAACAAATGGCTGCCAAGAGATTTTCTTTGTGATTAATGTACCTATTTATCATGTAGTAACAAGAATTGTAAAATTTAAGACGTAATTTATTTTAAAGAAATATACTACATCATAAATACCTCATCAAACTTTTGTCAATGTTTATGAAAATCAGTTTTCCAGCTTTAGTCTTGAAGAATATTTTGAGAGCAGATCTGCAACGAAAAGGATAAGAGAAACATAAGATAATTTTCGTAATTAATAAAGAAGCAGGACATGAATATTCATAGAAGGTAACACTTAGACGCGTTCGGATTAGAAACAGCTAATGTGGATGAAAATTAACATGAAAAAAGAGTTTTTAAAAGTGGAGATGATTCTAGACGTTTCGCAGAATATGGCCTTCGCAAGAACTGTTTGTATTTTGTTGCTCATTAGTTGTCATATGAAATTTCATGTCAAATAATAACAAATGAGCATTCACATGCAAAAAGTTAACGTGAGTTAGGGTCGTTTCAAATCATCTCTAGCTGTGTCAGTTTAAATCCTCACATCTTATTTACTATTTCGACCAAAAATTCAAATTTTAAATACAGAAAAGTTAAATGTACTATGTCTTTTTTTTAAAAAAAAACAACCGAATTTATAATATTCTGATCTGTGAACTTTATTATTGTCTTTGTTTCATTTGTAATAATTAAAGAAATGCAAATTACTAAAATGATTTTTTATGGGCAGTCAGAAGGATTTTTACTTTTTATTTTTATTTTATTTTATTTATTCATCAAATATATTACATTTCAGTCCCACTAGGTTATTAGCCTGTTTTGTGGGTTTAAAACTGACTTTTGTGGGTTTGATTAAAACTGACTTCTGTGAATCTTTACAAAATGACGCTTATTTGCCATTTTTCTTTATTTTTTTAATTATTATTAGTTATTATGATTTTTATATGAGCCTAACTTAAAATTGATGTTCATGTTTTTGTAAAAAACGATATAGTCAGTATTGCGAATGTATTGTTTTGAAATTAAATAAAATGAATTTTAATAATCGTAGACAAATAACGAAACGGAAATATAACTGATACATCTTCAATGCTTTTATATTTATTTATTTAAATCTGCATTAGATAAAAGACATGCATTAGATCTTTAAGTTTATTAAGTATCGAGATTTGAAACTATCTTGACTCCTGTCTCTTCTTAAGGTAAAATTCTCAGAAATCCTTAGAATCATCTTATTCTGTTTTCAATTTTATACAAAATTATAAATTTTTACAAATAGTAATTTTAAAAAAGAATTTTGTCGATGAATTAATTCATATACTTAAAACATAAAATCGAAATTCGAATAGACAGATAAGGATGTAATGATAGAGGTCTGGGTGCACTCTAGGACCCCTCTGATGAAGAAAAACCACAAGAAAAACCCTGATCTCTACCAGGAATCCAACCTTGTTCCTTTAATTCTATTCTGAACTTTATGGTCCTAATGTAAAACTAATATAATATTATCACGAATATCCTTGGATCCTCAAAAATATTTTACGGAACGAAAACTTCAAAGTTAAAAATGTTTTTATTCATATAGTTCCTTTTCCTAGGTTTCATGATAGTTAGTTATATCTCTGTATAATGCTTATAAACAATTCTTTAACTTCTTATAATTGATTTGATATCAGCATCAATGTGATTGAAATGACTTTTTCCTCCATCTTGAAATCTTTCCCCGAATAATTTAACTCTTCGAGACCATCTGCTGTTGAATGCATCGTTTCACAATCAGAATGTAGCCGATTAATTGAAATGAAGTCATGCCGCCATCTTCCTTGAAATTCACGCTACTGTGAATTTCCATGTCATGATTGTCAGAAACTTAATGAACAACTTAGTGAAATTACTTTATTTCCTTACTTTTCTTTCTCGAAAATTCACTTTTCAACAAAGTTTTTACAGTCAGTAAATCCATATTCAACTATTCCTAAATAAGCTTCAAATACAATCAGGTTTCGTTTAATTGAAGAAAATTGCATTTGAAGATTCATGGCAAAGAATGGTAATTTGAAGACGCGAAATAGTTTAGCTGAAATGAAATGAAATATTGATTCTAAAAGTAATTTAAGTATTTCTCAAACTACATTAATGAAAGAAATTTTACAATGTATAAGATTTTTAAATACATGTTAAGAAGATGAAAAAGATTAGCATAAAAAAAAGAGAATAAAACATATGAACAATGTTTACCAATAGGTTTACTTGGTCTTTTTTTTTTAAAAAACATACGAAAAAAAAGAAGCAGAAAATTAAGCGCCTAAACAACAACAAAAATACACTAATTAAATTAATGAAAAAGAACACCAAAAAGACAATATGAAATGATCATAAAATGATATCATAATTAGAGTAAAAAAAAATAACATACAAGGAAAACAAATGTAACTGCACAGCAGTTTCAGGAATGTAACGGAAAAAGAGTAATAATAATAATAAATAAGTAAAAAGATCGTATATGTAAAGATAAATATGTAGAAGTAAACTAGTGATTAACTACTATAATTGTTTTAAATTATATTTTTTTTTCTTTTAATTTTGTTCAATCACTGTAACAGTGATCTTGATCTTTGTTTTCAGTTTTATCAAAATTAAGTTTATTTATGATTCAATTGAAAGACTAAATTGAAATTCTATTAAAATTTGAGCACTCTAGCATAAAGAGTTTTTTGAGTTTATTGCTCACGAATGAACAAATCTTCGTTCAAGTGCAATTCCCTTTGAGAATTTCGTGTTGAAGCAGATATAAACAGCGAGATTTACACTGAATGATATATTAAGCTGTAAAGCCGAGTATTTATTTCCTCAACTTGGTGTGTAATGAGGGAGAAAAGTTTTCTGTGACGATGTGTTCCCAATGGCTGTGTTGGGGGCGCGTGCGCTGTCGAAGGGAAGCCACGAGCCGTGGTGGCTTTAGTCGGGAAGGCGCACGTGAGACGTGATGGACGTAGTCAACTTGACCAACGTCACCGACTACGATTACCCCTCCATGGAGTTGGTGGGACCGGAGGGTCAAGCCGCTCTCATCGCTCTCTACTCCGTGACGGCGTTGCTCGCCCTCATAGGAAATGTCACGGTGATCATCGTTCTAATGCTGGCGAAGCGGTCGGCGTGGGGTCTGCGGGTTTTCCTCGTCAACCTCGCCGCCACCGATATCACCATGTCCCTGTTCTCCATCCCGTTCACCTATACATCCTTCATGCTCGGACGGTGGGTGTTCGAGCCGGGATTCTGCCCTGTTGTGGTCTTCATGCAACATGTGTCCGTCACTGGCAGCGTCTACACTCTGACAGCCATCGGAATGGATCGGTAAGTAAAACTTATCCTACTAGCTACTAGCAAGTTGATTTTTAATTCTTGGACAACAAAGAATTAAACCTTTTTTTGTCAAAATATTTCATTTTTCAAAGCTCAAAAAAATCTAGTTAGGAATTTTAAAAAAATGTTATGAATGTGTATTAAGTATAAAATAAAAAATTTAACGTGCTGACAATATTAATAGAAATGTTCATAAAG
>JAFIDM010000003.1:44010290-44033016 GCA_023159025.1 Thereuonema tuberculata
ACAATTAAAATGAGAGTCAAAAAAGAAAGAAGCAGTACTTCTATTAGATAGAATACTGAAAAATCACTATTTAAATAACTCAGAAACCATGAATATTTGTAACTCAGAAACCATGAATATTTGGAACACAAAAGCCACTGAAAGGGCTTTTAGAATAAAAAAGAGACTCAAAAAAGAAAGAAGCAGTATTTCTATTAGGTAGAATACTGAACACTATTGTAACTCAGAAACCACTGAAAAGTATCAATTGGAATAAAAAAAGAGAGTCAAGAAAGAAAGAAGTACTATTTCTGTTAGGTAGAATACTGAAAAATCCCTATTTGTAACTCAAAAACCATCACTATTTCTATCTCGAAAGCCACTGAAAAGTATCAATAGGAATAAAAAAAAAAAGATAGTCAAGAAAGAAAGATGCACTATTTCTATTAGATAGAATACTGCTCAGAAGTTAGATGTCTTAGCCGTTAGACCACGAGGCCTATATTCTAATCTCTATAAAAGATAAAAATATATCATAGATATATGATTTACACACTGGTTCTAAAAGCAGTCGTAGATTGAGAGAATATAGACATCAAAAATTAAATTAAAAAAAAAAAAAAAACTTTTAAAAAATTTTAGTTTTAGTTTCCTTGATGTAATTTGTGTGTGTGTGTGTGTGTGTGTGTGTGTGTGTGTGTGTGTTTTAATAAATAAAAAGTTGTTTCCGTTACATAAGCGAGGCTTCCGGAGCGAAGCGACGAGTAGCCGACTAGTAATTACAAAACATAAAAACCCATTGAAATCTCGACCAGGTTTCGATCGGACCTGCCCATCTTTTTCAAGTCCACTTGAAGTTAGACTTGAAAAAGGTCGGCAGGTCCGATCGAAACCTGGCCGAGATTTCAATGTGTTTTTATGTTTTTTAATTATTGTGTGTCTGCCCTTCTTAAAAAAAAAATACACCATTAATTTCACGCACGTAATTTTCTACACATATCGATTTCAATTACAATTATAAAATTAAAAAATTTAGGAAAATTAATTTTAGTAACGATGAGTAAATGTTATGCGCTGGTTTGGTTTTATACTTCATTAGCAATAGCTTCTCGGATAATTATGGATCCTTTGAAGTACAGTGAATTGAAAATTACGTAAATTTTACATTCATATTTTTTAAAACAAATGAAATAACATAACATACTTAAAATACAACCGACATTAATCTCGTCATCTAGTTACGACTTCGTGTTAGCTACTAAAACATTGTTCCGGAAAAGCTATCAAATATTGTGTTTTGATAACATTGTGTGAAGTGCCTACCTCACAAAATAGGGAGTTACAAAATTTTATTGTTACCAGTGGAAAACAATTTTTCTATCTTTGGTTTCTTCAAATCGATATAGTAAACGAAATTATGGATGAGTTTTATCCAAAAATCCCTCTGTTCCCCGCAGTTCGAAGCTGAAGGCGTTCGAACAATCATTAACATACAGATAGACGTAGACAGATTTCGTTTGGCCAATTTCAATTCACCGATGGAATGTTATTAAGTTGAAACTCGATTTTGAAGTTATCTTTCGTGTCATTTAAAAGCTCTTTGTATCATTTTAATGAGGAAGTTATGAATAAGAAAGACCTAAACGTGACGATGTTTAAACTTTGTTTATCCTTCTTTTAGTTTTCATACAAATTTCTTTTGTGTGTTTGTGATCTGTACGAAAGTTAATGATTCTGTTATTACTGTCTTCCTAATGGTTTCCTTTGACTCAAACACAATGATCTAGATGAAGCATTTCCGTTAAGACAATCTCTTTCCAATATCAAATGTTTTCTTCTTATTCTTATCCGAAATAGGTTTTTTTTTTTTTTTTTTTGGGTGAAAAAATAAAACTATCAATCATTGAGAAGCAAAGGATCTTCGCCTCATTGCAACAAAAATTGTTTACATAACGCTTTCTTTCTAAATTTATTTGTAATAATTCTCAAAGTTATTGTTACAAAATGCTTTACGTATAGATGTTGTTTTTTTCCCCCTAATTTCACGAAATTTGTTACATGGATATATTATTAAAATTATCCATTTTAAAGGTGCAACAAACCTTACTTTTTAATGAATAACTAGATATCTTCGGCATTTTTTTAATTAATACGTGTTAATTAATTAATTAATTAATTTTATATTTTAAAAATCGCAAAAGTAAATTGCTTCCTCGTTTTTTTCATATTTGTTTCTGTATCTACCCAATGCCATTTCTTTATAAATTTTTCAAAAATTGTCTGACATATTGTATTACATCTGCCGTAATGAATTTACCTGCATGTAATTGGTGATTACAGTCCGACCACGATATCCTGATAATTGCAAAAATTCCAGAGCCCCATGACATCAGCACTAGCCTCTCTCAGAGGTTCCGAATGATGTTACGTTACAGCTAGAGATGGGCAAAGTCGTTCTTTTTACTGAACTAGTTGTTTTGAGATAGTTCTTTTTATTGAACTAGTTCAATGAACTAGTTCAAATGAACTAAGTCGTTCTTTTTACCTTAACAACCAAACAAAAAAAAAAGGTTTTCAAATACTTTTACAACCAAAAAAAAAAAGGTTCTCAAATACTTAATATAAAACGAAATAAACCAATTCCAATAGCCAATAGTGGAGTGGTAAAAGAACGAACTAGTTCATTTGAACTAGGTCGTTCGTGAACTATAGTTCTTTTCATGAACTAGTTCGTTCACAAACTACCCATCCCTAGTTACAGCTATAAAACAAAAACAAAAATTGGTTTTTAATGATCCTTTATTTATTGATTGACTACTTTCAATATAAGGTTTAACTGCTGCATGTAAGTTTTAGATATTTCTTTTAAGCCTGTGCTTTGAGGTGCGCTTGTGATTGGCTGAAAAACAGATACGTCATAATCACGTGGGATTCCTTGCAATCGTTAAGATTTCGTGGTCGAACTTTATAATCTATGCAATGCATATTACGACTAACCAACCGGATAGTAATGTGAAATATCTTCCCCAACTTTTCCCAACGATGATTCCTTTAATTGCAAACTCGTATGATCTCTATTGTTTTCTGTTCAAATTGAGTTAGGGATGCTAGGAGTATTGTAAGTTCCAACCTAAAAAAAGCACTCAATCACTAAAATAAATTAATCTTTCAGAAATGTTAATCAAAAAATTACAAATACAATATTCTTTTGAAACTTTTCATGCTTTGAAGTCTTTTTCCCTTTCAATTCAAAGTTAATACCCTCTTCACGGGCTAATCCATTAATCGGAGATTACCTTTCAAAGTTGATTAAGAATTTGGATTAGATTCTAAACAATTAACTTCTGTACTTCCTTAGAAAACATGGCATTTCTTTTTTTTTATACTTTTTAACAATGAAAGGGTCGTACACAATAGTCTCTACTGAAGTTCATTGAAACTCACAGATGCATTGTGTCGTTCTTCCTAGCATCTAAACAATGATGTAGAAAAGATGGATCCACAAGTAATTCTCGTTGTCGGAAACTTCCTTTGCTTAATTACTCACCATTCCTTGCAATTGTGATGCAGTAAGTTGACAAACAAAATTAACTGTGAAATTTTAACTTTTTCAGCTAAACAAATTGATAAAAACACTAAACGTTAGTTTGAAAATTCGCAAATCGACGCAAAACTCTACAATAATTTATATGCAATTAGATTTACGAGATTGCTTTGTAGTTGATTCAGGATTAAATAATAGTTAAAAATTAATTAAAATAAAACAGCGAAATTACCTTCAACTAGCCGTAGTGCCAGACCCTAGCAGGGAAAATTTATTAAGAGTTCGGTCTACTGTATTTCATCCTTCAAACCTTTGTTGATTTATAGAGGAAAAATGTTATGCTGGTCTTCTCTGTATTGGGCTATCTTATTATTGCTTAAGGTGTGGAGAGTGGATAGAAAAACATACTTTACATGAAAAAAATTCAAAGTAACATAAGCCCTATGAAACGAACACATAGATACCGTGCAGACAATCCAAATTACATAAAAATCATAACATTTGTTATGTTTGTATTGCTAACTAATAGCTCTGATGCGTACACAGTTCAATACAACAGAACTATACATAATTATGCATCCATTGATGTTAAGGAGCAGTTCAAATATTACATAAGCACATTTTTAGTCATTTTAGACCCCCTCCTCTTTCCCTTGTAAGCAAAAATAAAAAGTTTACCGACCTCCCCCATGTGCTTACGTAAGATTTGTCAAATCCTTAATAGTAAATACCACTGAATAATAAATTAAAACAACAATGGGAGGGACATAAATAAATAAATAAATAAATAAATTAAAACAGTCAAAATGCATGTTTGTCTGTCTTACGTAAGCATTGCTCTGATCTCCCTCCTCCTTGTCAGCAAAAATAATCAAAGCTTGAACCCCTCCCACCAGCACCATCTTGAATATTTACGGAATACTTGAACAGCCCCTAACAAAGGACTTTCAAACTTAAATTTCAATAAATGTATTCAAATTATTTACATAAAGCGCATGCTTCAGGCGAACATAAACGATTTCTTATTTATATTTAGAGATTGGTAATTATATTGACTTTCTTAATTGAAATACCAGTTGATACTTACAGTATTTAAATCGGATACGTGGCTCTAGAAGATGAACACATAACTAGACGGCTACATACTGAAGCGGAATCTGCGAGTGATATTGAATAATAGTAACTTAAAAAGAAGAAAGTATACTTCAATCTCGGATTTACAATGAAGATCCCCAACTCCGTCCTCCTGGAGGACTACTTTATCCCAAACGACGGTACAATTAAAAGGATTCCGAAAAATAAACAAGGTAATTAATGCTTTTTGACAGTGTCAAAAGCAAAGCGGCCCCATAATATGCACAATTTTATAAACACAATTTATAAACAAAATTTTATCGGAAGCGATCAGATCGTAGTCGGCGATATGCTTCAACATTTCTTTCTCGTTCTCTGTCTCTTGTCTCGAGACATCTCGCTTTGCATCAGCATCTCGTTTTTCCGCACGTCGAGACATTTTTTCAATTTCAATCACAGCAATCACCACAATTGCGTCTTTTGCATGCGCAACAGTCACATTTACAATGCAGCTCTACAACAATCACAATAAACGCAACAGTTGCGCCTTTTGCATTCGCAACAATCACATTTATAATAATAAGGAAATTAGAACAATACTAGGTTTCTTGGTTTTTAGGAACCCATTATTATCAAACCACTCCTTGGGAGGTCAGGGAGTGGTCCTATAGGTCTGATTTTTTTGGACGTGGTCACCTACTTTTTGATGCTGAACACATTGGTGAAGGTTTCATTTTAATATCTCTAACCGTTTGGCCACTACAGAGTGTGACAGAGTGTGATATCCAGCAAGCGTAAATGCAAGCATGGTCACCCATGTTTTACAGACAAGCTGCAACATACGGGCCACTAAAAAAGGTTAAATTTTTTCCCAAATGTGTACTAGAGAGGACGTCGACAGTATACTGGAAGAAATAAGTGGACATGTCACAAAACCATAGAATTTATTACATCATCAATTATGTAGTATTACATCAACACTTATCACATCATTTGTTACATTTATATCACCATAGAAAAATATCCCTAAATCACACACTGATTTCACTTCTTAATCTGCTCCCGAAAAATATTTCTCGAAAGACCAAAACATCCACTAAGTCAGAATAGTATCTCTGTTTGCATGAACATTAAATTAATTATCCGTTGTTACAAAGTTATTCAATGTTACAATAATCCCTTCTGATTACAATGAACCAAAAAACTTGTCTCTTTTCTAAAATATCTGGTCTCCAAATACGGAAACCAGTTCGAAATAAATATCACCTGTTGATGTCGCCTGCAGAAAAACGAACTGAATTTGCAGAAAGATGAACAAGTTCCATACCAAAGATTCACACCACACAAAGTTCCACACCAAAGATCCATAAATCGTGATTTTAGTCATATCAACTCACGGGAAGTTAGAGGATTACTATCAGGATTAAGATGCAATGTTAGACTTCATTATTTGGGGTTTTAAATTTATTATCACTTTCATATGCTGGTTTGTTTTTTTTTTCAAAAGAATCTATCAGAAAAATTTCAATGCAAAAGCTAGATCGTCTGTTCTCGGGAAATTTGCATGTCATGTTTCATGAAGATCCATCCAGTGATCCCAAAAAGTATGGGGAAGCGAGGCAAACACAGACTCAACCACACATAAAACACTATTGATTTTCTGGCACTTTTCTAGGAAAGTAGTTGGTAAAAACTCTCTAAAATGTCTCAAATACGTTTTCTGGTAATTTCCCTGACGCGAAGCAGAATAACATCTCTTCTAGTGTTTTCCAGGGAAATTCGTGATGTACTGTGCATTTCGGAAAAGAAAACAAAAAAAACAAGCTAAAGCAAAACAACAATAAGGTTTTGTCTCTTTCTCAAGAGACACTAGACCACAATTCGAATCTCAAGCATGGATCAATTTGATACGTGAGTTATTGTCGCTTTTGACCCATTAAAGTTTCATGGTCCTACCTTTCATATTTTTTAAATATAGGCCTAGACGGCTACCCGTCGCTTTGCTCCGAAAGTCTCCCATGTAGAACGGAAAAATTTTTTTTTTCTTTATTTAGAAAAACCAATTACATCAATTAAACAATACCGTCATGGCTACCTAAGTGTCCCACCCTCACCGACACTGGGACCTTTCTCGGGCACCGGTAATCAAACTTAACATTTTTGCTAGATAATGCAAAAATTGAAAAATCCACTCCCCTACGAGGGGGGAGGCAGGAACACCCCACTTGGGTGGGTGGAAGGCGACACAAGGACCTAAGTATCCACCCACGACCGATACCGGGCCGTTTCTCTCTTTGAGTGGCATTGGAGTGCGTGCCGGGTACAGCTAGTTTATTCATAAAAACAAATTGCATCAAGTAAACTAAAACCTAAAACTTAAAACTAATAATAAAGTTTAAATTCTACAAAAATACATGCAATAGAATGTTGAAATCCATTTGTAACAGACGGAAATTTGTTGCCTGGCAGCGCTCGTGCGAAATTCCATTGTTGTGGACAGCGTAGACCAGTGTTTCCCAACTTTTTTTGTGCTATGCCCCACCTAAAGTATCTAAAGTATGCTATGCCCCACCAAATTAGTTATAACTTTCACAACCAAAAATAAAAAAAGGGTCCATTTTTGAACTTTTCCCCCCTTAACAATCAAATTGCCCCCCTGTGGGGCGTGGGCCCCACGTTGGGAAACACGGACGTTGACCATGAAACAATACTCCTGTGCCCAAGCAATGCGCGTGCGAATTATTACGAAATTCAATTGTTGGAGGACATACGCACGCACGCAGTTTTTTTAATAATACAGATTGTGGACAAACAACTATAATTATAATAAAAATTGTAGACAACTATCTAAAAAAAATATATATATAAACTTAAAGATTATATTTTTTTTAAAGCAAAACTACTCGCTTACATCAGCTTTAGTTTATTAATTAAATCCTTAGTATTTTTAAAAAAGTTGAAATGATTTCAATAATTTAGCAAATTTAATTTAAAATCTTCAAAATTTTAAAAAAAAAAATATTTTCGTAAATTTTGATACATCTTAAGCAAATTTTATTAATTAAGCTTATTGTTTGATACGTACTCGTATTTCAGTTTAGCTTAGTTAATTAAATTGAACTTCATTGCTAATGTTTTAATAAGCTAATTAGTTGTACTTTATTAACGATACATTGAATATAAGATGCTCTTTTTTTTGTTTTCCCATCTTCCTCAGCACAGAGTGACTTTGGCGTCTTTAGATAAAGCGAACACACAATTCTCGGCATATTTAAGCTTCTAACAACAGCATGAGAGGGAAGTTAAGATTAAGAGGATTATATTACTTACATAAATGAACTTCTTAATAAACTTCTAGAAGAGGCAAAGTAAAAATATCAACGAAATTTTAAGACCGAATTTAACTCAATAAAAATTTAAAATACGAAAAAAAAATACAAATAAATAAAAACAAGGCGGCACTATTTAACGGAACTTCGTTATATTTCAAATAAACATTCCAAATAACAAATACATTCCAAAAACAATAAGTTGTTAGAAAATGATGGAAAAAAATACTTTAGACATGGAATTTGTGTTTTATAAGGTTGACAGATGCTTTCTAGAAATACAGCCGCTTACAGCCTCATTATAAGATTGCTTCGTTTCACGTTGATTCATATTACGTTGATTTCCTTCCATGAAATATAATTTGTGGATTGTCGTAATAATTTAATAGATTCTGGAAAAAAAATTGTCTCCAAATTTTTATATTAAATAATAAAAATTAGAATTGACTGAGTGAGAACATTTTTTTTTCCTGTTTGTTCATTTGTCTATTGGTCGCGCGGTTGATGTCGTTAAGACATTGGCCTGTCACCTCTGAGCTCTCATGCGTGTTTCGTGATGGTGGTCGAGCCGCGCTGGGCAGGTTTTCTCGGGGTTCTCCCGTTTTCCCTACACTTCTCCCACCATACTTTTTTAGCCTTTCTCTCCGTCTTTCTCTTTACCACGCTCAATAAACAAGTTTTAATGTTTTATAAGAATTTATATTTTATTTATTAAAAAAATATCTAAATTTATTAGCGTGTTATCAATTTCAACATCATGATACCTATTTTCTTTGTGTGGTTATTTCTAGTATTTTTACTTTCGTGTTTGGTCTATGTCCGAATTTATAAAAATATTTCAGATACATCAATTTTTTTTTTTTAAATAGTTACCGTGTTCTAATATATATTCCCTAATGGCTGCTTTACACGCTCCCGAAAACTGCCTCAAACCGGCAAGTGGCTCGAAAAACTCCAACTTGCTCGAAAAATCTGCCAGTTTCTCTAAATAGATAAGGTCCTAAACTCAGGCAAATATTAGAAGCAAGTCAACATCAGTGCTCTTGGCGGCGAGAAAATTTATTTCAAAACTACGACTTCACGTTGAAATCTGAATAATCTTTGCTCTTGGATTCAATCTATGGCTTTATTCACCACATTCTCTTCCTTTATCTCTGCTGTGAAATGATTTGAGAATTAATAACAAAATAAAGCTGCAAAAAGTTGTCGCATTGGCGAAGGCAGTTGTTATCGCAATCTCAACGAGAACAAACGAGACTTGAACAGGGGAAGTTTTCTTCCCGTTTAAGGTGATTCGACAAGCGGCCAGCGGTAACTGGCAATTATTAAGTATTTAAGCTCATTTGAGGTAAATTTTCGGGAGTGTATAAAGCAGCCATAAGGGTACATTTACTCTTTCCTAAATAAAAATTATCACAATTCAAGCTTTCAATTTTATACACTACCCACATTCCATGTATCAAATTTCATATTTAGATATTGCTTTTAATATTAATAAGAATTCAAATTTTAAAAGGAAGAACTGAAAAATTGTTTATTGAATGTGCCAAAATTGTAAATATAATAATAATCAGTTGTTATAATATTAAAATCATGTCTCACACTGTAGAGAAACTAATTGTTTAGTCTTCAGTGTAATAACAGCTAGAAGAGAGAAGCTGATGATAATAATATTTAAAATTAGTGTGACTATGTATTGCTAATGCAAGATTCTTTTAGAAATATAATATAGTAAAGAAATTCTCGTAAAAGTAACTCAGCAGAATATTTAATGTAATAAGTATTTAAAAAATTGATATCAAGTGTCAATCTGTAAAAAACTTCTACTATTAAGTTTATCCTTAAATAAACACAACAACAAAATAGGATAACATGTACAAATAAGTTGCTTAAATTTACTTTCTTCAAAATTGTAATACAAGGTTCAATTACCCCTAACAGTTTTATAAACACATAATCACTTCTGCATATATGTATAAATATTATATCAAATAAATATTAATGAATAGTGTGAGCTACTAAAAATAACTAGTCAACGACAAATACCACAAGTATAATAAATACTAAGGTAACATATATGTGATGCAATTGATAACACAATTCTTATTCTGAATAAACACCTTAATATGTTTTAAGATGAAAAAACTAGTTCACTTAGATAAATATGCAAGTAGATGCAAATATGTAGATTACAATTTATAAATGTTTCTTGATAATTAAAATTAACTGAGTCTATGTTTTCCTTGCAATAACTTGCAATTCCTTGCAATAATAATGTTCGATGCACTAAGCTGATTTGTCACTTAGATTTGTCTTCCTCTATACTAACAAGAAAAAAGCACTTACAGTTTTTTCCTGAAGATCATCACTAAGAAGTTCTTCCCTTGCTTATATCCATCAGCTTTCACAAAGTTGTCATCTTCCTAATGACCCTCCTTTGTAAGAACTCAACCTAACATGGCCGTCAAATTACGGTTCCAAAGATGATGTTACGATCAAGCCTATTTCTACTGCTTCATCTTTGACAAATACAACCTAATTCCTTCTGCTCAAATATCAGTATAAGAGAATTAGGAAAACTATACGATAATTTGAATAAACAAATATTGGCTTAAAACTACTAATTTAAACTATTAATTCTTTTAATAAGTACGAAGAAAGAAGAGGTAAGAAGAAAAATATGGAAATTAAACTTATCTAGTTTTAATAGATTCCAGATTCGAATTGTTGGCTAAACCGGAGAATGCGGTACTACCAATCACCGTCTTCGTAAGGATACATCTACAATACTTCCGAATCCGCGCGGGATACAAGATGGTGCACACTGTTATCTTAAGATCGCAGTTAGCCAGATGAGAGTCAGTTTTTCTAGTAAAAGATCGTGCAAAACCATTTTTAAATAAGCTTACCTGCAAACTTCATTCTACTTTTTACTAGTTAATTGAAAAATTAAAATTCATACCTTCATAAGGCGGAATCTTGTCACGCGGAAAGTAGTCCGAAACAGCCTGGTACCGTAATCTCCGGTTTCACCGAATTGTGTATAGATTTCCACCAAATCATAGTTTTGAATTATATGAAATGCTAACTATAAAAGCAATCAAAATCAGATTAATTGTGATGGATGCAATTGTCGTTATTTATTTAATGAGGCGTAAATGTCAAAAGCCCGATCATTGGAAAAAAAAAAAAAAGGTTTGAAATTAGATAAGAATTTATTGGCAGTTTTTGTCTTAGCTCAAACACACCATTAATTTCTGTATTTTGCTTTAACAGCAATTTTCCTTTAATAGCAATTAACAGAAACAGTCTTATATGCAAAAGATGATGTAGTCAGTTACTGGAAAAACTACAGTGGAGCACCGTTTGTACGTTTCTCGTTTATTCGTTTATTCATTTTTATCATTTATACGTTTTTTTGAATGGTCCCGGCAAACTCCAATGCATATTAATGTTAAATAATTTCATTTATACGTTTTCCTGAAATCGCGAATTTCATTTATACGTTTTTTTCAAGAACTCAAGAAGAGAGAAACTGCGCATTTCAACCTCAGATTCCCACCTGCCGATTGTTCAATCTTAGAAAAGGCATGCAAGAATACCTCATTAGCAGTGACTTAAATGAAAAAGTTAAGATAGCACTTTTAACTGTGCACAATGAGCTTTTTTCTGCGCATTCCAAAAAAGCCCTACAACCTAAAATAACAAAATATTTTGTAAATAGTGAATGAATATGAATAGTATTACTAGTTGTACATTATACCTGGAATAAAAAGTTTTGTATTACATACCTCTTGTATTTCATTTTCATGTAATATTATAATTTACCTCTGACTTTTTAATGTTGGTTATTATGAAATTATTCTTAGCTTTTGTGAATTCCGTTTATACGTTTTTTTATTTATATGTTTTTTTTCTCAGTCCCTTGAAAAACGTATAAACGGTGCTCCACTGTATTTGTCTTTGGGATTAGCAATAAGTTAGGTCAAAACCAAAGTAAAGATTATTCATAAACATTTTTATTTTAGATTTACAGCGGTATTATTATGTACAATGAATTTTCACACATTAGCCTTTTTTTTGTGTGTAACAACTTCCTTCAACAAAATTCCTCCGCTACCTAAATGTTGGTTTTCCACGTGTATTACTTGCTCATTTTCTTCTTTATATTTTTCCATTCTCTCAGCCTCCCATCCCCTATGTGTGTGAGGTTCGAGAGAGATTTAAACATCAAAGCTGCCAGAAACTTACATGGTCTGATGGGACAGCCTCAAGGGTCGTTTATTTAAAATGTTGATGTAGATCATTGCATTACCTTCACAATCCTGCCAGAAGTCGCGTAATCCTGTCAATATTTCATCCCACGGACACAATCCAAACGAGACAAAATTGGATCTAGAAACTTAAAACTGTGAATTAATGAAATGTGACTGTGAATGTAAATCATTGCATGATTGTTACATTTCACATGTGTAGTCAAACGAATCAAAAGAATAATAAAAACAAATATGTAAATAAATAGATAAAATACATGTTTTCACGTAACTTTCCATAATCTGTATGATTACCATACTTTCACAGAAGATTAGGACGGAGAAAATAGACACTGATTTAAACTGAGTTCATAATTAGTTGGATCTCAGTTCTACTGTTTAACTGTCAGCGTTGACGTAAAGATGCGATGACCTCAGGGCAACAATTAGAAGCCTTTCCGCTAGTTCCGCTTGATGGATGGTGAAACCACCGCAGCTGCCAAAGCTTTAAATAAAGAGTTCTATGCATAAGGTTTATTAATAAATTCTACAGGCAGAGAAAGGTAATTTATGCAAGAATTATAGGATGCAAGATTATTAAGTAATGGTGCAATTTGACTTAACCTACTAAGAATATGAAACGAGTAAATTTATAACAGATGGCATAAACTACTTTTGCTATAAAAATATATATTTTTTTATTAATCTCTTAAATAAATTGTCAAATATCTCTCAAAAAACTTAAGCAATGTAAAGCAGTTAGTTAACTATTTGCTAGGTTTATTTTACTTAGCATTTTATCTCGAGCTTTTCCTTTGTCGATAAGTCTAAATCTTCCATAAGCTCTAAATCATCCATGATTCCGAAGACCATTGTCTGGGATTCGTAAAAAAAATAGGAAATAATAAATAAATAAATTATCTTTTACAATACAACTTTATCTTTTATCTTTTACAACTGATCCGTGGTTGAATTAAAATATTTAATATAAACTTTTTCTGGCCTGTAGATGTGTTCACAGGAAAGGTTATGCAAATTTGTTTAAAAGGAATTTTATATGGAAAATAGATTGATAGTCATTTATTAGATACCAATTGCTAGAATGAATGAATTGCTAGAGAAGATGGGTTGAATTTGAGTCTCAAAGCTGATATTTTCAAATAGCTTGCCATAGTTGGGGCTCTAGGAAGTAGCAAGTAGATTCACAGAAAACCAAAGACACAAGCTTATGTGAAACTTTTATATATTTAAAAAAATGATATGCTTGAGCAGTCATCAAAGATTCAGCAACTTACCATTTAATTTTAAAATTCTTTGCCACCATTTTGTTTTTGAAACATATGTTGTAAATCCGTTTAGGGTAAGGATACTTTTGTTGCTTTGTTCTTATTCCTTCTGTGATACTCAGCGCTTGCAATTTCAAATTCATATGTGGTTTTAGTAGAAAACTTACATAAAGTAAACAGTAACGGATTGTGTTATAAATAAATTCAAAACTCACAGTGCGGTTATAAAACTGTACCTTTTTCGATGTGAAAATATATCTCAAAACTTATTTTTCCTAAACAGATACCGATTTTCCAAATACCCCAAGTTTTAATTCTAGATACTTTTTTTTGAAAATTGACGTTTATTACTTTTCGTGATGTAGAAAACGGACATTTAAATATATGTCTTTCATGATCTGTCGAGAATATTTTAATATGTGTGTTATTTAAATATTCTCGACATACATTGGCGAATTCCTGGGTCCAAATTCTTGTGTTATGATTATTTTTATACAATATTCTATTGATTGCAGCCAGATGAAACCTCTGCTATGTAACATATGACTTCCAACGACAAAGGGTACTTCCTACCCTTAGTAAAACGGAATCCAATTTTCCTCCAAATTAAGTGTTTTTGATATATAATTCTGTAATTACGAAATATTTTTCCAATTAATTGGCTTCTTTTTAATATTGTCTATAAAATAAATTACAATCCAATTATTGTGAAAAATGTACAAATTGCAACAAGCAATTTCCTGACAGATGATAAATGCTGTTTATCCGAAGAAATTTGCATCATTTAATTTGATTAAGGAGACTAAATTAAGAAACGCTGCTTGGTTCAACCAATTCATTATATAGCATATGCTATATTGCAAAAGTTTGTTGACCAGCATTTACTTTCCTTTATTGACATTTTCCAAATAAGTTTCACTTAGCGTTGATGAGTGACCTCAAGGCAAACTATGTTATTGGCAATCCTTGTTTCGGGTTACCCGACATGGTGACATCGTGGCCAAGAAGACGACGGAATTTTAAAACAAGATTCTCATTTAATTTTCTTCTTTTCTGTAAAACATCTAATAAGCCTATTTAAGAGGAAAGACTACTGGATAACCCTTCCAAAAATTTTGCTAAATTACAATTAATTAAGCATTATTTCTTGATATTAACTGACATCTATTGAAAACAAAAATAAAGAAAACAAAATCTGGAATATACAGTATTTTTCTTTCTGGTTTTGTTCGTATAACTTTTCTTTGTCTCAAATAATTTTTTCCTCTCCTTCTCTTGCATTATTTCCGAAATATCCAAACTCTAATACACACAATCTATATAGTTTCCAAAATTAATGATCCAAAGTTGCTGGTTTTTGACTTTAATCATTGATTTTAATTTCATTTGTAATTGATATTAGCTTTATGTAAGTTATATGTTAATTTTATTTAATGTTGCAACGTTTACCATTTATTATTCGTTTCTATTTTTCTGTGTCCATTCAAGATATTATAGCCATTAAACCATCCCACATATTAAGTATATAGTTATAACTCCAAGTGGACAAAGATGGATTTAAAAATCTTTGTTCTTTTTTGGATAACAACGAGTAGTTTATAAAAGAAATCATTCAAATAACTATTTAATTTAACGTTGTCCTTATTTTTAAAAAAACACAGATTAGCAATCGTAGTGTGAAGTTTTAATTTTCTTAAGAGCGCCAAGATGCAAGCTCTGTCTTAAATAAAAGCCTGCTGAACCCAATCCTTAGGATTACGCAGATGAAAGGAAGATTATGTCCATGGAAGCAAATCTTGATCTTTAATGACTTGGAGATATTGATCTAATGGAAGAGAAGAATCAATATGTTTTTCGCATTTTATAAATAGCATCTTTTCACACAAAATTTAGTAGATTTTGAACTTACAGAGGCGAGCATTATTTCTTGATTTAGGCGATTTTATTTGCAGTTAATATTGTGATCAAACTGACTTTTGTGCAAATATCCATTAAGTAACATGTAAATGTCGAAGAAATACTGTAAATGTACCACTTAAATGTCGAACAAGTACTGTAAATGTACCATATCAATTTCGAACAAATACTGTAAATATACCACATAAATGTCGAAAAGTACTGTAAATGTACCATATAGATGTCGAACAAGTACTATAGATGTACCGTATAGATGTCGAACAAGTACTACAAATGTACCATATAAATGTCGAACAAATACTGTAAATGTACCACAAAAATGTCGAAAAAGGACTGTAAATGTACCATATAAATGTCGAACAAATACTATAAATGTACCACAAAAATGTCGAAACACTACTGTAGATTAGATTAGATTCGATTAATTGAAAGTGGGTGGCATGACTGCCGAGCCCGTCGAAATGAAAGATCTTTTCTACTATCCCACGCTAAGAAGGACAGACGGAGAGAAAGACTGAGAAAGGATGGTGTGAGAAATGCAGGGGAAACAGGAGAACCCCGGGAAAACCTGCCCAGCGCGGATCGCCACCATCAACGAAACCCACATGAGAACCGAACCAGGGACTCAGAGGTGAGAGGCCAGTGTCTTAGCGATATCGCCAACCGCGCGGCCAAACAGTACTGTAAATATATCACACAAATGTCGAAAAAGTACTGTAAATGTACCATATAAATGTCGAAGAAGTACTGTAAATATACTTGTAAATGTACTGTCTATCTATCTATCTAATCAGTAGTTCGTGTCCCAACGTTGTGACTCAGGACCTTCAGACTCTATTAACGATGCCTCTCCATATATCATGATCTTGTGACGCATTGATTGATTGGATCATTGTAAGGTCGATGAGTATCTTCACATGGTCGATAAATCTTGTCGGCGGTCTTCCTCTTGGACCCTTCCCACAGATTATTCCTTCAAGAATAGTTCGTTCTAATCCGTTCCGCCTCATAGTAAGTCCAAAAAACCTGAAACTGTTACGTTGTATTCTTTTTAACAATCTAAATTCATTTTTATTTTTAAGATGTGATAGTATCGATTGGTTTGTTCTGTGTTCTGTCCAAGATACTCGCAAAAGTCTTCTATAGCTATACATTTCGAAAGCATCTATCCTTTATTTCATTGCAGCTGTTATAGTCCACGTTTCAGATCCATATACTACAATTGGGAACACCAGTGAGTTCATTATACATATTTTTGTGTCTATCTTGACACTATGATCTTTCTATAACTTAGTTAATGTGGCAATTGCAGTTTTATCCATAGCAATTCTTCTCTTTATTTCCTCATCGCATCCGCCGTTGTCTTTTAATTTCACTCCTAGATATATCACATCTCCTTTTAATGGAATGTCCGTAATGAGAGCAGAGGTAGCATTGTTGTTGTTTCTATCTATGATCATTAATTGACATTTTCTTCTATTCAGCAGGAGACCCGCCTCTAGGCTAGTTGTCTCAATACGTCCAACGATTTCCATCATATCAGCTTCTGTCTTTGCAAAAAGTACGGTGTCGTCAGCATATCGTATATTTGATATGTTAGTATAAGCTATACTAGTATAGTATGCTAGTATAGTATCTATGCTAGTGTAGATAAATGTCTAGTACTATACTCGGGGAAAATACCAATCAGGAAAGACAATTCGAGTTATTCATTCAATTTGATAGGAACCTCTCGTAGTAAAGAGATTATTGATGTTGTTATACTTTATCGTGTTAATGTGGTGCTTTCTAACATTTCTCAAGTTTTATTAAGACCTATCAGACGATATTTTATTAGAAAGCATAATAGTAATATCGTAGAACATTTGTCTCTTTGTTTTCCGTAGTAATAGATACGGTTGGTTATATGATATCGCTACCTACTCTCGGGGGAAGAAACCAGAGATCGCTTGGTTAAGATGTCAATTGGTGAAAAATATTAATAATATTGGTGAAAAACATATGCAGGGTGGCCGAGAAGTTCCCGTACCTCCTATTATATAGTAATAAATGTAAATATTTAGTATTGAATTTTATTTCAATTGTTGACACTAGAATGCAGGAATTTATCGCAGTTCACGCAACAGAAATGTTGTCATTTGGGCGGAAGAGAACCCTCATTACCCACAGGAGTTGGCGAGGAATCCACCTAACGTAATGATATGGGCTGCGATGACATCACGGCATTTGTTTGGACCATATTTTTAGTGCTAATGGTTACACATGTTCACAAATATGATTAATTCCAGCTTAAGACGCGGGTATCATGGAACGCGTATAGCTACAGCAGGACGGGGCATCTGCTCACTTCGCTCTTACTGTGCGCGGGTTTCTTCATGAATATTTTCCAGGACGCTGGATTGGTCGCGGTACTCTAGCATCACCACCTCCATTGAAATGGTCACCACGAAGTCCTGACCTCGTGACGCCTGACAACTCATTCATCAAGGCCTACGTGACTGAACGTCGCGTCGCGACCTTATGCTATAAAATATGATGAATTACACAATGCAGTTGAGGACGCATTTTGAGCCATCACACCGGATTTGCTCCAAAAAATGTCAAGTAAGACGTGGCGGCGTATGAATTTGTATGTTAATTAAAGTTAATTAAAACTAGCAGACCTTTCAAGTAAACCTGCCATGTTTTCTTTTATACATTATTTGTAGCAACCCGTTCAATTTTTAGTGACTCCCCTGCTGACTGAGAAAATGATCTCGGAATCCAAGGTCACGTGTGTGTGTGTGTGTGTGTGGCAGGAAAGCTGACATGAACGGTTTTAGCCTTTGAACTTACGTCACGTGACTTACGGTTGATCCTTGTCGATGAAGAATTGCAGAAACCCAATTGGATGAATGAACTTCTTCAAATAACTCTGCTGAAACCAATGATTAGTACGAGTCAAATGTGGATAGGAAACTTGTCCCATTTCCGTACTAAAAAATTATATTTTAGTAATACAAGCGTACTAATATGAATTAGTAAATATGAGAATGTGTTCTCTTCAAAATGAAATTTGTAATTCATATTTAGTGATTAGCGATTTCTTTGAAAACAAAAGGCAAAAGAAAACATTTATGAAAAGAAGCATTAGCATTGCACTCCATCCATAGGTCTAAAACACTTTAAGGAACCTTTAAGCACACTTTCAATGCTGGAAAATTTTAAGCCGCCATTATAAGTTTTATGAAGCAGTATTTGGCACAGTAATTTCACATCTATGAGTTTTTCGCAATGTCACTGAAATGTGAGAAGAAGTCATTAAAAATATTTAATTCTTCCCATTCCAATTTCTTTGAACTTTTTTTGTTCAGAAACTCATAATATAGCAGAATACAGAAAATTCGAAAACTTAATACGTGATTAAACTATACTACTATTTACAGACTTAACTGACAATATTAAAACCCAAAGATGTTTAAATTGAAGATTGCTTCCTTCTAGACTTTCACGCTTTTAATTTTTGGTAAAACAGTTTTCAGTTCCTTATTTTGATTTACACAGTCCTTGTTACTTTAGTCTTTACTTCTTCCAAAAATATTTTCTTTTTATATTACTTCTCCGAAGTTTCTTTAATTTTTATTTTGGCAGTCTGCATGATTTATTCCTGTCGATGAAAGGACAGGAATATCACATTGACAGATCTTGACTTTTTTTTTTAATAAAGTTTTTTTTTTAAACAAATGAGTTTTTATATTAAATATGTTCCAAATTTCATTCCAAATACCATAAGTGTAAGCATTACAGAAATATCTCAGTGCGTTGTAAATCCTTTCCTTTTCAAAATAATTTTACGTATTCTCCTTTGCGCTGCTTCACGGATCCTTTTCCGAAGCCCTCTTATCAAGCTCTGAAGTTATTTCAGCTTTTGAGGAAAGATCAAGATGCAACGCATGATCGACTTGAGGCTTAGGTTTATTAACGGATGTGGGTTGGTCTCAGCAGAAGAACGGTGACAGGAAAAAAGACTTAACGTCAAACTCAGCAAAAGCTACAAACGTAGGACTTCTTTAGTATTTTGATTAGTTGGAGTAAAACTTTTGAAAGCAGATTTGATAACAGATTACAGAAATAGTTTTGCAACTATTACTACTAAAAAATTAATTATTTAAATGATTTTGCAATTTTCTTAAGACAAGAAGAAAGTTTGGGAGTCGTATAAAGCTGGACGCGCATGATAACGTCAGCGCTAAAGAATGGACTCCTGCGTTTAGTGGCGAGGTTCGATTAGCGCGCATTCAAGTCCGTTGTACCGCTCTCATATCGGAAAAGGAAAGGAAAATTTCCCACTGTTCATCAGTTTTCGCGGCAATGGATCTTCTCAACAACAATGAGAGATTATTGCAATCTCTTAATTTATATTTATAGTGGCTGGAGTAAACGAAAGAGGGTTGGGTGAGTGAGTGTGGTATTCTTCAAATTGGACGAGGATTACCAGAGCGACGATTTGTATGTTCTACGTGCATATTTTGGGAATGGCGACACGGATCAAACGATGTGTTAACAGTAAACCTTTTTTTATTTGCAATAGAACATTATAGTCCAAAATTAACAGTTAATTACAAATTAAACAAAGAATAAATGCAACGTAGAATCAGAATTTACACTGATTATTTTAGAAAATCGTAGGTAGTGATTTTGCTATCATTTCGGCGAGAAAGGAGCATACGGTCTTTTGATTCTGTTCAAATTTCTTTTGTTTTCTTTCTTTATTTTGATTTAGAAACCTCTTAAAAGCCATCTTACCTTTTCTCACACATTTTACTATCCTCCGATAATTAAACACTTTTTTTCATTCAGAAATTTAAAAAAAAAAAAACCATGAATCGAGCGACGGAAAGACCGCCATTTCCTCGTTTGAGGAATGCAAATGCTTCGTGATTGGCTGTCTGAAAAACGATTGTTTCCAGCCACTGTGATTGGCTCCCATTTTAACAAAGAAAACGATCTGATTGGCGTGCCGCTTTGTTAGCTTGAACTCCGTTGAATCAGCGTCCGTTAAACTTTGAAAGCTGCTGTGTTTTGCGTCTGCGGATTCCTGCGGGATTTGATGTCACAAAATGACGGTGAAGACGCTGAAGTCCGCGGGTGTCCATTTGTTCGTTGCGTATCCGCGTTGGTCTTTAGGCGATCGGCGGACTCCAGAAACCAGCCGTTGAAAAACGTGTTTATGCATCTGTGGCTTAATAAAAGAACAAATAAGAAGACTAATGTGAAGCTGGCTCGGTTAACACCGGAGAATTTGGTCTCGTGACGAAGAGCTTTTTCCTTAACTTAGCTAATAGATATTAGGTAAATAATATATCCTGCAGTGGTCTATGGGAACGCAGGAGATAAGGTCTCAACGTTTCGTGGTCCGGAACTAAGAGGAAGTCCAGTGGCTAATCCAACGCTGGCCTGCTTTGTCCCAGGGGTAGAAATGTGTGAGAAATGCGTGGACCTTAGGATCTGTCTTCAGCGTAATTTATACAGGAAAAACCCTCGATCTCCGTCAAATCTGAACCAGCTGCTCCAACATCAGTTCCAGCTCCTCAGTCAAGCTACCGGGCACTCAAATTGACCAATACAAAACCGGAAATTCTTGATATCAAGAAACATTTGGTAAAAGTGTATTCAATAATGTTGCCAGTTAGTTCGAATGTCCGCTTTTTATTAGAATTTCTCACAAATTTTATTGTTTTAACAAAAACTTTTATCTTAGAAAAGATATTCAGATAAAAATAAAATTTCGGTTTGAAACGAACGAAGTAGAGGAGAATTTTAATTTATTCGTTAGATATACTGCTGAGTTTGTTTGTTTTTTCTCTCGTTGCATTAAAAAAGAGTTAGTTGATTGCAGTAGTTGATAAAAAGATAAAACAAACAATGATCACATATTAAAATATTTAAAAAAATACTTAAAAATATGGAGCATTTCGGGTCCCTTTTCAACACGGTGTTGAAAAGGGGTTGTTACACGAATAGGGACCCGAAAGGTTCCACATTTTTAAGTATTTTTTAAATATTTTAATATGTGACCATTATGTGTTTTTTATCTTTTTATCAAATTAATTTTAACACACATTAAAAACTTTTTTAAAGTATTTTTTTTTCTCAATTTAAAATCAAAAATTTATTTTTCTTTAAGTGCAAAACTATTTTCTATAAAATAGTGTTTTCTCTCCTATTTGCTTTAGAATAAACAGGCTTACAAGACTATCAGACAGCATCAGCTATTGTCAAGTTTGGTTTTCTCCACCAGATGTCGCATTCCAGCGGTGCCGTTTCCAATACAAAGACTAAATTCTCAATGAAAATGTTAAAGAAGTTTTACAATAGAAGCTTTTACTGTGAAATGTCAGTAGTTTGAGACTGAATTCTTTTAGTTCAGTTCATCTGTTGAGACCACTTACCATAAGACTGAGGTCGCATTGACAAAACTTGAGTTGATCAACGTAAAGTTCAATTCGACCTCAATTGCATCTCAATCTTTTCTCCGCGAACTTAAATCACTTCGGAACTTGACAGGACGGCTCGGAATAGATTCCGCAGCGCAAAGGGAAAAAAGGAACTCGTAAAATTATTCATTGGTTCAAAGTTGGGAAGATTTAGAGGACTTTCCAGAATAGAGTTTGAAAATACAATTTAAAGTTTAACTTGCTTTGTTGATTTCACTCCCATGAGTTTGTTTGAATGATAGGAATGGTTTCAGTTGGAATCCATCAAGTTTAAATAACACTAGAATTTTTTTTAAAAAATCGAATAATTTTGAAAATCGAGAAACTTCAGAAAAATGGAAAGTGACAAAAGTAGAAAATCAAACAAATAAAAGAAATGAGAAGGTATAATAAACAAGAAAGCTATCTTATTTCCACAGTTGGTGTGAAAATTTTCGAATTCCTGGAAGTTTTAAGCTCTAGCTCTCTCAATATATATCTAACTAAGAGGTTATAGGTCTAACACAAGGGTATAGTAATCTACATCTACCTCTAAAATTTCACTTGTTCACATGTTATAGCTTTGAATAACTTTACAACACAGGGACGTATGCAAACTATGAAATCTTATTCTAAACATCTTTCTTCTAACTTTGAATCAACATAAAGGTGTTAAAATAAAACAACGTTAAGTATCCCAATACAGGCCTTGCAGGCCCTTGGGTCGCGGGAGGTAAGGCTCCCGGCGCTTCATGACCAAAGAAACCATGTTGAGGTCGGGTGGTCAGCTCGACGCCGCCCCCCCCCCCCCCCCTTTAACTCCCGGGAAAAAACCCGGTACTCATTCTACAGAGGGCTGGGTAGGCCCTAGGACCCATTTGGAGGAGAA
>JAFIDM010000003.1:44036324-44050832 GCA_023159025.1 Thereuonema tuberculata
AGCCACGGGATGGTCTCCAGTTCGAAGAAGAGTGCAAGAAGACGGTGACACCCAGCCACGGGAAGGTCTCCTGTTCCGGAGAGTTTGTTTTGGCGACGCCAGCCGCAAGTGCGTATTCCGCAGGGAGAGAGTGAAGGTCAGTTAGCCCGAGAGGCTAAGCAGCGTGTTCGGTGGCCGAAGAACTACGTAGTTCTCCCCAATCAGAGAAGTTACTTCCAGCCAGGAGGACATAGAAGTTACGACTACGGAAGAAGTCAATCCTAGCCGTAGAAGGTGCACCGGAGTCCGCAGAGTTTCCGAGATGATCGGGCCTGAAAAGAGTGCGACCTCGAAGAAGCCATTCGTTGCCGCAACAGGTTCACCGGAGCCCGCAGTGTTCAGAAGACGACCGGGCCTGAGAAGAAGCGTCCACAGGAAAGTTAAACTGTAGCCGTGAGGGACTTCGTTAGACGAGTGGAGTGTGCAGTGGACATTTCCGAGCCGAAGACCAGGATAGTTAGGACTTTTGGCAGCATTTTAGTTAGTCTAAACTTTATTTCTTTATTAATTAACTTCAGTCAGTACTACGTTCACACAGGTGAAGCCATTACCTCTATCTTCGCATTAAAGTCCCCCAAGCAGCCGGCTGTGCGTGGAGTTACATTCCCGAGCCACACATTCCGGTAGCAATATGATACAGAAAAAATGGAGGCAAATGGATACAAGAGAAGCACCGGTGCGCGAATAGTGTTCGTAACATTATGCTGGGAAATTAATAAAATTATAATAATAATGATTATTTAGCAAACCCTACTGATGAACATTGATGAGCAAGGAGTACATACGAAACAGGCTATAAAATTCATATATTTAATTTGGGATATTTTTTTTTTCTTTTCAATAAAATTTTGAACTAATATTTACAACGGAGATTATTATCAACTCCTTAATATCTCAAAAGTCTAATACTACAATATTACAGGTAATCTTCTTCTAGTTAGAATCACACACGAATATAACTGCTTCACTGTTGCACTATATTATACACTGCACTTTGCTTCACTTCAATTCTGCTTTCAGTTAACTAATTATTCACTCTCTATAATATTTCACTACAGCACATATTAATTTAATCACACTAGTAAATATTTCACTAATATTACTTTTCACTCTTAATCACTTTGTAATTAATGATTATATCCTAATCACTTGCATGAATTAAAGATTCTTGTGTATCACTTTTAAACTGCAATTAATAATAGTTATTACGATCTAACTTTTAAGTTTTATCACCTTATGTGAATTAACAATAGCTGTTACACATCATTAGCTTTTATCACCTTATGTGAATTATCAATAGTTATCACGCACGTTATGTTGATGTTTGCATCACACGATTCAGTCTTCGCTTCTGTCTTCATAAATTATCTTTATGGCCCATCCAAAATAATAATGAAGAATAGTTCTGTACTTACAGGTTAGTAGACGCTTGAAGTCTTCGTCTTTATATTTCACTCTCACTGAATTAAATCCACTTTACTGCGTAGATTTCACAAGCACAATATCGAAGCACACTAGTATCCATTTTTCCACAATTCGAATGTGGCGGGTTCCTTCCTCGTCATATGATGGCTTCCTTCTTGACTTCGAATCACATTAATGTCCAAATCCTCGGAACACAATTGGAAATCGTCTTATTCCAAAATTTCTGGTTATTACTTCCACAGATAATTACTTATAGTTTATTTACGATTCTGTTCGAATATTTAACGGTATTTATTACCTTCGAATAATAAATAATGCGGTCCATAAATTCCTTTACTTACAGAATGATAATTTTAATTTTCAGTTCACAGCTCGGAGCGTTCCACTCCTTCATGAGGGTTCAGGGTAGCTTCTCTAGTTGAAATAACAGTTCTGGCAATAACAGAATAAATAGAATAATTTCACTTCACTTGAATACTTCTCGCATTGGGCCAAGATAGTTTCTCTATAGCTTCTAATTATTTCCGACTTCCTAATCTTCTAGAACTTTCTATTTTGCGAAACTGCTTTTATAATTTCTTCAACGCTTTATTAACCCGCGTCTTAAACGCTCCACTCTTTCAAGTTTCCTTCGATAGAACTTTTCTTATTCAGGAATTTCTCCTTTTAATTAAAGTTGATACACAATTTTCGCCTATCGGAAATTAACTTCGTCTTATTCTCTTAAGACTTACGTCCTGCCGGCTTTACCTCCAACGGACTCGTTCATTTGACTTCTTAGTTTCATCTGGCCTTCATTCTTCTCACCATAGTTTAATCCAACTTGGACTAATCATTTACTTCCTTGGAAAAACATTTGTTCCCAATTAAAATGTTCTATGCTCAGCATTAACTTTCATTCCGGCACAGTAATAACTTCCTTTCGCTCCCTCCAACCAACTCGAAGGACTCATTCCAACTAACCTGACGGACTCCTTCTGACATCACTAAACTTCCTCTTCATTACGTCATCAATTTACATATTTAAATTTCTCCGGATCATTCACATTTCAAAAACAAAAAAAATTTGTTTCAAGCAATTTTCTTTAAATACAACTATAACTGAAAGTAATTAAATTATTTAACTTCAATAATTTAATATATCACAGCACATTATATAGAGCGAGGCCCCGCAATAAATATTCGCCCGAGGCCCCAAACATCCTCAAAGACGATATTCGAGAGAAATCTAAAGGGATGATAAGAACTGTAAGCTAAGGAAATAGGGAAACATCTTAAAGGGAAAGACTAGATCAGAGTTTATCATTTGGTGGACAGGCATGCGAAGGTGTTTAGGAAGTTTCGAGAAAAAAATTCCTTGATAATACGACTTTATAATTTTTTTTTCGGTTCGAAGATTCACGATAAAATGTATATAAACGTATTTTAATTTTAGAATATAGAAGGTGTTCGTAATTAAAGTTCATATTTTAAAAGGCTAAAACTGGAGAACAAATCAGCGAAACGACTTCATAATATTTATATAAGGATGTCCGTTGCGATGAAATTTTTTTTTTTTTTTTTTTTTTCGCGCAAAAAAAAAAAAATTACTTCCGAAGTTGGCCACTAGGGTAATATATGGCGCTGCAATACTGTAGTAGTACTCGTTGTCAATGTAATGGTTTCAAGCAGGAGGGTGCCTCATCTCACATCGCCATCTCTGCCAAGCGGTTGCTCCAGGCTACTTTTACCGATGACAGAATCATCAGCCAGCTTTTTCGTACAAAGTGGTCAGCACGTTCTCCGGATCTCAATAGCTGCATCTTTTGGCTGTGGAGGCATCTCAAAGATCTTATTTATCGTGAACACCTACCCAATTTTAGAGGACCTGAAGATCAGCATTACAAGCCATATTCACAAACACTAGTGACACTATGTGCTGGGTTGAACATGCAATGCTGCGAATTCAGTACATTCACCGATATCGGGGAGAAACCATATCGAAAATGTACTTGTATAACACAATGTTCCGCTGATTGATTCTCCAGTTACAGCCTTTCTAAATGTGAACTTTAATTATGAACATCTTGGATATACGAGTAATCAAAGCAAATACAGAGTCATTTACTTAATGTTAGAGTGATTTCTCGCTCAAGAAATTAAATTCTCAAAATGTTCTTTTTTATCCTTTTCCAGACACATCTAAACTATTTCAAACTGTAAATTAATATGACAAGGCTGTACTTTTAGTTGTGTTTCACCATAAAACAATTAATTAAGCTTCTTTTTAATATTTAAAACTGTATTAATTGTAAATTTTTTTCCAATGCTTCATTTTATTCACTATATTTTTTTCTTTTGCAAATTAATTATTCTCAAATCATCTTCGCAACTACTATCTTTAAGATTTATTTTAGCAATGCACAGTTAAGTCAGAACGAAGTCAAAACACGAAACTTCATTGATTGTAATACATTGAATTTAGAATGCACTGGAGATCAGATAATGAGACATCGGAAAGCAATTGCTCTGTCTGTATTTATTCCGTTTTCCAATAAAATCAGACGGGGAATAAAAACAAGTTGGAACAACACACACATTAGCAATAATAAATCTATAATTCTCATTCACTGGAATACCACCAATCGGACTCCGTACAAACATTCTCGTATATGTTATTTTCATCCTAGCTGTGAAATTTATTAAGGTAAGGTGATAGATATTTCACCAGAAGGAGAAAATGAAGATTTATATACTGTTTAGTATATCAATAAAACAGCAACACTAAAATATTAATAATAACAACAATCATGTATTAAAGAAAATATTATGAAATAAGCTGACGTGAACTTCAAAAAATAAAATACTTTTGGGCAAGGTTTAGAGTCAAAAATTTACGCGACATTCCGAAACTTCATAAAGATTTGGATTACCTTTTGTCAATACTATGAATGATAAGGAGCTGAAGTCATTACCAGTATCAGGGTTTTTTTTTTGCTAAAGGAAGATTGAGAATTGAATGCTGATCTTCACATTGTCTTGGACCCCTTATTTTGAAAGTGCAATAATTGTGGGTTCGATTTTTTTAAACTAACTATTAATAATCAAGTAATCCTGAAATATTAGGGGACAAATCAAGCATTGTTTGATTTTCTTACTTCTGTAGCCCAAATGAAGTCTTTCAAAACAATGAAAAAGCAGCAAAGGAAGCAGCTACACTTTCTGGTCACCGTTGGATAGAAGAGCAAAAATGAGTCAGTCACTGTGTATTCGAATTTTGTGAACGCAATGGTACATTTATTGGTGCAAAGACTTTTGTTAAAGAATGGTACTGATTATGTATAAGGGGAGTATATAGGATTTTATTTCGGGGAGGGAGAGGGCTCAAGTTAGGAACTGATTAGCAACCACCCAAAAAAAAAAGTCGTATTCTTAATTGCGGAAAACCAAAAAAAAGAAGAATGAAAATAGGACTAAACTGTATGTTTTGAGTAATTAAAATAAATTTACGTGCAGATATAACTTTTCATTGAAAATTGATTTCTTTGCGTTGATTTCGTTGGAAGCCACTTCGGGAAGCTGAATCTTTTCAAGCACTCTGGGCTAACATTAAGGGTAAATCTGACTGAAGAAGCCTAATAAGACTGCAACATCTGTCTCAGATTCCCGACATGATATCTCAGGATGCGAGAACCTTTGTTTATCTATGTAACTTGTAATTTTTTCATGAAAATATTATATTTTGAGATTTCGAGAGGGGAGGGGGCTAAAGCAATACAATGCTTTACTTTTGCCAGTTGTTTGAAAGGTAGGGAAGTGTTTACAATGTCTTGCCACGGTTTCGGCAAAAGAACGCTTGCAGAGATATTGCATTGATCTAAAATTTCTTTGGGGATGTTTCATTTGTTTGTGGCCTCCAAATTGTTGCGAAAGACGGACAATGGACTGAAGGAATGGACGGGTTTTGGCAAAAATGAAGATAGAGTAGCGATCCAGTAATGTGCGTCCACTCTCTCTTAAGCGAGTGTCAATTCAACAAAGCCAACTTTTAGGTGAAATGGAGTATTTGGACAAGAAAGTTGCTGATTTTTCTCGTTGTTTTGCCATTGTAGTTTTTGTTTTTTTATATAGATTTTTATTTAAACTTAGTAGAAGTTCTCGAAAATACAAAATGTCTCTATTGTATTATGGAAGGCAATTAGAGATCTTTTCTGAAATCCATTGAATAGAATTGCTTAGTCTTTTGTTCCCCAGTTGAACTTTTAAGTTACAGCTTGCGTTATTACCAGTCGATGATCACTTCTTTTTACAATTGATTAAAATAATTGTAAAAAATTCTATTTATAAATGAAACTATTTCAATTTCTCTTACTGTCCGTGTGATTCTTATTTCTGTAAAGCTAGTCCCTGTTAAACTGAATTTGTAATTACAAGATTTTTTGAGACTTCTTAATGATGTGAATAAAAATAGATATCATTTTTGGTTGTTACCTTAATTTTAAAACTTTTTTTTTCTTTCTTATCCAAATATTTTCTTCATTTCCTAGCAAAGAAAAAGAAGAAGCTGGAACCGCAGTGATACACTTTTAGCTGCTTTCAAAAGCTGTTGTTATTCCGTAGACATTTGTTTTTGAATGCCATTGATTGTCTGACACGTAAACAAACTCCCATGGTTTACCTCAATTCAAACAACATAAACTATATCGGGTATCGGCTTCCTTACTAAGACAATCTCAATCGTCTCAGTTCCTTAGAGAAAGCGCTAAGGTCGTCATTCTTTCTAACTGACTTAGCTTTGCACTTTAGGCAATCTTTAATGCGTAACAGAAACTGAAACTACAAGAAGTAATGCGGGAATTTACATTCATTTCATTTCAATGTTATTAGTGAAATACGCTTGAAATAATAACACAAAAGACACTTAATAAAAGTAAAAAGGGATTTTTATTTAGTAATTCCCTTTTAGTTTTCTGTGATTATATTTTCTATTTTCTTAAGAAAAAAAATAAGTCGATGCTCATAAAATCAATATGTGTGTGTATTGTTTTTCTGTGTTTGTTCCTTCCTGATAATTACTTTTAAACTGGGAATAGATCTTCTTGAAGTTTGTTTGCATTCAAAAGAACTTTCCTATTCGTATGGGTTCCTTCGATGTCTAACAGTGAATATTAAACGTTTATTCAGTATCATCTGCGCATGCTATGCTATTCAAATTACTGCTTTTTTGCGAATTATCAGAAAAAATGGAAAAGTTGAAGAGCCTGTTTCTATTCGTCAAGTTTCACAACTTAAAAAAGGCAATGTAGGGTAAGGTAGGGTAAGATGACGAATTTAAGCTTCAGAGATTGTCCCTCGGCTTAGTAAGTGGTTTAAAAACCTGAAATTTGAAAGGACACTTCTTGTAATCTTTAAGCTCAATAGAAAAATATGAAACGCTGTTTTACCCTCTCGAATTATGAAAAATATTTCACCAAAACTCGAGTTCCGCAAAGCAAATATTTCAATCAATCATTTGCAATTTAGAAAGTTTAGAAAAGTTTAGAATATAAGAATAAAAGTAACTTATATTACTAAATATAAATAGCCGGACAGTGATGTGAAATTTGAAAAATGTCAATACAAAATTCAAACCACTGTTTCTATGAAGATACGGCCAATCCATCTGTATTTATAGATCGAGCGGCTGGTCTCGGTGGTAACACCGCACGATAGGACAAGTAATATATCAGCATATTATTGTATTTTCATCAGACATTAGCAAGTGTGTAAAATTTCTAGATGATTGACCGATGGGAAGTGACTTAAAAGTTGATTACAAGATTTTACTCGGAAACCAGTGTGAGTAAAATAAAAGCGCGGTAATAATTATAAAAAAAGACCAAAAAATTCATAAACAGTAATAGGTGAATTTTTTTTCTATTATTTCCTCGACTTTAAAATACACTGAATGTAAAAAACAAAAACAAAAGTGAAATATCGTCAAAATTTAAAATATCATCACTATTTTTCCTTGAAATATTAAGGAAATTTAAAGTTATTTAAAGTTTATTCAGGAACTCCTTGTTTTCTTTATTGATTGGGTTCCACATTATAATTTTATTTCATTTTTCGAGATTCTCATTGAATATATTTTTTGAAGATTTCAGTAAGCTTTTTCAAACATTGTTTTTATTTTTCCGTTTCAGTATTTTTTTTCAGTATAGAATTTTTGGATTCAATTCTCATCAGTATCAGTTTTTTATTATTATTTCTAATCTTTCCAAAGTCTGTTGCGGATTCATGTTTAGAACAATAAAAAAAACAAAAACAAACAACAAAGGAAAGCTTAATCCACTGCTTCGAATACAAAATTAACATCTTGACTAAAATAGTCCTTGCTAACGAAAGAATTAAAGTGTTTACCACCGAAATAGAGGAGGTAGCGGAGAGATTGTCTTTCGCTGTTCTTCAGCTGTGGTCTATTTGCTTTTGTAGTAAAATTAAAGAAAAAAAAAAAAAAGAAGAAGCCCTCAATCCATTTCTTAGTGAAGATAATAGAGAAACTTTTTGAAACTGCGTTGGCTCATGAGAACATTGAAAGCTCCGACATTTCATCGGGATTAGAGACCAGTTCAATGATCACCCGCCTGTAAAAGAAACCAGTCCCTGCTTAACAGAAGGCAAAATGAACATAAGGACAAGTTATCTTAGAAAATTCCCGACCTTCTCCGGTGATGGAACTCGGTGTCTCCAACATACTCTTACGCCAACTCTACTGAAAAGTAACAAATTAATTTATAAAATTGACGGTGCTATTATTAAGTGAAACTAGCTATGTCTGTGATTTATAACGGATATATTTTTATAGTCAGTCAGGCAAATAGTCAGAGGAACAGATATATGATATTATGCGTATATTTATTATAGTAATAAATTCGTTTGCCATATTTTTTTTTAATGTTATACAGTGTAACCTCCTTTAACGGACACTCCGAATAGCGGACACCTCTAATTAGCGGACATTATTGCGGGCCCCAGTCCCTTAAAATAGGACATTCCATGTTATCCACTCCGAATAGCGGACAGTTGTTTTAACTGTAATTTTTTTTTTCGATTAACATTTCGACAAACACATCATGGTTGTATTTACATCGGTGTCCCATGCATTGATACATCCCCTCCCCCCATACATTGATACATTGTATCGGGGTCCCATGATTCAATGCACGAATCTGAGGCCCTTTTTTTTTTTCACTGCAGTTGCTTTGTAAATATCAATCCCTCGTAAAGCTATCCTATAAACGTGTTGATTAAATTTAGTGCGAATTAAAATGGCGTCAAAAAATAAGAGATTGGCACTGAAAGAAAAAATTGATGTTCTTGAAGTTGCTCAAAAAGAAAAGCTGAGTGTGCGTTGTCTTGCTGAACGTTTTAAAGTTGGAAAAACTCACATAAGTGAATTTTTGAAGGACAAAGATGAGAATAGAAAAATTTGGATGGTGAATTCAAACGAAAATTCGAAGAATTTGAAGTTTCGTAAAACTTAAACAAGCAAAATCGATGAAATGGTGATAAAATGGTTCCGCTTTGCTCGTGCAAAGAACATTCCTATAAGCGGTGTTTTCCTTCAAGAAAAAGCCAGAGAAGTCGGTGAAACTTTAGGATTGGACACGTTTAAGGCATCAAATGGATGGCTAGAAATTAATTTTCTATATACTGTCATTAATTTTGTCATTATTTTAAGTAAGACAAACGGATTAGCACTCATTTAAAAAGGAATATAGTAAATAATTTGCAATTGTTCATATTCTCTCCTATCGCAATGATAATTTTAGAAATTTAATTAAGATTGTACGTAATTTTTCATTAAATGACATGCTATAAGCTAAAAAATGAAAAAAAGACAGTCCTCCCGAATAGCGGACACCTCCCAATAACGGCCAAAACTTCCGGTCCCGTGACTGTCCGTTATTAGGAGGTAACACTGTATAATAAATTGAGGTTACAAAAAAAAAAACACTATTGAAAATAATTGGTAATTTAAAGTTTAAAAAACAATTAAATAAACAAAAAAAAAATAAGGAGAAATTTAACGTGCCCGATGATACAAAATAATTTTTATTAAGAGTTTTTGGATCTAGTTTTTCGCAAATACTCATTGTTTTTGAAACAATATACAAAAATTCTAGAAATTTGGAATTGTAACTCATTTGATAGCTTAGTCAAACCAGTTACAATTAAGTAATTAGCTTCCAGTAAATAATACAACCTACAGGAAATAGAATTCCTGTACAAATATTTTTTAATAAAGGTAACAGCATTTAGAAATAATATTATTTTTACTGTACAAAAACTAAGGAAAAAAATCTTTATTTAAACTTATTTTGTTTATTTTAATTTAATTTCTTTTTTATTATTTTTCATGTTATTATGTTAATGTATTATTAGCAATATATTAAGTTTCTTTTTTTAATAGAATTAGTGGGGCTTATTTTTAATTAATGAGGCTTATTTTAATTTCATTTCTTTATTTTTATTATTTTTAATATTATTATGTTAATGTATTATTAGCAATAGATTAAGTTTCTTTTTTTTTAATAGAATTAGTTGAGGCTTATTTTTTATCTTAAAATTAAACGTAAAGCTAAAAAAAAAGCCACTGTCAACTGTAGAGATTTAAAGAAACTATAGACGGTGTAGATCAGTGGTTCCTAATCTTTTTTGAGTGCGACTTTAAACTTGAGTGGTACATGACCACAGGATATCAGATTTTGGAATGGATAGTTCTTCGGCTAAAAAGTTCACAGTTTGTTTCCTTTGTTTAGACCAAGAGCCCGGCCATTAGAAAATAAAAATAAAATAAAATAAAATTTCACAATGTCTCATCGAAATCTTAAAGTCAGATTTGAAAAAAAAGAAAGATGTAATTTATTTGGAGACACTGAATACTGTTGGAGACAGTTTATGGTTTAAAAGAAATCTTAATATTCTGTTATGTAGCTTGCTTTGATTTTAAATTTTCTATTCATTTAATAATAATTTAGCTTTGAAAATTTGTAGTAGCTATCTGAATGTTGTGTTTGTGATTTCAAACAAACTTATTAAATGAATCTGTCAACTTTAAACATGAAAGCGTGTAGTATCTGTTGTTGCGAGAAAATGAATCCGCAATTTCTGAGCCATTGGACCGAAATCTGGACATCCGCGCCGGAAGGGGAAGGTTTGAATCGGCAGCCTCTGTTTGAAGGGCAGTCAATGACAGATATCTCAGTTGGAGCTATTGTTGAACTTATTCTACCTTCTTATAACTAGATTTGTTTTGCTTCTAAAACAATTCAAGAATTTGAAACCATTTTGAGATTTAGTGTTCTGATGTTATATTGAGCTTGGGATAAATTTTGAAAAAAAAAATAGTAATATTATAAATTTTTGCTTTTTTTTTTTGCTAACTTCTTGTTCGACAGAAATTCCATGAATTATCTTAAAATTGAAAATTCGTGGAGGCCAATTCCCTGACAATTCCCCGACAATTCCCCCCGTTATTGCAGTTGTCCATGATATTCTACGTAATAAAATAACAAGGGTGGGGGGAAATATTACAACATTCAGTAATGTATCGAAAACTTTGGTGATCTTGGGGTTACCATACGAACGTAAATAAAATTTAAAAAATTAGACACTACACTGGATGACATCTAAGTACCGTTGTTTCACCCTTTTTGAAAACGTCAGTCAGGTTAATCACCAATCAACAGCCAACGATATTAACTAAAATATGAATGGCATTTAAGTCATTCACTTCTGCAAATTGTAATTTTATCTGACATTTTTTTGATAAATGGAAGGAATATGCTTTACTCGAGATCTCAAAAAAGACTTTAGTTTACAATTATAAATAAGAAATTGTGATATTAAAGTCTTGTAAAATACTTAAGATTGGTCATATAAGTAGTCGAAATCAAGAAATGAGAATATAAAAATTAACAGTATTAACAAAATACATAAATAACTTGAAGCAATGGAAATGATTCTAAGTTTGAACAGTCCATCACTTTAATGAATTCAAGAAATTCGAATCATGGGTCGATCAGTTCATTCAAGTCTATTCTAACTAATGTTGATAAGGACGGAACAATTCGGAAAAATCCTTGCATCTAAATATTCCTCTGAAGAATTCTTGTAAATACTTACACTTAACGAAAATAGATTTTACAGTATCTTATCTTCACAAATGTTCAATTCCCCTCTGCGTCGAAATCTCATTTTGGCAGCTGGGTAAACCTATGAATTATTCACTGAAGAATAAACTTTATTGATGCTTGTAGAAAAGACAACTAAATTGATCACACAGATAAACATTCCATTTGTTGAATACTCCAGCGGCATAACCCTTTCCTATCTATCATAACTTGTTAATCATGTGCAATTATTTTCGTGTCGTTGAATCCTAATATACACACAGATGATTCGCAGATGATTCCACATTCATGGCACTTACTTTCCCTGCTTGTCATTTGCTGGGAAAACATCTTGTATCATCGAGCCAAATAAACCTTTTATCCGTCAATGATTGAGGCCTCCATAGCTTCTAGAGGTTACCTCGTTGTTTTTCTTCCAGTATCCGAATACGTATCGTCTATTCCCTTTTTAAATTCCTTGTTGCCATTGCTACAGCAAATTCATCAATAAGGACTCAAAGCTTATGATCGTAACATTGTATTCTTAACACGTGACCTTTGGCACAACAGCTTTGTTTTGTAATCTTTCAAAGCTTTTCACTTTTACTTTTCTCCTTCAATATAAATTAACTGTACTTTTAGTAATAATGATTTGGTTTAGGAAATATCTATTACCCTTAAGTATAATTCCTTGGATATTTACAACTTCACTTTAATGAACCATACGATTGTATTAAAGAAATACGATTGTATTTTACCACAATATTATTTTTTCAGAAAAGAAAAGAGCCTCCTTGAAAATTACTTATGAAAATAAAAAGTGTAGATTGAAATACTGGATATTGTCGTAATTCTAATGACAATAACCAACAGTGCGTGTTAATCGTTCTGCTGGAAATTGCGAAGATATGAGAAGATAATTGAATTAGAAACGTTGAGCGGGAGGAAAGAAAACAAATTGAATTTCTGTTGATCCATTCTATTTCTTTGATCTAAGCTGATAAAGATTGACTTAAAAAATTAATTGATTTTTTTTTTAGACAGCAAATCCTTAATAAAAAAAACCCATTTAATCCTTAACAACAAAGCAATTATGTATCGAAAAAATATATGAGTCTTTTCTTCATTGGATATGTGAATTGTCCATACACTATCTTTAAAATGGAATAAACGCTGTAATTAAAAAAATCCTACATCCAACTACATCGAAATCTTAGTAGAAGATGTGGGATTTTACAAGGATTCCTATTACAAGGATGATTTTCGTTCATTGGCGACCAAATAAGATACAATAAGGAGCTGAGATGCAAAAATCGTCCTTTCACTGTCCATCTGTCTGTGGTCAAGGTAACGCTAACACTATTTATCCTTGAAAGCTGAAACTTTCGTAGATGATCTCAGTGCTTAAAAGAAAGCAAGAATCCCTATTGATTTTGGCTAAAATCGGACCAGTCGCACAGAACTATGGCTAACTCCCTCCTCCAACGTAAGCGAATGAGCAACTGGCTTATGTTGTGTTTCTTTAACAACGTATTAAGCACTCTTATCGTATAGTAGTCGTAAGTTGGCACGCCAACTACATCGTTTGTCAGTAATTTAATATTTTTTTATATACAGGCAGCCCTCGTTTTACGCCCGTGTTGCGTTCCTGCAGTGGCGTCGTAAATCGAATTGACGCGAAACGAACCCATTATATAATGTAAGCAGGGGGATACGCTCCACACATCCAAAAATACATTATTTTTACTTAATTAAACCAGGTCTTTACAACTTAAATTAATGTAAAATATTTACAAACTTTCATAGGCCTACTAAATTAACATAAAATAATGAATAATAACTTAATTATTGCATGCATATAATGTAAAGTGTGTCAGGGTAGCCTACATTCCTTTTATCAGACATGGGCAGATTAATTTTTAAAAACTTTTAGCATTTATTTATCACAACAATGTATTTATCACAACATTCACAGGCAATCAACGCGGGATGACTGAGCGAAACAAAAGTGAGGAGGGGAGAAGCCACGTGGACAGAATGGGTGGAGCCTAAGTACAGCTGTTAAAGTTGACTACGTTCACCGTTTAAGGCTGCCTTTTCGCTCAAAAAATTTAATTTTTCTTGTTTCGCATTTTTTTATTTTTTTTAAAAAAATATAATTTTTTTCTCATTTTGGCCTAAATTCTAAACCGGCGTAAATCTGAATCATCGTAAATTGAGCCATCGTAAAACGAGGACTGCCTGTAATTGAATACTACACAACAATATAGCAATATCTTGAGATTTTCAAATACTGTACAATAACACATTCCAACTTTGGCGGATTGCAAATTATTTCTTTATTATTTCGTAATTGAAAAAGGGAAATAAGCTATAAAAACTTATTTATTACAAAATAACTCCATTTAATAACAACAATATTTCGCAGGATATGACTTTTCCTGCTTCATCAGGCTACATTTTGGAAGAATAAAGTGCTCTTTCTCTATTTTATTAAGAAATATATTACATAGTGAACCTGAAACGGGGCTTCCTATGGAAAAAAAAACCTTCAACCTGTTTATATAATTCATTATGAAACTTGAAATTACAATTATTACATACAAAAACTAGTAAATCCATAAACTTCTCCTTTTTGATACTAAATTTATCAAGAATTTTACTATACATATTTGCCAAATTACTAATTATATCAAGAGCATCACTAACTGGAACAGAAGTACATAGAATTTACATCTAATGAAAATAATTTGATCTTATTTTATTAGTCTCTTAGTATTGAAAATTTTGATATAATCGGATGACTTCCTCACAATTTCTTACAATTACGTTATCACATGGTAAAGGAAACTTCTTCAAAATATCATTAATAAATCTTGCTAATTCTTGAGTTGGTGATCCGAAGGAA
>JAFIDM010000003.1:44062576-44094160 GCA_023159025.1 Thereuonema tuberculata
GATGTTTTATCATACAGGCCTGTGTATCGAGACCTGGTTGCGTACTGATGACTGCTCCTGGCTGATGAGTGTGAAACAGCTGTACCAGGATGTCATTTTGTATACAACTTGGTCTCACCCATTGTTGTTGGTGTTGTTGTTTATGATTTTATTTTATATCTTTTAATCCATAGCTATTGCTCTGAGACACCATACTAATAACGAGTTGGTCCTCCCTTAGCTTTGATCACAACCGTAATTCTAGATTCTATAAGGTGTTAGAACAGTTATGCAGGAATATTGGCCTATGCTGCCAGATAGGTTGGTTCAGATTGGATAGTTCTAGGTTTCGAATAGATCTTTCCACCTTGCCAGAACTGCTCGATGGGGTTGAGATCAAATGACTGAGCCGGCCAATTAAGCAAGTGAAAATCAGAATCAAGTTCACTGAATCAATCGGAGACCAATCGATCACGGTGACAGGTATATTGTCCTGTTGAAACTTAGCATCTGCGTCGAGGAACGCTAGCCATAAACGGTTGCTCCTAGTCGGTAACAATGTTGATTCAGCCCGTGGGATAGAGAGATATTTCCAGTGGTATTAGGGGACCAAGTGTGTCCCAGGAGAACATTCTCGAGACCATTATTCCACCGCCACCTGCATGTAGGATTGTCACAAGATTGGTCCATGAATTTGTGCTGCCTGAGCCGTATCCTGATCCTGCTGTCAGCATGTTGGAGAAAGAACCGAGACTAGTCGGATCAAGCGACTTTTTTCCATTCTTTTCACTTTTTTTACGGAAGATATTTATTTGTGAATGTTATGTAAATAAGTTAATAATAGTAATTCCTAAATATTTAAAATCATTAACAGTCTGAATTACATAACAGAGTTACAATTATTCGTTTGTTTAATTTAGCATGAATGTGAACGAAAATAAATTTTTGAATTATAGTTTCATTGCTTTTTAGGCCTTATAAGCATACTTTTTGTTTCTCCTTATTTATTATTAATTTATTATGCATCAATTTTTGAAGAATATTGATATTTTCTATCATTTTATTTTATTAGAAATTCTGTAATCTTTATTTCAGTGTAACTTATAATATCGTCTGCATATGTATAAATACAGCAATTTTTTTATTAACGAATTTAGGTCATTTATGTAAATACGAGGCATGTTTTTTAAGTAAGTACCGTTTTGCAATAAAACCAAAACTAATAAAGATAGTGTCAAAATTTTTTTAATATTTTATTCCTGAAACATTAAGTTATTTTTCAACATAATTTCCTTGTTTGTTTAAACACGTATCACAGCGTTATATCAGTTTCTGTATACCGATGTCATAGCAATCAGCCGCCGGTGAAGACAACCAAAATTCAACCGCTGTTTTCCCTTCTTCGTCTGTTTCCAACCGTTTACCACCGAGAAACTCTTCCTGTGTACGGGCCCTAATGCAATGAGAGCCAGCAAAGTGCATAAAAGGGTGAGATTGTTCAAAGATGGGTGTGGCAATGTTCATGATGAAACAAGGTCGGGGCGACCTTCTGTAATCACAGATGATTTGGTATGCGCAGTTGATGTCAAAATTCCTGCAGACAGGCGATGCAGGATTTCCATTTTGTCTTTGGAAGTTCCACAAATGTGCTTCCTCTACTGAGATAAACCGATTGTTACTGACAATGCTGTTGACTTCAATCGTCCGGATATTGTTTTGGTTGATAAAGTGGAGAAACAAACTTCAGTAGTTGACATTTCTGTCCCACTGTCCCAAAACATTTCCAAAACTGAAATTGAAAAATGTACAAAATATGAAAATCTGGCGATTGAAATACAGCGAATATGGAAGCAGCAACGAATTCAAATAGTACCATTGGTGATATCGGAATTGTGTCAAAGAATTTTATTGATAATTTAGAAAAAATTGGGCTGCAACAAAATCTTATCAAAAATATCCAGAAAAGTGTATTATTACAAACATGTCATATCACCCGCAGGTTTCTACAACAGATGGCTTGAGATGAATTTCTCCGCCTACAAGGCTTCCGGACTTTGTCTGAGATAAACGCATGTATAATAATAACAATAATAATAATAATAATAATAATAATAATAACAATAATACATGTTAGTTCAAACAGTAAACAACGGACATATATTCCTAAATCAGAATTGGTACACCCGTTAATTGAACTTTTTTTTTAATGTCTTATATAAAGAGAAAAAAAAATCTAATTTAATGTGACTTAGCAGTAGGCTGATGTTTTAATTTAACTGATATTTATCGTATCTAGATTCAGTGTAATAGTTCATCCAATTAAGTTCAAAAATTGGTATCATGTGTTTACATTAAATCTCATTGCAATTCATTATTAGAAAGTTATTGCAGTTTAAATTAGTTAATTAGAGGTTATACTCTGGATTAAATGCGTCCAAGCTTTCTAATAATAAATTCCCGCCATATTGGAATATTAATAAATTCTCATTTGAATTTGTCTGAGTTTCGAGAACTTTAGGCAGAAAAATTCACTGAGATTAAGAAACTGCTAAGACTTGTATTTCTTAGCTTTGAAACTCATCTCCATTGCAATAACTTTCTCTTATCGTTATTTTAAAATCAATCGAAAATTCAGACTGAAAAGAGAAGAAGACTCAAGTTGTTCCTCTTGTGGTTTGTGAACTGTCTTTATTTACATAATATTTTGGAAACCAAAGTTTGCATTTCGTTAGATTCCTCTTCCTCCGCTTATTAGCGAGTAACCGCTGTTATGAAAAGAGTCAAAAGATCAAAGAGATCTCGAAATAGATTCGTGTTTATTTTTCCAAACGTTTTGTAGGTATTGCTCTTTTAATTATTTATGAAAAGCCTGAAAATGTAAGAATTTAAAGTTCTTTTTTTTTAAACAAGAAAAAATATCAATAACATATTATTTCCTACAATAATTTCAAAGATGAGAGATTAATTTCTTTTAAATTTTATCATTAACTGCAATTCCATTTTTAATCCATTTAACTTTTCACCGAATCTTGTTACAAGAGTTCGGCAGCGAGAATCAGTTGCGAAAAGTTTGATTCATTTATTTTAGAACAAAGATAAGTTATTATTTAATAATAATAATAATAATAATAACCCTACTCGAAAAACAAGTACATACACTTAGGGAACACTTCCACCAAAGAGCACAACATTCCTCACTCCACTCAGGCATTGTCAAGGCTGATACACACCTCACATCCCTGGATCTCGCAAACCCTTCTCTAACACTCACCATTCCCGACACCCATACTCAGCAGCTGCGTGAATCATGGGCTCGTAAGGAACTCCATGGCAGACATTGCCACGAACTCAGCCAGCCTCATGTCGACGTGGAAGCGTCGAGCAGATTGCTGACGAGTGGTGAGCTGTTTGGGGAGACCGAAGGGTTCCTGATCGCGAACCAAGTCATCCCCACACTCAACTACAAGAAACACATTCTACATGATGCAATCACACATGACGACAGATGCAGGAAATGTCACACTACGCATGAGACGATCGACCACATAATATCAGGCTGTTCCCTTCTCTCCCGAACAGACTACCTCCACTGACACAATCAGGTAGCGTCGATCGTTCATCAACAGCTAACACACAAACACTCACTTATTAAGAACGCAAAGCTTATTAGTGTCACCCTGATATAAGCTGTACTGAGACCGCCCCATTCACACAGACAAAAACATACATCACAACAGATCTGACATCACACTTGTTGATAAGGTCAACAAACAGACCTATCCCATTGATATTGCAGTGCCTATCAGCAAGAACATGCAGAAACCTCACGCAGACAAGATCAGTAAATACATTGATCTAGCACACGAGTTCCAGAAGCAGTGGAGGCTGGACCGAGTACGTGTTGTACCCATCGTCTTGTCCGCTACTGGTCTGGTGCCTTAAACATTGCACCACAGTCTCAGCACTCTAGGACTTCTCAAAAGCAGTTATAGTTAGTAACTCCAGAAGGCAGTGGTACTCAACACAACACGCATTGTTAGGAAATTTATGAACACAAGCACCCATCCCTAATCATTCTTTCACACTTTTTTACACGTGGCAATATGTGCTTTGGTCCTTGACCCGCCATATTGTCTGTGAATGGGGAAACCTATGGTTTGAAACATTTACATCATAACAATAATAAATATTAAATTTTAATATTCATTTTTAAAGTTTTACATTTAGTTAAATATAAAAACTCACAAAACCTTCTTCAGTACCAACATCTTTATCTCAATATTTCAATCTCCTAAGCAGGGATTTTCTTCAGGATTAAAATAGGAAATGGAGAAAACCAAACCATTTGAATTTTTTAATATAAACCTTAAGATTCGGAGGTAATGTAAATATACAGACGGAGTTTATGACATCATGAATTTTATAAGAAACTTTAAGAATAATTACGGTTACAGGACTGTTCTCTGGATGAATGATTTTAACATCTTTGTTGTTAAGAAAGATTATGATTGTAACGAGTAATATCATGATTGTAATGAGTAATATCCTTTTTTTATGATTGTTATTACTTTGATTCTGTTTTTGAAATTGAGGGAAAATGTTTGGTTTTCTCTATTTCCTATATTAATCCTGAAGAAAATCCCTGCTTAGGGGATTGAAATATTGAGATAAAGATGTTCGTACTGAAGATGAAGTTTTTATATTTAATATGTTTAAGAAGAAATTTGAATTTTTTACATTCAGTTGTTGAAGAAAAAAGAAAATTTCTATAAGTTCAAATGAAATGTTATTACCTTCTTTTTTTTAAAAAAAATAAGAAATATAAATCCTAGAAATCTAAAATAAATCCTTAATTATTTTTATCTTTTTATTCTTTTACATTTTACGCAAGTATTTTTTTTTAACAAAGCATTGACTAAATTTTAACAATACTTGTAATATATTAATTATTTTGTTTCACTCGCTGACTGATGCTCAGACATTATTTAGAAAATATGTCTTAAGATCTAAAACATGTATTGAAATCATCTTTAAAATTGACACTCTTATTATAATTACCGAAGAAGTATAAATGAAATTGAAAGGAAAAAAATTAAAATATCGTAGTTTATTAATTAACTATGTCTGAAGAAAAGCTGACAATTTGGTAATTACGTCCTAGTATAATTTGCACAGTGAATTGCACTTTTGATTATTATTATTATTGACTCTTAGTTCATCGACTTATTACATTGTTATTTGATCGTTGCTATGATTTAGTGGACGTCGGATGATGTTTACTGTCTTCTCTTTACTCCTTTGATTAGTTCTTAATAGCGGTCCCATTCCTTTATCTTAAGGAATCTGTTCTATTACTTTCAGAAACAGAAATTGATTCTTTTCTAATTATCGCTAATTGAAGTCTTTCTTAAAATCTAATTTTGTTATTCTCCAGAATGAAAGAACCGCAACAGCCGTTCGATCTGTGACTGTTATTCTTGTTTACAACAGTGGTAATTGCACAAGATTTCTTTTTTCTTTACCGTAGTTTCTAGGTAAAGGCCAACAAATTAAAGCGATTAACATCATTCGGAAAGAAGCTAGATGGGAATTAAAAATGGAACAAACAAATAAAGCTATAATTTACAATCAGAACAAAAGAAGAGACAATAACTATCATAAGGGAAAAGTGTGGCTCGGATAGGTTTTATCAGGGTCCAGTTTGCATTCTCCAAGTTTATCGATGGCATTCATGAATAACTTTGATTTAAAAAGTTGAGACTGGATGTATTTTAAATATACATCAAATTTACATTTATTCTTATCAAATAAGAATAACAATAAACAAACAAATCTAATCTAGATAGGAAAAGCAAATTTAACGTCCTTAATAATTCATAAATAGAGAGAAAAAAATTATAACCGGATAACAAATATGCCTTCGCACATTGAGCCAACATCAACGGGAATTCTGAACAGCTGTTTTATCCTTATTAGGAATCATCAGCAGAATTTACCTTTGATGTTTGGCTCAGTTGCGCGAAAGCTTTACATTAAAGCATTCTCGATCCCGGGGAATGGGCCGCCTAGATAAAAAGCAATCAAATAAAAAATAATCCTATGATTCCTTAGTGCCTTTCAGTGAAAGGACAAGGGATTAATACTGTGGATTTCACAGGATTATTTTTAGTTGATTCTTTTTTATCTCGGCGGCCCATTCCCGGGATCGAGAATGCTTTTACATAAAGCTTTCGCCAAACTGAGCCAAACATCAAGGGTAAATTCTGCTGATGATTCCTAATAAGGATGAAACAGCTATTCAGAATTCCTGTTGATGTTGGCTCAATGTGCGAAGGCATATTTGTTGTCCGGTTGTGGTTTTTTTTCTCTCTATTTATTTCTAATCTAGATATGTTACGTGATTAAAACATTTAGTTAAATAACCATTATAAAGATTTTAAGAAAGTGGAAGATTTCATTTAAGTGTGATTTTTAATTTCTTCTTGAATTTGAATACTTGAATGTTACCTTCTTACATCACATGGTAGCTACCATCACAGGTATTTTAGGTTTGGTGGAATATTTGTAATATTCTCCTAAATGTGCATCGGAGAAAAAAACGGGAATTAAAATCAGTTTTAAAATTCAAATTTAAATCTTCGTTTGTCCTTCCTTCTATTTTCAAGATAAATCAAAAACTGTACATCCTAGAAAGCTGAAATTTTAGAACAGGTATAGATATTCCAAAGAAAATCTCTATTACTTTTGGTAACAACAGATAAGGAGGTAAGGGCGAAATTCATTGTCCGTTTGTTTGTTATCAATATAACTTAAAATCTGTGTGTTCTACAAAGCTGAAACTTTCAAAGACGGTCTATGTGCTTGTAGGCTAAATCCCTATTGATTTTTGACAAGACTGAAACCATTAATTAAGAAACTACAGACAAAGACACCAACACAAGTGAATGAACAGGGCTTTTTTTTCCTTTTTTTTATACAACTAATTATGCTCTCTTATCATTCGGATATTTGGATATTCGAAGTTAGCCGGCCAACTTGATCTTGTTTTGATACTCTGAGAAAAGTAAGTTCCAAGTTATTGTGAGGAACTTTATTATTACAGTTTCAATTCTTAACTCTTAATTACGAGAAGTTTCTTGCTCAATATTTCGTGATTCAACGTGAATACTGTTATTCAAGTGAAAAAGTATTAATTTTGCTATGTCAAGAGCAATTAAAAAGCACATTAGTCTAATGAAACATCCATCCATTATGGTGACACCTGTCATCCCCTAGGATCGTCCATCGATTGCCTATTGGTGCTACTCATTAACACGTCGTCTATTCTTTAAGGAACGTCTTTCTAAAAGAAAAAAAAGCAACTGGCTTAACTAAATGCTTCATTAAGACGTTTAACAGAACAGGGATTACAAATTAACGCAAAATCCATCAAGAAATAAGTAATTGATAAGAAAAGTTGAAAATCTGAAATTCTAGCTAAGTTTACAAATCCCAGGATTAAGATTTAGGCAACATAACTAAGAAGAGCAGCTTTAACTGGAAAATGGAAAATTTGTACTGTTTTGTGTTCAAAAGAGTTAATTTAAAAATAACAAAGGTTTTTGGGTTTTTGGGTTTTGGGTTATACAGTTAACGTTTCAACTGTAACGTTTTAAGAAAACTTTGAGGAACTTTTTATTTGAGAAAAGTTTAGTCTATGTGTCAGTGACTGCAGAAACTTCCCTTCGCCCCCCCCCCCCAAAAAAAAATGGAAATTCTTTTCTTGAATTTATTGCTCTGTAAGAATTACTCGAAATGAGGAGGGATTAAAAACAAAACGGGGAATTTTCCAATCAAAAAAAAAAAAAAAAAGAGCCAAAATCCTATATATTTTTTTTTTTTATTTTCGGATGCAATGAGAGGAGAGGTTACAACCCTTACCAATGTCCCGTCGGTACACCAATGCTCGTAATGCTTTACATTGAGAAAAGGTCTGTAAATACTGGACATTTCAGCAATTATAAGTTACATGGTGAGTCACAAAACATGCAATTTGAGATAAACAAAAATTTTAAAATTATATTTGAAGAATTGCAAGGACTGATAAAAAAAAAAACGCCTGATTAATTAATAAGTCCAATAAATATGAAACCTATCATGAATACGTGGATATATGGTTCATGATGACGTATTTCAATTATGTATATAAAAGAAGCTTCTATAGGGCAGATCAAATTACTCTCACCTATAAAACTAATGAAGCTGTGTTATACTAGCAAAAACCAGAACTTTCGCAAAATTTCAGGGTGAAAATTTTGATTCTCCATAAAAAGTGGAGACATTCTGGACTTAGAAACGTCATCAGCTACAATACTACAATTTCGAAATGTTTTGAAAACAATGTAGCAATGATATATTCATTGTCTGCGCTTCTCATGGACATTTGTCTTTGATTTATGAAAACTATACTTTTTTCTCCTAACTGACTAAATGTTAAATTGTAATTAGCCTTCCAATGCTTGATTTTTACTAAGGTAGATATGAACTTTCGTACACGATTAGCATTCCAAATCACTCCATCGCATCTGGAGTCACTGCATCTGGAAGCCTACAAATAATATGCCTTATTCAAAACTTACATTTCTCAATCAATAAATAGTTTCCCAGGTTTTTTTGTTTCAGTCACCTGTTTGCTTTTCGTGATGATGAATCGTTTCAGGAATGAAGAATGGTAGAAATATAAAAAAAATACTTTCTAAGTGTACACAAAAGAAATTGATGAAGGATTTTTTTTTTCTATACTAGTACAATCTTTCCAATTATAATTTTTCAAAATTTTTTTATTAGAAAAATAAAAGAATAACTTAATCCCCACATCAATAAGATTTCGTTTCTTCAGTTTGAGATATAATGTCATCAAAATCAGTATAATGAAGAAAAAAAACATGACAAGTAGAAATATAAAAATTGGATTCCCCTTCTCTTCTCTATCAAATCGATTCTGTTGACGTTTTCAAAAACTTTTAATTTAACGGGGAAACTAAAATTTTTTTTCTTTTTTTTAAGCTGAGATTAAGATTAGCGTTTTGGAAAAAAATGCAAACACTTTTTAAAAGAAAACTAATTGTTTCTCTACTTCTCTACTATTTTTCCAAATCTCCAATTTCTTTTTTTTTTTTTTTTTTGGTTTCTTAATTGAATTTTGTTTTATTTAAAAATTACACCTAAAAAGTTTTCATCGAAGTATAACTAAAAAATTTCAAAAGATTTCATATGTTTTTATAGATATATATATATATATAATAAGCTTTGACTCTCTTATTACATCTATTTATTTTTTTGTTTGTTTAAATCTCAAAGAGCAAAGTAATAAACGGGTCGATTGGTTTGAAAGATGTGTTATTGTCGCCGTAGGAATTAAACAGCACGATTATGGAAAGTCCACAGACACAAAGAATATGGGATAAGTATTGTTAACAGTGCAGAAGCACAGAATGAACTGAAATTTGTTGACAAATAAATAAGAGAGATTATGCAATGGTGACACATAATGTTGATTAAATGTGTATTTGGAAGTTAGGCGATTTTTTTTGAACAATATTTTACGTGTGTTTTTAACATAGTTTCAAAAATATATAAATATATACACAATCATAAAAATATAAAAATAAATATATTTACATAAAAATGGAGCCTTTCGAACCCACATAGAGGTTCATCATCATGCACAACAATTTTCTTACAAAGTTCCACTTAAATAGAGTCAAGAAAAGGAAAAAAACCAATGAAAAACAATATTTAAATTAATTTACAAATGCTGACCCCTTGGGCTACACAAGGGAGGGTCGAGATAGAACCTTATAAGAAAATAAAGGGGTTAATCCCTATTTAAACATTAATACTTGAACAATATTTTACGTGTGTTTTTAACGTAGTTTCAAAAATATATAAATATACACACAATCATAAAAATATAAAAATAAATATATTTACATAAAATCATGAAAAGGATATACGATTTTATTAAGTGAAAACATTGTAATTGTAAAGTGTATCATGTGATCACTTCCATCCTAGTTACCGTTAATCCAAGATTGGTGTGTGTTCGATTTTAGGAGATCCTACTGTATAGAAGGCAGCAATTGTTTTCCTCCTATAACTCAAGATGCAGGTAATATGACTTTCGTTTTAATTCGTCGCGGAAGCAAGAATTCAGACACAAGAAAGGACGACGTCTTATTCAAAGAATTTGGACTTTATCCAGTTTAAGAACAGTTAATATTCAAGGTAATAGATATCTCCAGTTTATTTAAAGTTCTTTATTTAGAAAAGAATATATTTACTTAATAATTTATCAGAGACTTATTTTGCATTATTAAATTTCGCTGCGTTAGGTTTATCATCTACCAAGTATAAATAACTCAACTTCGATCTTAACTCTCGGGAAAAGTTTATAACATTACATCCACCCAAGGTTTTGTCTGAAATACTTTGATCTATATCTTGGAGTAAAACTAAAATCGTGTTCGGTAGTCGATGGAACGACATTGTGTTTTTGCATTGCGGCCGGTGGAGGACATTTCGAGCACTTTCTGTGAAACTGAGCGACTGTACGGCCAACACCTCTATATTGTTGCATCGTTCATATCTTGGAATTAAAGCATTTCCAGATCCATGTTTATATGACATTTATTCGTTGTTTTGCATGATTGAATACAACTTTAAGTTTGGCAGCCCATTTCAGGTACACCCTGTATAATTGATGTAAAACTATTGAAAACTATTCAATTACTTGATGTAAATTTGTCTAAATGTTTTACAATACATAATTATTAGTTTTAGTCCCTTTATTTGTCAATGTCCATTTTTAGTCTCTTTCCACTCATCGAATCAGTCAGTTTGCGTGTTTCTGTTTCCGTTGCAAAGTAATCGAGTATGCTTTCAATCTCTATCGCACTTTTTTACGATTTTGTCTTTCTCTTTCATCTGCTTTAATAACATTTCGTGTTCTTCAGATGGCTGTTCTTATTTTCTTTTGTCAATCTGTTACATTTAATGGCCGCGACCTTCTGTTCCTTCTTTCTGTAGCTCTAGTGATCATATCTTCGACTTTCCTAATTTGCGAGAAACCTAGGTTAATAATAAAGAGAATGGTTACGAACTGTGCATCATAGCATCAGATTCACCATAGTATCTTCGATAAATTAATAGAGCAATGCAGTCCAGCGAATGTAGACTGTGAAAAGGGAAGGCATCCTTATTATTGCTATTTGCTTTCGTTGGTCAATAACTGCTCTTTTGGCCTTTCTTTTTTTTTGTTTGGTTAGGGAGAGTTTTGAGGCGGCACTTTGATCATTTGTCTTGCACTCCAAAAACCTAACCATGCCACTAACTTTATGACTTATAGATGTATGATCAGTAGAATCGAGAAAGAAGATTCCAGAATATCAGTAATTGGTGATGTAGATTAAGCTCATTACTATAAATGATTGATTATATTTTGCATAACAACCGCCCAAACTGTATTTAAATTATAATGTAAATTAATTCATAACATTACTGTAAGATTCGGAAATCTACTAAGAGTTGTAGCAATTTTTAGCCACCAATATGTAGCCAGAAAAACAAAAAGTTCATGGTAGGTATGAAGTAGTTTAATTTATGTCTCAGAATTCTTCATCATAAAAATTACATTCTACAAAAGATAAGCTTTTATTAGAATGAACCACACATGATATTTCAGATCTTAATAAACAAAGCCCTTTTTCAAACGACCATATTTGACAAAAGAGCTCTTATCTGAAAGTCTCTGAACATCATATAAGGGTTGTAAGGAATATATTTTTAATTAACTTATCGTTTAAATGTAAATTATTATTAATAATAATTTTATTCTGAGAGATGTAAAAATTTCTTTAAAAATTATCATCTCTTACAAAGAAAAATATTAAATATGAGAAATTTATTTAATAGTTTTCTTTGTAAGAAATTTAAAGAAATAGACTGTAATAAATCGTATGAATCACTTTAGTTTTAAAGTTTCGCTAATTTTCAAAAGGTAGGGTCCATTCAGAGGGATAGACGGTAAAAATCTCACTAACAAACGTTAAAAGAAGTCAATTTATACAACGACTGTATTTAACTGATGAAGAGCTAATTGTTGAAGGCAGAAGACGGTAATGATGAAGCTAATAAATATTCTTACAAGAATACTTTTTTGAAATGATCCTAAAAAAAAAAAAGATACAAAAAAAGTCTCTTGGGATTCAATCCCTAATCGTCTGTAAACCTGAGGTTTGAATGTGTCTGTGTTGTGCTCCACGCTTTAGCATCTATAACTACTCAGTATTTACAGGGTATTTTCATAATGCTAATATTATTGAGATACATTAAATGATTGAAATACTGAGATTGAAGTGTTTAGCTGATTGGACAGACAAAGAATGATTAAACAAAACATTTCCTTCTTTTGAGATTCCATCTCATAATTCTACACTTCAAGGAACCTAAGAATCGCATTAATATATTAACAATAATTTGGATTAAGGATAAGTTTGTTCATACAAGAAGTAAACTTGAAGTAGCCGGCATTTTACAATGCCATTAACTAAAAATATGGAACCTCCTTATGTTTGCAAATTATGATGCAGATATGATTTACAGATACAAGCGTGATTTTAAAAGAAAGCCATAATTCATTAATTACGTTATTCGTAATTTCACACACAATAATTGTCTTTTTTTTATATAATAAAGAGCTGTGCCCAGCGGTATTACCCGCGTTAAATTCGGCCCTTTTCGGTAATGTTCGGTTCTCGTCGTGCGGCCAAGCCACCCCGTCGCCGCCGCCGCTCCGTTGGTTGATGTTTATGTTTACTGCTCCGCTCCTTTTGGTCGTAGCGAGATGTTATATAACCTATAACCTTCCTCAATAACTAACGCAAAAAAAAAAATTCAAATCGGACTGGTAGTTCCTGAGATTAGCGCGTTCAAACATACAAACTCTTCAGCTTTGTATATTAGTATAAGATACGAAAAAGAATATTTTTATTATTTTATTTCTGTAATAATAACTATAATAAAAAAAACAATTCTTAATTCCTATGTTTACTTCCAATTTCTCTTAATAAAAATCAAGAACATTCTCGAATGCTTTGCAACTGTTTTCATCAATGTTTTTAAATCTATTGTATGCTCAGGATTTATGAAAGTCTGAGCTTCATTGGAGAAGCAATTACTATGTTATCAAAGCAATTTTAATTAATGTGCAGGAGACACGTCGTTAAACAAAAACAAAATGGCATTGCGTGTTCAAAGCAGTTGTTTGTAAGCTTTAGTCAAGACGTCTGTATTTTGCTGTTTACTAATTGCCTCAAGTAATATTTCGGGCTTCAAATCGTTGATGATAAAATGACAATTCCAAAAGTAAAATGATGATAAAATGAAAATGGCCGGTTTCTCCAAATAATATTAGTATTAGTTCAGGTCGCAACTTAATTGGATTCAACTGGATTTAATCCAGCAGTAGTTTACGGCTATTGAAGAAACCGGCCATTAGAATGTTAAAAAAAAAAAAAAAAAAAAACAGAAAAAAACACAATAGTCAATTGGCAATACAATACAGAATAATAAGGATTACGTGGAATTATCAACAATGAAATGTTGATAATTCCACGTAACGCAGTGGCAAATTAAGCCACCTGACGAAGCGGGCAAATTAATGGACCCGCGAAACCGGTAGTGAATTTTTAACCTTTTATACATGATGGTGCTGAAACAATCCTTTATTATAAGAAGAATACGTTAAATTATCGTACAGACAATGAAATGTACTGGATGAAATGATTAATTAAGGATGTGTGGGCTTATTAAAATTAAAATCTATTAATGTGTGGGATTTAATAGATTGAGAGAAAAATCGTGAAGTTGTGATATATTTCTATAATCTATAAGAAAAAAAAAAGTACGCATAGACGGATTTACCAATAGGCAGATTAAACGATCGCAGAAGCCTCCCGATTGCACAGAGTACAGAGTGTAGAGATTTGAATAAATGAAGTCCTTCAGGTTTGGGTAGTTTTCAATGTGACTAATATTCTTTCGTAGTCGCTGAAAGGCAATTGATATTAAACATCCATTTTTTGTGCTTCAAGTCGTTCTCATGTGGACGTGATTTTCATATAAAATTGACCATCCATTCTATAAAGCAGTAAACGTGATTATGAATTAGGTAATTCGTAATGAAGAATTCTGATTACACTTGAGTGCTTCCCTAAACGAATGAACATCAAAGAAATTGGTCATTGATTTCCATCGAGCTGAGGAAAGATTTTTTTAACTGCATTGTTTTCTTACTGGATGGAAGAGATGTTACGATGAAAGTTTTGTCGAAAGAGGTTCAAGGATCAGAATTGCAAACCGCTAACGTAGATTGAATGGGAGAAGAAAGTGTAGACACGATACGAAAACTAACAACGATAAGAAGAATAGGAAGATCAAAGAAACGATAGCAAAGATAAGAAGTATTTGAAGTTAGGGAACAACATTTGAAAAGAAGATATGGAAGTAATTTGGATATGGAAGTAAAATGTTGATTAAATACATAAATTTATACTTTAAAATGATCTAAATCCAGTTAAGACCTAACCTAAAAGTAATCAACGTATGATTTTTCCTTGAATTTTGGTTAGAAGGCACGCTACCTATATAAAGTGTGAATTTCCGTGTTTCAAAGGTATGCGGAGTTCTCCCTTTTTGCAGTCAGCAGGCGACACTAAAAGTATCCTTGAATTTATATATCAAAATGATTATTCGGATATGACATGAATACTTAGAATATCTAAGTATCGCATATAGATACTTATATATGGCTTATAACTAGATAGATTTGTTTCCTTATGTTAACAATACTCGAATTTTTTTCTACGTTATTTTTATTAGTATTTATGCTACATTTTTAGCGACCCATTTGGTAGCTATTGCGCTTGTCGTATCCGTTCGTCCGTGTCTGTCCAGCCCTAACAACTCCCGAATGGAAGGTCGGATCGACAAACGAACTTCAACATCGTGTTCACAGCCCCTAACAACATAGGAATAGGTATTTTCAGGAGCCAACGCCCCCATGTTCAAGATATTTGGCATTGTTTTCATTGGATTTCCTCTATTAGCTTAAATGTTAAAAATGCAACTATCTCATTTCAGTTGTAAACTATAGCTCGATACGTAAGGTCTTCGGCTCATATACTGAAAGTTATCGGTTCGAATCCGTACATCTATTTTTTTTCTCTCTCTCTCCATCTTTTTTTCTCAATGTCCGCGTGGTTTTTTTGTTTTCCTAAAGTTTTTTATTTTTTTCCTAACTTTTTTATATTTTTCCGTACGTTAATGTACTTCCTCTTTTTTATTATTTTTAAGTTTTTTTATTATTGTGGGTCGCCTTTAAAATTATGCTTTACCACAAAATTACATTCACTTGTTCTTAAATGAGCTTATATATTCAACCTAAAATTATTACTAAAAATTGTTATTAATGAAAAATCATTATTATTTTCATCATTTTCAGAGTTTGAGATGTCGGTATATTCACATTTAAATTTATATGAAGCAATAAATATGGAGGAAAGGCATTTTTAATGTTGGGTTTCTTTAAATTTACATGATGTCATCAACAGATTAAAAACAGTGTTCATTATTTAAGTTCAAATATCGATTTAAAATAAGTCGATTTAAATTCTGAAGAACTTTTGTTAATTAATTTTGATATTATCTTCAAACGACTTTTTCTCTGGTTTCTAGATATGAATCTTTCGCTTTGAAATGAGGGAGGAAATTAAGAAATCCTGACAGCTGCGTCGGGCTTTGCCATTTTCTAAAAGGATTTTTACATCAGATCTAGATCGCCAGGTGTCGCTGCAAACAGTAACATTTATGAGGAATGCATTTCATTTGATCTCGTAAATGGATTTTATTTTAATACGTTGAAAGTCTTTTACGAATAATACATCAAAGACAGGCACTGGTTTTGCCGAAATTACAAAAAAGAGATTTCAATAGACTGGTAATGTCATATTTGCGAACATTTCATAATAAATTATGAAAATGTTAGTTTATCCTATCAAAGTGACTAACTGAACATTCTCCAATCTCAGTACAACCATTAATACTTTTGGTTCCACCTGTCTCTTTTTTTTGTAAGACATTAATCCTTTTTCAACTTAATCATTTTTTTAACTATTTTCCTCCTACAATGTAGGAAGGACATGAAATTAATTGTATAATTATTCTACTATTCTTCTACTATTTCAATTTTTAAAATTTGTGGAGAGACTTTCAACTATATATCAATTGTGTATTCTTTTTTAGCATTGTTCTTTCAATTCAGCCGATGAGCAAAGATGACAATAGCTGATGAGAATTAATAATTTCGAAACAGCTGTCCTAACTTTCCAATTCAAATGTTAAATTTAGGCATTTAAATTTTTAAAAAAATCATTCCTTTCCTTCAGTTTTTCCTTTTGTTTTTTAAATGTAGAAGGAAAAGATTAGAAATATTTGATAAATAGAAAAGTGCAGAAACCATATTATCTTTCATCTTGTTTAACGTGCAGTAGATACATAAATGTTTTGATGACAACCATATGCACAGTTTTTATAAAAAATAACACAAAAAGTAAATAAAGTCACAACAGTTTCGGAAATCCATTTTGTGTTGATTTTCTTCATCGGGTGACTGTTGGGACTGTTTAACTACTTTTTTGTTTTTTTATATAAAAACTGTGCATATGCTGGTCATCTTACCATTTGCCATATTATCTTAAGCACTTAAGATTAATAGTTTTATGATTTACTTCTAAAAATTTCTATATCTTAATTGAATATATAATTAGGAATATGTAACATTGGTGAGGGTAAGGGGGGGGGGAGAGGATTTGGAGGAAACTTAAGGGGGAAATGTCCATAATTAGTCACTTTGCTTGGTATACCGCCGGTTCAAAGTGCCCCTGATACAATTATGAAAATTGCAATTATGAAAATGTTAGTTTATCCTTTACGAATTTTTTTTTATTAAAATTATTTTTAACAAAAATCAACATGCTCATGCACGTCTTTTAAGGCATTTCTTCTATGCTTTTATCAACGATATCAAATTTCTAACAAGTAGTAAACAAAACAAAAGAAAGTGAAAAGGATGTTTTTTCCTTTCAGAAAATGCTTAAATAAATAAATAAGCATTTTTAAATAACTTATTGGTTTCAAACAAATATTTCTCCATGTTAGAACCAAAACAGGACTTGATTTCAGGTTATATAAACAGCATTTCCTTAAAAGTAATTTTTTTTTTGTATGTTTGACGGATTTATTTCAATAGAAGAGATTTCCTTATGTTGCCATGGTGACAGAAGACGCATCTTTTTATTTTGCGGTTGAGATGACATCATTGGATTTTCTTTTCTTTGTTACCACCACTCATTTTATTCTTCCGAGCGGAAGACAAACCAGGTGTCGCTTCAATTCAATAACTTTGTCGACAACCGGCCGCTGACGTTGGCGAGATCTGACCCGAACAACAGATGTGGTCGTGATGGATGTTGTAACCCAAACTTATTTGAGCCAACGTTGGGTTTGAGCTGACAGCAGACATTGCAGAATGCTGTCACCAGGGGGCAAAACTATCTACACAGCTTTCCTGGGTAATATGAAATTCATATTTTGATACTGAATAAAATTTAAATTAAGATACGGCAGCTACGACAACGCCGCAAGCAGCTTGGTCCAGAACTGATGTGTTTGAACAGCAAAGGCGACACTTTCTACACCATCTTTTGCAATTAACGCCTTTTACATCTGAAGTAGTGACAAATGCATTGCAGACAGCTCATAATGTAGTTTTCTTTACACACAGGTGGTTAGTAATATGGGTTGACTTCTTTATATTGTGGGTCCAGTTGGCTTAGATGTTATTCTTTGAAGTTTCTTAGAGGAAGATGATAGATGATAGAAAGTTTCTTAGAGGAATATATGAAATATTAAAAACAAACTCTTGCTTATGTGAATAAATAATGGTTGTATAAAAATATTGTAATGATTTTTTATATTCACATTTATCTTTTTATTATAGTTCTATTTATACTTATATATTCTTAGTTACCTTACGTTTTGCATTAATCAGCGGTTATTCTATTATCAATTGTATATTCTAATTTTTTACTGTTTATCGTTTAAATCCGTTATTCTGTTGTTCAATTCAAATTTTCCGTTGGCTGTGCTTCTCCCCTCTGGTTCGTTGTTATTAAAAAATACAGTTAAAACTCAGTTAAAGCCCACGTGTAAATTAAATCCCCCAATCAATTGTAAAAGCACGCCAACCAATCACTTGGTCTTAAATAGACCAATCACAGTCTATTTAAACCCCTGCAGCATACGAATAAACAGTTAGTTAGTTAGTTCGAGAGTTCTTGCTAGATCTTATTCAGTTTAATAGTCTATCCGCTTATTTCACGAACCAGTGACCGAAACCATTCACCACTATATCAAGAGCAAGTGTTATTCTTTCAGATCTTATAAGTCAAAACAAAATACTTAAGAATGACATCTTACTTCAACCTACTATAGTTACAATTAGACAGAATTTTAAAATATAATACAATTACAGACAGAATTTTAAAATATAAAGTTTAAATTCCCAAATTATTTCGAAATTATTCAATCCATTCGTAAAGATGCCAACGCTCAAGCTAATAAATAAAATAAATGATCAAATAATGAGGAAAATGATAAAACACTTCTTGTATTAAAAGATTGAAACATTTATTTTAAATTATTAAAAAGATTATGTAAATAATTTAGTAAATATATACAATTGAGACACAATTATTTACAATTAATATTTACAATTATATGTAAAATCTTGCTGATAATGGGGAACCTATGACTTCCTCGAAACCGTCCTAGGATGTATTGTATATAAATTGTTTAAAATAATTTTTTAATTTTTAACTAATTTTTAAAAAATTATTTTAATTGAAATTATTAATTGTAAATAATTGTGTTTACTAAAAAGATTATGTAATCATAAATCTTAAGATTTATTTTAAAAAAAATGTTTAAGTATAAATTAAGGGCAATCCATAAAAACCTAAACTTTATCTAAGGAGCATTGGAGGATGATTCGCTTCGCAATGACAGCAGACTGTCCACCGGAAAAAGGTGATTTTGGGAAACGTTTTTTTCTAGACAACTACTGACTCAATCGACTTGAAATTTGGATATGATTTAGTTTAGAGTGTCTACTATACAATGAATTGCATTATTTCTGCCTATCCGGAAAAATGCGGACACAGTCGACTGATTCCACAAACTATTACAGATACCGTCGAATAAAAATATAAATTGTGCAGTAGACACTCTAAAACTAAAGCATATCCAAATTTCAAGTCGATCGAGTCAGTAGTTCTCAAGCAAAATATTCCCAAACGTGCGGACACAAACAGTCGACTGTGTACGCATTTTTCCGGATAGGCAGAAATAAATACCCCATTCTTACAATGTTTTGTCTCTGAACACGATGGTGAAGTCCGTTTACCGATCCACTTCCTTTCAGGAGTTGCTTGGGGGGGGCGAACGGACGTACAGGACAAACGCAATAGCTCCCAAATGGGTCGCTAATGAGAGGAAAAAACCTGAATGTTTGAATAAATTAAATGTGCTAGTTTTTTTTAATATTTATTGCAGGAAATAATTTAACAAGCTTAAATATTATGTAATGTCCTTTTATTACATTTTTTTTTATTTAATTTTTTTTAGGTATTACGCTATAATGTATCCTTTACGTCCACGGTGGACCAGGAATCGTGGGATAGTGATTGTAGTTAGTATTTGGTGTTTGGCCATTACTGTGAGTGTTCCTCAACTGACCCATAGCACAGCTGAGATTTTCACTTGGGGAAAAGAGCAATGGCATTACGAGTGCAAAGAGAAGTTAGGGGAATCCGATGGCAAATTGTACACTGTGCTCATCTTCTTGGTGACCTTTCTTCTACCGTTAGTGGTGTTGGCTTTCACTTATATGTCCATTGCTTTGGCTCTTTGGCGCCGCAGTTCTCCAGGTAACGCCAATTCAGTTCGTGATCGACAACAACTAGCAGCTAAAATCAAGGTAAGAACAACAATTAAAAAGGTCAAAGGTCTGTTTTTGTTTATTTCTGAGGCTTCTCTTAGTCATATTATTTATCTCACGTATTCATTTATTTTTAATTTATTCTTTTTCTATTTCAATTAAATTTACTGTAACTGTATTTTTATTATCTTCTTTCAAATTATTAAATGTAGGTTTTATCCAGAATTCTCAAATATTTTTTCATCAAAAATTGAAATTTCATAAAAAATTAAAATTGAAGTCGTGTCTTAATGTCATTCGTGGAGAAACTTGTTTTCCTTTCCTTTTTTCCAAATGTATCTTCAAAAACATTTATAACCAGTATAATATCTCAAAAAGAGTGTAATGCATCTAAATCACAAAAACAAAACAAAGGCCGCAGAATGAATAATAAAGTGCCTTTCCGGTTCAGTTATGAGAGAGAATTGGGAAGGGCCGTTTCGTCCTGCAAGGGACTCATCAACCCGATCCGCCCTCCCCAATAAAGGAACCCAGAAAGGCAAGAACTTTTTGGTTACGCCTTATTCCACAATTTAATTTTTTGTTTCGGGGGTCACTGCCGGATGTGGCGATGATCTTCACTTGTTCTTATGTATCTCTTTGAAATGATTATAAGAAGACGATTACTATCGAAATGCGATCTCAATAATATGAAATCTGTCAATATACGATGTCAAGCGACTTATCAACTTATTTTACCGGGCGAGTATGCCAACACCATAAGGCTTATAAGAGCGTCGTTGACTTAACAACAAAATGTAATCTCTCATCGTTTAATGGAAAGATTTACTTAGAAACGATCTATCCATTAATCATACTATGACTAAAATAATTCAATTTTGTTTTAAGAAAACAAGGAATTTGGATTGTGTAGGAAGAGGGCGATGCTGTGATGATTCTATGTACGACTTATATACGGCTCAACCAGGAACGATAAAGCAAAGATTAAAAACAAAAGGCCTTAGCGACTAGCTAAACTAAAAAATTTCATTACGATTTGGAAAGGAATAATCCATAACGTAATTAATGAAAGCAGTTTTTAAATTTTTATTTGAAATGATTTGCAGATTTTTAAAACATATTGATAGTCTTTAGGTTTTCTTTCTTTATACGTCAATATAGCATAAAAATCCTTGAGATTACAGTTCCAAACTTTGCATCAAAAAGAGATGTTTTTTGATTGAGCAAAGCACATCATCGTAAAACATATTTCAATGCAGTTATCGTAACTTTGCTATAAAGTTAACTGAACATTGTTCTGCCTTTCAGAAATGCTATTTTTAAATTCAATTGCAATTCATTCAGCTTAACAAATTTGAATAACCTCGTAAATGCAAGGATGTTTTCTTATTTTTTGGTTTCAATTTTTTTTTTCCTCCCAGATTCACAGGCAATTGAATTTGACTTGAGTTATTCGCCATTTTGTGTCTCTGAAGTGGGCCTCGTTTATTCTCATTTCCCTGTAACAGGAAGTAATCAGCGCCCTCTTCAGTATTTCCTTCCAGTCTACACACAAACCCACCAATGGATTTCTTTCGGATACAAATGCTCTCATTATTCCAAACCATTAGCGTTGGTTTTTGCTTCCACTTTAGTAAATGGATTGGAACAATGCTGACATTTTCTGATCATTTAAAAAAAAAAAAACAATTTATTATTGTAGAAATCAGCGGTTTTAAAGAATAATTCTAGATTTTCTTAATACAAGAAAAATAATAAAACTTTTTTTTTTGTCTTTAATGAAATAAAATAAAATTAAATCTTAACAAAATTTTTATTAAAACCTTATTTTTTATCTTAACTAAAATAGAATTTGTAATAAGATATTATTTGGATAAAATAGCCCTCACATTTATAAGTAGGTCGATCAGAGAAAAGAGTTTACTAAACTTGTGTATAAAAAGCAAACCCTTATTGGAAGTAAAAGAGCTCTTAAAACTTAAAGTGGCACAGATTCACTATTTTTCTACAAAATCACCTGGACGATTGAGGGCATTTGTCACAACATTTGATCAGTTTGTCCATCCCAGCCGCATAAAGTCAATGCCCTGCTGTTATAGCCACTTTTTTGCATCGCGTTGAACTTTTTCATTGCTTGGGAAGAGTAGATCTGACACGTGCTCTTTTAAGGCAGGAAACAGATGGTAATCACTGGGAGCCAACTCCGGACTGTATGGCGGATGTCCCGGAATTCCCCAGTGCAGCATGTTCTGTGTGGTTCCGTGCAAGTGTGATCAGGCATTGTCATGAAGGAGGAACACACCGTCTTTCAGAAGACCAATTCGTTTCTTTCTGATGTTGTTACGTTATTTCTTTAATGTTTCAATAGAAGACCAGTTATTCTAGTGGAGCGCCATTTTGAAATGACAATGCGCACCTCCAATGACACACACACACACACAAAGACCACGGCGGCACTGAGTAGTGCAGCCCTCTTTCAGATATTTCAGCAACCGCCCGTATTACAGTAAAGTCATAAATTTAATTTCTAGCGGTTATAAACTTTTTTCTGATCGACATATATAAAATATGAGGCTTAGGAAAATATGGAAGAAATATGATGATTTTAATTCATGTCTTTTTCTATAATCTGTAGGTGGTGAAGATGTTGGCTTTGGTGGTAGTAATGTTCGCTGTGTGTTGGCTGCCTCTTCAAGTATTCAATTTACTTGTTCAATTCGATCCGACATTTAGTATAAATTATTACGATCACCAACGCCTTGCATTCACTGTGACATTCTTCACCTGCCACTGGTTGTCAATGGCTAATAGTTTCGTCAACCCAATCATCTATTGCTTCATGAGTGACAACTTTTGGGTAAGTCAAGGAAAGGAAAAAACAAAATATCACTTACAAACACAGTAAAACGTTGATTATCCAACTTCAATTATCCTTCGGAAGCTCACATTAATCGTGATCCTCTGTTGTACATAAAAATTTCATTTTCTTTAAAAAATTCTCTATGTTTAATCAAATAAAAATCACGAACATTCTATCTAAATAAGTTAGAAAAATGTTCATTTTGTATTTACGTACTGCAAGAATGTTTATCTTATGGTAAAGTTTGATAGTTGTTTTTTTTATATATTTAATCCAATTAAATTTCAATTATCAGAGGGTCCTCCAATTACAACGGATAATTGACGTTCAACTGTGTTTAAATGCATTAACCAACCTGCTTACATCTATGTATCGTTGTATAATTATTATTTTATATTGTAATTAAGTTTTAATATAGTTTTAATTATATTTCTATTTTTTTTTTGTTAAGTTGTCATCTTGTTTTTGATATTTTATAATATATTTGTCTACCTTTTGCAATTTTTCTTCAATTTTACGTTTTCACTTTGCTGTTAATTTAAAATCACGTAATTGCATCTGATTTCGTTTGTAAAGACTCAGTTCATGTCGCGTTTGAAAATAAAGTGGATCATTACTCATTTTGCGGAAGCAGGCTACAAGAGATACCGGATATTTCAAGCCCTAACATTTTAGAACCTGTTGTAAATGATTCTGTTGACTATTATGAAAGTAATTTCAACTTTCAATTTTCAAATCTACTCTCGGCTCGACGAAGTAACGTTCAAATAAAATAGTCATATATCAATAATCAAATGAGATACTTTAATATAAAAATATAGTAAGTGGAATCAAATCTTTTGAAGCAATATTACATTTAAAATGATAACCATAAACCAGATAAAAATTAAAATAACGAAAAAAAAATGCAGTATCAAATGAAAGATTTGTAAATATAGAAATCTGAAGAAAGCAAATGAATATAATTTTATGCTAAAGCATAAATTTAAGGGCGATCCATAATAATAAAAATAATTAAAAATAATAATAATAAATAAGGAAGTACATTAACTGAAGGAAAAATAAATAAAGGTAGGAAAAAAAAAAAAAAAAAAAGTTAAGAAAACAGCAAAAAAAAAAAAACCCTTGCAAACATCGAGGAAAAAAGATTAAGACTTAAAAAAAGTAGATATACAGATTTGAACCGACAACCTTTAGTATATGAATCCGATACCTTAAGTATCATGTTGTAGCTGACAACGGAAATAAAATGGTTGCATTTCTAATATTTAAGCTAATAGCGGAAATACAATGAAAACAATGCCAAATATCTCAAACATGTGGGTCCCCTGAAAATATCCTATTCCAATGGGCCTCTGAACTAGATGGTGAAGTCCGTTTGCCGATCTAACCTTTCGTTCGAGTGTTTTTAGGGGAGGGTAGAATGACAACAATAATAAATATCTCGAAACCTAGTTCTGGACTGTTTGCTTGTTTATATTTATGCTTGTGTGCAGGCTGCTATCTAAAAATTTTAGGTGAAGTGTTATTTTTTTTCGAATTCTCCTTTCCAAATCACCCTCAAGTTTTAGATAAGACTCGAAAATAGACAGTGGATAGTTTAAAGCAATATTATTAAGTTGATAATTGTTTGAGCCTATTGATATTGCATTTTAGGAATGTCGTTTCCTAAGTGGTTTTGGTCCCAAGCTTCTCACCTAAACACCTAATATGAATCAAATCAAGGTGAGTTTATATTGAGTAATATTAGAGGATCATTCGCTTTTAACTTTCAGCTCTCTAAGATAAATCACTGTGATTATTGAAATTCAGCGGTAATAACTGATTACTAATGACTATTTTTACAAAATATTTACCAAATCAAAAAAGACCATTTCTGCAAAAGTTTCAAATTCTTAGGATAAAATTTTTATAATTAATAATAATAATTTTATTTTCTTAGTTACATTGCTAAAGTCCTGTTAGGGTCTCCCACAAAGAGATCCTGTCAACAGGTGCAAAATAATATTAATAATAATAACAATAATAATAATAATAACTTCTATATAACTATTGTCAAAAGGACTAAAATGGAATTTGGCAGACAAATACTCTACAATTTAAAAGAAAAAAACAAAAAAAAAAAATAGCAGCAAAAAGAATGCATTATATCTTGGTTGTTTAAGCTAACTTTTAAACCTGTATTTTAAAGATTACAAGTGAGCTTTTTATTTTAATTTATTTCGAAAATTAATAAATCAGTGTTGTTTTTTATTTAATTATTTTCCTAAATTACTTGTTCATTAATTAAATTAGAAGTAAAAGGAAAAGTCGAAATAATGATTCGAAGTTAATACGGAAGCTTTTAAATAAATCTTTTGTAAATACATAGAAATTTCTCACCGTAGAATGCTTGCTAGTTATTTATTTAAGGAATAATAGTTTTTTTGCATTATTGTAAATTATTTTTTCATTTATTCAGAATGAATTATTTCTGTTAAAAGTTAAATAATTCTTAAATGTAATTTTTTCCTTGTCTGTATCAATAATAGCAAAGAACGTAGAAATGTTATTTTTCCGTCGCTGAAAAAACAACGACTTTAAAAAAAAAAAAAAAAAAGTCGAACGAACAAAAGACCATCTACTTAACGAAAGAATGATTGAAGAAGTATTGATTCGGATGCGTTTGCACATTTTCTGTCGTGTCAAAAATGGTTATTGATTGTCTCAAAAGGGTACCTGGATTGACCCTTTCGCTTTCCATCAATAACATTGCTTGAACTTCAGAAGAAAATGGAGAACGTGACGTCATATCCGAAATTGATTTGTAGCTTCCGTTTTGAAAGTAAATCGGGTGATGACCGTGGAATGTCTTGTTAGCAAAGCAACCCTAACAGTAACACTTCCCTGTAAAGCTTAGGAGCCTTGCAGGAAAAAACAACAAAAGCAACCCCAACAAACATCTCTAGATAACCTAAATTCGTGATATTTACAGTAATTTTATTTTTAATATTAAAAAGGACATTTTAAGGCGATATTCTTTGCATAAAATATCAGTGTTAATAAAATAAGAAGCTTTATGAAATACAATGATGCTTTTATAAAGAATGAGTGCAAGTAGGAACAACTTTTTAATAAATGAAAAATAGTCAAAATTATTATAAAATTTATTACTTATATAATAATAATATCTTAAAACGTAAAGCGTGTTCTTATCATTGAAGTAGAAACACTTTATTTATTTATTTATTTATTTATTTATTAACTGTTTTGTTGACTGTAATATTCGAACCCAGAGTTTTATTTTCGCTTTTATTCATATCAATGTTTTCTTTTCCTATTTTGTAATTAAAAATGTGAGCAGAGTTAACTCTGATTAAGAAAGAGCAAATTCCGGTTAAATAAGATAACATATCCATCCCCTATCTAATAATAGGAATAACCATCGTTGGCCTTGATTTCAGTTTGTAGACGGCGTGGAATGGACGCAATGAGGCTCTGGAAGGTAGGCCGAGGCACACGTTCCCATTTGTAGCAGAGCACTGAGGTCCCAATGATTACATGGTTGTGAATCCGCACGCCGATCCATAACTGAGATCGGGCGATTTCGCCGGTCAAGCTAGTGCTTCACTGTCGTGCTTACGGAACCAGTCACGAACCACCTGAGCGACATGGCAAGGAGCATTGTTCTGTTGACACACACCATCACCAACAGGACAACACGAAGGGATGCACATGGTCACTGACGATGGGCTATTGGTGTCCATTATCACATCCAGTGATACCAGCGGTCCCAGATTTTACCACGAAAACATCCCCAGACATGAACACTGCCACCGCCGGCCTGTATTTGACCAACAAGCATGTCCTGGTGTTGTTTCTCTTATGCCTCACGGAGTACCCGCTCTGTCCATCAGTCTTATGGAGTAAGAACCATAACTCGACGGAGAACGCTACTTTCTTCCACACTTATACTGTCCAATGATGCTATTTCCTTGCGGTTTGGAGCCGTCGTTGTCGTGGGACCTTAATTAACATTAGAGCCTTTACGTAGCGTCTACACGAGAGACCCTTGAGCAACAGTATTCGCTCTAGTGTTAATTCGGACCTGGTATTCATTTGACTCGTCAACTGCTGCATTGCTGCGAGTCGATTGGCCTTTACCAGTCGACGAAGGCGACGTTCTCCACAGTTCTGACCACGGGATTTACTTAGTGTTAAATCGCTCCAATCTTGGTACAGCTTTACTAAGGCAGATCGAGAACAACCCAAGAACATCGCTGTTTTCGAAGTATTTCCACCTTTTGATTGGTAGCCTGGGATCATTTCTTTTTTCAAATCTGTCAAATCACTTCCTCTGCCCATTGTGATCGCATTACGCAGTACGGACCATCTGTCCTCACCGTCACTTGTATATCCGTGTGCTCGACCGTGTCAGGTGTACTCTTGTCATGGAGGTGCCTGTGGGGAAGGAGGGGGTCACCGTGATTCCGGGTTGGTCATATTATTCTGGTACGACTGTGTACAACTATTCAATGTAGTATTATTATACATCGGTAGCAAATATTGTGATATTTCCTAGAAAAACACAAATTTAATGAAAATATTATAAATAATTTTTGTGTCAAATTAGCATCAAAAGAATTAACTAGATACGATAAAAAGCAAAAAAAAAAGAATACCATAACATCATTACATTGAAAATCATCATCTTTATTATTCTTAATAGTATTTCATTTCTTTTAATAAGAAACTTCTTCAGATTCTACATGAATAAAAGAAAAGCTTTCTCCTTCCTGTAAGTCTTCATAATTTTCGTTATGAAAACAAATTTGAAACTTAAATTTACAATAATAATAATAATAATAATAATAATAATAACTTTTTTTTTCACACTTGTCAATATGTGCTTTGGTCCTTGACCCGCCATATTGTCTTAGCTGTGGAAACCCATGGTTTGAAACTTTTTCGATATAATAATAATAATAATAATAATAATAATAATAATAATAATAATACAACTGATATCGTGCTTAATTAACACAAAACTTTCTTCAAAATTTTAATCATTAATAATAAAATTAATATAAAACTTTGTTCAATAATAACAATAATAATAACTTTTGAACAAAGTTTCGTCTAATTAAACACGATATCAATTATTGTATTGCTATTACTATTATTATTATTGTAAATTTAGGTTCCAAATTTGTATTCATAATGAATTATAGAGTCTTAGAGAAAGAAAAAAGTTTTTCTTTTCCTCATATATAACCTGAAGAAGTTTCTTGTTAAAAGAAATGAAATGAGAAACACTGGTTAAGTTTCAAAAACAGATTTATTATTTTTTATTTTTTTTATTTTGTTGGATTTTGGTTTTTGCGTGATAGTTGATTCACTGCATAACACAAATCAGATCTACAGGTACTACTGAAGTAATTGAAGCTGCCAATTATACTTCTACATCTGATGTGATCCTTGGAATTCAATTTGTTATCATCAGTATCAACCTGCTTCTTGCTTGTATCAAATGGTGTACTAATCCCTTTACAATTACTTATTTTTTTTTTTTTGTAGTAATCCTTCAATATAGCATTGTTGAGATATCTCCATTTTTCCATTTGCTTGATCATAAAATATTTTCATACCTAAGAATTCTTTTAGTTGACCCAATTTCTTTAATTTATAAATTTTTTCCGTATCTTGAAGGGTTGATTCTACTGCAACTTTACCAGGACTCTTAATGAGAAAATCATCAATATACACCACTATTATTATCTTTGTTGTATCAATTTTCTTCATATATATAAATGAATCTGATTCTAAACTCTTAAATCCAATCTTCTTTAATTTCTTTTTTATGTTATAGTTCTAAGTACCATTGGCGCCCAGCCTGTTTTAATCCATAAAGAGCTTTAGTAAGCACAACGCCGTCATATTTGGATTGATCATTTTGTACACCCTCAGGCATTATTAAAAATAAATTTCTTCATTTAGATCACTATACAGGTCAGTGGCGAATATAGAATATATATTCGGGGGGGGGGGCAAGATTAATGTAAGGTTAAGTTAAGTAATTTTAAGTAGAAACCCCATGGAAACCTATCCGTTCAACCAAAAAAAAACGTTGGGAGGACATACCTTCATTATTTCGGCGGGACCCGGGCCAAAAAATCTATTCAACCAAAAAAAAAAAAAAAAAAACCATGAAAACCTATCTCTTCAACCAAAAAAAAAACATGAAAGGAGAGACCTTATTTATTTGGGGGGGGGGGGGCTGATACTGGTACGCAGAGTCTATATCGCATTGCTCGATAAACCATTTGTGATCTGTGGCAATCGCAAGTAAAGTACGAATGCTTGTTAAGCTGTGTGTGGGAGCATAAGTTTTATCATAGTTTATATACCTTTGCTGAGCAAATCCATTTACAACTAACCTAGCTAATTTAAACTTGTTCAGACTGCCATCTTGATGGTATTTAACTTTAAGAATCCATTTAGTAGTAAGTGGCGTCACGTGATTTGGAATTCGTATTACGAGAGTGGATGTTCTTCAATTCTTCATTAATCGCTAATGTTCGACTGTCGTTTTTGTTCACCATTAATAGCTTCCTGGTAATTACGTGGTTCTTTTATTCGAACATGATATGTTTTCACGCTTGTATCTTTTACTTTTGTAATTTTTCCTGTTCGAAGAATCATTTGTTTCTTATCATCAGGTGATTCAGTTTCGGATGCGTCTAAGTCAGGTGTTACCTCATCTTCTTCTGAATCGTCGGTACTTAGGGATTCTTCATTTATCTTAGGATTTGATAAAATATCCGTATAATCCTTTGCTTTAGTAGGTGTTACTTTTAGTAGCTCTACTACTAGTACTTTTTCATGTATGTAGACATTTCTGGTCTCTTTGATCTTACGTTGTTCTGGAATCCAAATTTTGTAACCCGTCACTTTGTAGGAATAGCCAATGAATATTCCTTTCTGAGCTCGCTCTTGTAATTTGTGTGACCTCTGAGCTTTGGGCATTCGAACATATGCCATGTTCCCAAATTTCCGTAAGTGACTTACACTCGGATCATAGTCATTCTTAGTGGAATTTGGTTTTCTATAGTTTCATGAGGAGTCCGGTTAAGGAGGTAATTAGCACTTTCTACAGCATAAATCCAGAAATTGATCGGTAATTTTGATGCGATCAAGGGTATTCTAGAACAGTCTAATAACGTACGATTGAAACGCTCTGCGATGCCGTTGCTCTGCGGGGAGTACGCCGATGAAAATTTATGCTTGATTCCTTTTTCTTCAAGGAACTTTTTTAATTCTTCATTTTCATATTCCTTCCCTTGGTCGGACATTATGCTTTTTACGGATTTACTAAATTGATTTTCTATATATACGATGAATGCTTTAGTAACCTTTGTTACTTCTTCCTTTGACTTTAACATGTACACAAATTATCTCCTGGAGTAGTCATCTATGAATGTTAGTACGTATTTTGCCTGATAATAGTTAGGAATGTTAACCGGACCACATACATCCGTGTGGATCATTGACATTGTATTAGATGTTCTCACTTTTCGTAGTTTGGGATGATATTTGTCCGTGAGTTTTCCTAATTTGCATGATTCACAGCTTTCATTCAAATTCACTGGAACATTCTCAATACCTCAACAATTTATTTTCCATAACTACTTTCAACTTCTTAACCAAGGGATGCCCCATCCGTTCATGCCATAGTGTAGATCTACTGTCTTTAGAAATCATATATGAGCTTCGATGTGATTTTAGTAATTTTACATTTGCATGATACAAATTTTGACTAAGGGTAGCCATCAAAATCCACGATCTTTTTCTATCAGAAACTATATTGTGGTTTCCACATAAATATTGTGTATAACCTTTTTGTGCCAATTGTGTCGATGAAATCAAATTGACACCTAACACAGGAACATGATATACATTTAGTAATGTAAGTTTGACGCTTCTAGTATGTGTAACTCGGCCTAGTAATTCCACGGTGCTTTTTCCTACCGCATGGATTGACTTTACAGATGCTCCGTGTATATCGACTGGATCTTTTATCTCAGTTTATTCACTAGAACTTTCCCGTTTCCAACATATGTGATTGGTTGTTGCACTATCCATTAACCAAATGTCTATATTTAGATTCGCTAATAAACAGTTTGTTTTATTAGTTATAGATACTATTAGTTATAGATAACTATAGTTATCTAACTTGTTATGAGCATTCTTGCTATTACCATAACTTTACTTGTTACGTTAACATTTCTAATTGTTTTTATTCCTTTCTCGTCTTTATATTTACAGTTCCGTGCAATATGCCCAATTTTATTGCATCTATAACATTTTCTCATTTTCTATTTCTTGGAAAAATCCTATTTCTAAAAAACAAAAAATTAAAAATACATAATTCTAATACACAATTGTACACTGAGCTTTCACGGACGGGAAACTGGGACTATTAAACTTTATTTCTATTGAAATTATTGGGTTTATTTCTTTGCCCACATTCCCTTTCAGCCCTTTGAGCCTGATGGTTTCATGGTAAAGGGGTTTAGAATAATTTATTTATTGTTATTTTTTTTGCGTTTTTTGGTTGAATATCAATTGCGGTTGCGGAGGTGTCAGGGCCGGACTTAAACACCTAGGCACC
>JAFIDM010000003.1:44109911-44128194 GCA_023159025.1 Thereuonema tuberculata
GGGGGAGGGCGAAATATAGTCTCTGCCCCCATTCAGAGTAGTGGGGGGGGGGCAACTTCAATTATCAATTGGTCTAATTGCATGAATAGAGATAAATCTTTAAAAAATTAAAGAAATCTCTTTTGGATTTTTTGAAAAAGTGATGGAAGGAAACAAAAGTGTAAAGGCTAAATTAAGAGTTTATAATTAGCTAAAGAGTTAATACGATATTGCTTGTTATTTAATTAATTCTCAGTGATGTTTGGAAATAACGGAAATTAACATTTGATTCTCAATGAGGATTGTCAATAATGTAAGTTTACGATTATGTTATCATTGTAATTTATTAACATTGCATGATTGTTATTCAAATTTCAATTTGTAATAAGAAGAAAGACATATCCGTTCTTCCTCTTATTTTATGTATTTTTTGTATTATTCCTGAAGAAAACTTTCGTTGAGAAAGTTGAAATATTGAAGAAGTTATTAGAAGAAGTATGTGTATTGCGTTTTTTTTTATTATTATTTATGCATTTATAATGTAACTTAATAGAATTAATCATTAACTTTCTTTTCATTAGTAGCCCAAAAAGTCGCAAGTTTTTGTTGTTGTTAGGTTCCATCAAGTCGTCTACGACTTCTGGTGACCTCATGCACTAAGGCTCTCCAAACAGATCTATCATTTGCTGCTTGTCTTAGTTGTTGCAAAGAATTCCCGGTAGCTTCCTTTATATCTTCCAACCATCTTCTTCGTTGTCTTCCTCTTCTTCTCTTCCCCTCTACCTTCCCAAGCATGATTATCTTTTCAATGGAATTATCCGCTCTCATAATGTGGCCAAAATAGGATAAAATAGGATTGCCTTAAAATCAATGCTTCCAACGAATAGATTGGCTGAATCTGATCTAAAACCCATTTGTTAGTCTTCCTTGCAGTCCATGGTACTCTCAGAAGTCTTCTCCAGCACCAGCGTTCAAAGGAGTCGATTTTCTTTCTTTTCCTCTTTCGCATTGTCCAACTCTCACAACCGTACATCATCACGGGAAAAACCATTGCTTTCACAATCCTAATCTTGGTAGATTTAGAGATGTCTCTGTCTTTCATGCTCCATAATGGAGCTTTCCATAATGCTGTTTTCGTAAGTTGTCGCTAAGTTTAATAATATCATTAAGAATCTAATATTTAACTATATTAATATCAAATCTAGAAAAGTATTATTAAATTTTTCCTTAAATTGATTTTGGTGCTAGCTTCTTATTTCAATGAATTATTCCGAATAAAAATCTAATTTCTACAATGTAATTATTTGTTCGTTGCTATCCAATAAGTCGGATCTCTTTCTGTGAACTCTTCAACAATAATTATTTAAAAGAAAAAGAAAAATAATTAATCTAAACCAATCATCATACTTAAAGTAAATAGTTTAAATAAAGAAACGATAAATGATGACAGAAATTAATTATGAAGAAAAAAAGATAATTGGATAAAGACAAGGATTCGAGCTAACCGGAAATCAAACGAAAGAATAATGAAATTATAGAGAATAGATTGTGGTGGGAACGATGTCTATTGACACAAATTAAATCTTCGAGATTATGAATAAATGGTAATGAGTTGGTTTCTGTTAATTTTATTGTTGATGTTGTCGCGAATCCAAATATGTGGGTTCATTGCTAGGGTAATTGTACATTTATTCTGAGAGATATTTTTGAAAGAAAATGCTTTTTTTCAAAACAATGTCTAGGTTTCTTCTACATTAAGGAACATACAACAAATTGAGGGAAGGTTTGAGAGAAAAAAGGCGCAAATATTGTAAGAAAGGAATTTTTAAAAATGTAAGTGAAATCTACAGTTAAAAAAGAGATTTGTTTAACAACAATGGGTGAGACCAAATTGTTTACCGAGTGACATCCTGGAACAGCTGTTTCACGCTTTTTGGTGATCATCAGCCAGGAGCAGTCACCAGTAAAACAACAAGGTCTCCGTATTGAAGCTAAATATTAAAGAGATTTTTTAAAGAGATTTATTTCTTTGAAAACATGATTTCTTGGCTTTTAAAGATAAATTTAATCAAACCTGTTGCTGTTTGCTAACAGATATACGGTAAGAAATCGTTTTGAGTAATTATCGTTAACAACCTAATCCATTTAATCATTTAATCATTTAATCATTTTCTAGGGTAATTTCTACACGTTAATTTCTCTGCAAGGAGAATAAGGAGAATAAGGAGAAATTTTTTGAATACAGAAGTTATTGATAGATCCTTTAAATCTGCAAGCCAAGTTTAAGCAAATTCATTCTGAGGTTCAAAAGTTATTTTCAACAAATGTATTTATAATACATATTTATGAGCTTTATTCAGAGTTCTATATATATGTATACCTAAATTCTACACCTTATTATTGTTTTGTTTATTTATTTATTTTTTGAACTTCTGTTAGAAAGTTTTTAATTTTTTCTAATGGTTGCTTTACATGTGCTCGAAAACTTATCACAAACCGGCTAAAAAATGCGTATATGTTTTGAAAACCTGCCATTTGCTCTAGGTTATACTCTAAAAGGAAAGCAAATTGTAGCAGCGAGTCGACACCAGCGCGCCTAACGGCGATAAAAATTTGAAAAACTGCAATTGCGAAAATTGCATGCTGGAATGTTTCCATGCACGGCTTCATTTATTATCTTTTCTTCTTCCGAGATTTCTCCTGTCTTTTTTTTTCTTCAACTCTTCTATAAGATGAGTATTAATACACATCTCTTTTCGTGTTTAATCGCGTTTTCAATGAGAACAAAACGTGATTTGCCACTTTGAAATCCCTTGCCTGCGTAAAACGACGGACATTTTTACTGAACAACTAACGCGTTTTGGGCATGTTTTTGAGCACATATAATAATGTATTTTACTATATAAACTAACTAACAAAGGTTAATTGAAAAAAAAAAGTCAACCACAATTGGCGTAAAGAAATTTATCAAAAGCCGTTATATACAAAATACTAAAAAATTTTGTCAGTGTAAAAGGCACAGCACCTATTGATAGAAACGAACTATTCTTAACAGGATTAGACTTAGTTTTATTTATTTATTTAACAACCCAGTTATTTGCATACATTGATTGGTTTTCTTTTATTAGAAAGTAGAAATCAATGCTTATTAAGTTATTAGAATTTTTTAGTTGAATAAGACAAAATAAACGAAAATTTAATAAATTTAATTAATTACAACTGCAGTAATAATAATGTAAAAATTAAAATTTCAAAACTCCAGAAAATCATTAAATTCAGTTTAAGACTTACTGTATTTTAGAAGAGAGGAAAAAATTTCAAGAATAACATAATAATCAAAGAAAAGTTAAAATATTCAAAAAATTTAATAAAAGGAAAAAAGAGAAGTTTCAAGATTTTTTTTTTTTATCTCTTCAGAAACCCTAAGCTGAAGTTGTTCCTTTCCTCTAGGGGTTTTTGTGAAGGTGTTCTGTTTTCCAATTATGTGGACTCTTCTCCCCTTTGGAACTGGGGTCTTCCGCAATAAGTGTTTACCAATCTTCCTGTTTTCTATTGGCTGAGGTGTAGTGTCTGTTACGTGGGTGGAGACGATTCTAATGCTCTCTCCTTTTACAAATGAGAATGCTCTCACGCAAACATATTCTTGGTAGGGGAACTCTTTGAATCCTGAAACTGTAGGTTCCGGGAAAAGGGGACCTATTGTCCATTATTTATCTAGCTGATTCTTTTTCATTAAAAAAAAAAACAAAACTAAGAAGCTAACCTGAAGTTTGATATAAGATTTTAGGACTTATTTTAATGCAGAGTTGTTTTCAAGGAGTAGCGTAGCTAGAGCGAGGCGACATTAGAGGCGGTATTGTGGAGGAGGAAGGCAGAATGGAGTTTTAGTGAGTTTTAGTTTGTTGTTATTATCTTTATATTATTTTCTTTTTTTGGTGGTGGTTGTGGGGAGCGGAAGGTAAATGGAAAGAGTTTTTATGGAAGACCTTTTGTTTTTCGTGACTCCATAAACAAAATATAAAGAGTGGGAGGATCTTTTAAGAAGGGTCTGTTCGTCTGTCCGTCGCCACCTTTACAGCCTTAAACTACAATCGTACAGATAAGACTGATACCTTATTGGAAAACTTATGACTTGAAGAGATGCGGAAAAATACGAGTTAAGGTCTGCGGTCACTTCTTATCTCACAGAAAGTAAACGAAAATGAAACATGTGCAGGATCACAATGGTTTTATGTACAATATGAAAACAGGTTTTTTTTTCCTTTTCTCATCTGTTCTTGGGACATGTTTATTCCCCCTAGGCACAAAAAAAAACAGTTTCGAAAGTGTTATAATAACACAATATTATAAATTGTAGCACAGGGATATCATTTCGAAGGGAAAATTAGCTCCTTTCTTTAAGATAATACAGAGCGTAATTTATTTTCTGTGTGATAGAACATTAAGTTAAGATTATCCCATTTGATCCACGAAGAATTAAGTAATGTCTGCCCGTTCACATTAATATCAGTTCGTAATTCGATATTCATGAGTTAAATCCAATAGCAGCTGTTATTAAATTACAATCAAGTCTTTTTAAAGAAAGATGGTTGATTCTTTCGGACCTTCAACAACACATGTTTCATCCAATTGTCTTCGTGTATTTGGAAACTTAATTTTCTCATTTACTTTCTTTTGTTCGGATGATAGAAAACAAATTTTAATGAAACCCTTTTAATGAAGGTGAAGCAGATGTTGTTTAAGCGTTCGCTAATGAATCAACTCATCGGAGGCCCTTTTGTCTTCACTGAAGCAAGCACCGGTCACTTCACGGTGGTGTTGTTGCTTTTAAAGTTGTTGACAAAAGAGCAACTGACCTTTCTACTATCAAGAAGAGGTGCACGATAACCAATTCAACATAACCTTTTCCTATTATCTTGTTTACTGTTGTTTGGACTTTACTTAATTAAAGCATATTACAAACTACAATTTTCGTTAATCGTGTCTTCGATGTGAAGCAAGTAATTAGAGTTGGAAAATATCGACTTTGTTTATTTCTTGTATTTCAGGGTGATTTAACGCATCTGCTCTTTCGCTGCGTGCGGTCGTTAAGTGGCGGCGCCCGTGGCCGTTTCTCGAATTCCTTTCGTTCCACAATCTACGCCATGTCTTACCGGAAGAATTCAGGTATATAAATGACTTTTCGGTTATTAACAGATAAATAACAGTTTTGTTTGTTTGTTTTTTGCTTAAATTACACTGCCCGACAAAATTAAGGTAACACTGATGTTCCTTTTTTTTTCTTGCCACGAACACGAAGATCTTGAAGATTTCTATGTTTGTATAAAAAAAAATCTAAGTAGAAAACATGAAAGATCAGATCAGAATGAAATGTAATTCACGACGTCTTTAAAAAATAAGAACGTGGTTACAGACATAACTTTAGATGCACAACTGAAAACAACACGTTAGTTTTAATAAGATTACCTTTATTGCTCGTTAGAGAATGCTCAGAACCACCTGAAAAAGAGTCTGTAGAGACGATGCACCATCACTTCCATCATTTCTCTGACTATTTTTATTCATTGTTTTCAAAATGTAGAATCAGGCGATAAACCAAATATAAAATATACCATGTGTTTTTGTTGGCAGCAAGAAGAGTTGTGTGTCACCAATTCAGAAGATTATCGCTGGTTTAAGGAGACTGACTTAAATTACAAACCTTAAGCATTTTACGTACTAATTCTTTGCTCGAAGTCTGGTAGATTTCAATGGCATTCATCCACATCTTATTCTAAAACCAGGCGAATGACATAATTCATGGTAACTTTGACTAGATCTCCTGGAATGAACTTGTTTCCATATAATGATGCTATTTTTCTAGTCATTATTTGATGGGAGCCATTTTGTTTACAAGTTCCATCTTCCAGAACCATTTTGTTTACAAGTTCCATCTTCCCCATCCTATTTTAAGCTTTCCCGTAATCTACCTTTGCGAAGAAATTAATAACAATTTGCCTTCTTTGATACAAAATCCTATTTACAAATAACACTGTCAGACTGTGTAAATTTAATCCACATTAGCTAATTTGTGGTTTGTAGATCAATTTTGACTAGTTATTCGAAATTACAACTAAGCAATTAAATGTAGAAGTTATCTTATTTTTCCTTGAGGACATCTTTGTATAAGATCTTAATTCTGTCGAGTAGCGAAAACATGCGTTTTTCTTAATAAGTAATTAATAAATATACCAAAAATAAAATTTATCGACATTAATCTATTGATAGTTTGTTGAACAAAACCAAACTCTTAAACAAAAAAAAAATGTAAAATTGTATAATTTGTCAATGAATGCATAAAGGAGTCATTCATGTAAATATGCTTTTATTTGGTTTTTTTTTTTTCCCCATCCGAGGCTCCTAACTGTTTGGTTGTACCAAAATTATTAAGGATCGAAAATCGGATAATCTTAATCTTTCATTGAAATTTCAGTTAGCAGAATGTATATTTAAAAAGTCTATTTTGTTGGATTTCAAGAAAATGAGTAAGATATTTATTTGTTTATTTAAATATATATAATTACATGATAGAAAATATAACATTTTAGTGGAAATTTTAGAGATCAGAGTTGACTAAGTGTAACGAATTTATGTCTCTTAACTATTTACTGAAGTATACTTGATATTAGTATCGGTAACAGGTCTCCTGTGATAAAGAGGACAAATATCCTTGATACATTCTCGGATTTTTGATGTTGAGAAATTAATAATTAAATAAAGGAACCTTAAAATACAGTAACTTATGATACGTAAATACTAGTCAACTCTTGAATCTGTTATGTTAAAATTACATGTTAAAATTGCCTTATTTAACAAACTCCATTTGTCGATTAACTAGATAAGTTAAAAAAATAGATAAGTTGAAATTGGGAAAATTTCTCTTATATTTCCTCACTAGGTGACAAAGTACGAAATGTCTTTCGAACCTTACGTATCTGAATGGAGATATTTGTACTATTATAACAATTATTAAATCGACTATTTTTTTTCTGTATTTCTTTACTTTATTTATTAGTAGCCAGTCATGGAAGTGTTCAATTGAGGAGACTAGTTGCGGAAAGATTGGCTGACGAAGAACACTCAACTCGAGTCACTACTATTGGAAGGAATGACTGCGCATGTCCCAGTGACGTAATTGATCTGAAACCAGCCAACACTTGAGCTGTTGATAGGGATACCGTGGAAGACTTTAAACAAAACTAAAATCACACAAATCTCAAGTTTTGAGGTTTATACATGAAAGCAACAAATTCATGTAACCTTAATTCGAAGCAATATGCAGAAATAATATTAACATTTACTTGAATACGGCTCCGTTTCCCCAGCAACAAGTCATGTTTTTTTTCCTGTTGATTTGATTAATGGTTCTACACCCGCATTTCTTAAGTGCTTCCATAATCAAACGGCTCCAGGTGCAAATGCAAAAGATATTCTCACTGTCAATGTCATCTTTAATTTCTTAATAATAGGCTTTTAAATTTATAGCATAATTTCCGTTTTAATTTGCTTTTCATCTGTTTTATCGTATTTGCGAATGCGCAAAATCATCTGCTCAACTACTATGGTTTTCAAGGATATCAAGGTTAATCATGTGAGGGGTGGACTCCACAAATAAAAAAGCAATTAATTTTTGCCCCCTAGATGTGGGCAGTGAGTTCGATGGACTTTCAATCTCCTATATAACACCCAGTTCCTCCCTCAACGATGTAGTATAACCATGAAGTGCAGCACCGTGTTGATCCTCTTGGTACTGGCAGTCGTCCAGAGTAGGCATTGTGATGTAGAAGAAGTTACCTACAACCCAGATGATCTCGGAGAAAGCCAAGTAAGATTCGCCTTCTCGGATTCTGTTATTCCCATCGTATTTGTCTTTGGGGAATTACATTAATATTCTTCTGCCTATTTTAAGGTAGCTGAGAACGAGATACCAGAAGAAGAGGAAGCAGATATTCCAGGTAAGGTCCTCATTCTGATTGCTTTTGTTTGGCTTACTCAAACTTAAATGCTTCATTAAGTTGTTGTAAATATTACGAACTTAAGTTAAAAATACAAACACAGTAGTTTAGCGATTTTCCAGCTTCCCATGTTATTCAGAGATCAGATTCGACAAGTGTTTTCGATGAAGTTTCGAACATATTCGAAAGGCTTGTGTAAGATATTTTCGTACATCATTTGTGGGAAATGTAGAGTAAGTTTTAATATGAAATTGATGTAATATTGCAAAGAAACCCATTAATATTACATAGAGAACTTCAAGAAAAAGGGTTTTTATAAAAATATTTAATCATATATACAACATGTTTCACAGTTCTTTACTACATTTGCAAGTGAAAGAATAACATAAAAATAATAAAAGAATATACTACATCAAATTTTAAAACAATTAACAATAATTGTTTTTAAAACAATATAACAAGATGAAACTGCAACTGAATGATAGCAAAAAGCTTTTAGTTTCATCTTATATTGTTTCTTAAGAATTATTGTTAATTGTCTTAAAATTTGATGTACTATATTCTTGTATTATTTTAATGTCATTCTTTCACTTGAAAATGCAGTCAAGAACTGCGAAACATATTGTATATATGATTAAATATTTTTATAAAAACCCTTTTTCATGAAGTTCTCTATGAAATTGATGAAAACGTAGGGAAACAATGTTACCATCTAGGAGACAAAAATTGATAGGCTACTTGTTAATGATGCAAATTAAGAGTTTTTAAATAACTTCCAAATTAAAAAAAAAAAATGCCGATTTGTAATATGTTTTCAAAGTTCAAAAACCAGAGCTTGAAAATTAACAGTTGTGAGCTGATTTTAATTGGCAAAAGGAAAGAAAAGATAGTCATCTTCTTCCATCTACGGGTTTCCGGTACCAAAGTTCACAGCTCTTCTTTTTTCTTGGCCTTTCCTTGAAAGTTCCTGTAGGCTTCTTTTTCTTTCTATATTTTTTGTCTTCCATTTTCCGTATACGTTCTCTTCATTTACATTGAAATGCTATTGATATTTTTTATTTATGACTTTCATCTGCAGTTCATTCCTATATCTTCGTTTTTTATTTACTCTATTCTGTCTTGAATGATTTGTGAAGTTTTATTTCAGCAACTTTCATTGTATTTTCATCTATCTTGTTTTTCATATCTAATAATTCAAACCATCTTAATGGCGTTGGAATTTCCATATCTTTTATTATTAAAAGGCAAAATCTATTAGTGCTTCTGAAATGCAAGTCGTGAATTTCCCTGGATAGTTTTCCCCGTCTTTTCCTTTAGGCAAAGCAAAGTCACCTTGCGTGAGACATCAGTGAAATCAATGAAACCAACAAAATCAAATCTGGCATCTCATCAAAGACATTTTTAAGTAATTTATTTTTAATCTTGGCCAAGGCAAAGTAAAAATTTCAAAATAATTTAATTTAAAAGAACAATTTACTCCATTGTAAAAGGCCATAAAAAATATTTTTTTTTTTAAAATCTAACTTTAAAATCATACATATTTAAAATTTAAATAATTGTTTTGTTAATATAAAAAAAATAATTAAATAAAATTCTGATATCAAATTAAACTAATAAAAATTTTCGGTTTCTTAATCCAAAAACTAAACAGAATGATTTACAGTATAACTAAGTCAGCATAATAATAATAATAATAAGCAGCTGATAGTATTTATAAATTTTATATTTACATGATTTTATTTAGCAGAATAATATTACAAAATTTCTTAAATATACATATATAAGAATTATAATTTTTTTGAGAATTTTGAAGGTTTACTTACATTAGAAGATGCCATTAGAATTTTGTAACTAAATTATCATTCTAAATTTTTATACAAATTACGAATATTTTAAGCTTCAAGAATTCAAATAATTAAATTTAATTAAAATAATAATAAATAAAATAATAAATTAAAAAAAAATAAAATTTAAGAAAACACTATGCAGAATTTAGTAAATAGGCTAAATATATTTCAAATTGAAAGGATCAATTTCAATAGCTTATTAATTATTACTGTTTTTTTTATTAACATTTGAATTTAGAAATAAATTGGCTTTTAAAATTTACAGTATTTTTTTAGTTTTATTGATAACTTAATTTCTTTTTAAGAAATATATTTGAAGAAATTAAGAACGTTCTGAAAATATTTAGAACAAATTTTATCCATTCCAAAAAATTAATGATGTAAGAAGATATACTGTGTAATATAAGAAGTTTGTAGATTATTTAGAATCGAGACAAATAAAACATCTACTTTTATGAAGTTTGCAAATATAAAAAAACAATAAACATTTTTAAATCTTTTGCCTCTACTCAATTGCTAATTTTTTTCTAATAAAAAAAAATCTGAATATTATAGAATACTAGATTTTATATAATATTAAATGTTGAATAATTTACTAGATTTGAAGGGGAATGATATTTAAAAAAAAAATTAAATGTTATCATCTAAGTCGGAAAACTATCCACGTCTATAATTTATATCTATAAGTTACTTTTCTTTCTTATTTCTTTTTATAAGTGGTTATTAAAAGATTACATAAAAACTACTAAATTTAGAAATCAACAGAATCTTTTAGCTGCAGTTTGTATTCTATAAATTCTTCAAAATTAATCTTGGTTATCAAAACAATTTATTTATATGGTTTTAATAGTATATGTACTTTAGACTCAATATTAGCTCATTAGAATTCTCATTTACTTGATATATCACAGAGGAGACCAAATTGAAATAAAAAATAAAAAAGAAAGAAAGATTAGCATATATATATAAAGCCAAAATAAGATACATATAAAGAAAATATTCCAACACATTTTAAATGTATTACCGTTTTTAAAGGTATTACATTAAAATTAAAATTCGGATAATTCGATCGCTAAACATAGATTATCTTTAGTGCATCTTTTTTGTTCATGTTCACTAACATTACCACTCATTGATATTATGGCGACCAGTAAGGGTGCTATAGCGTTTGTCCTGACTGTCCGTCTGTCCGAAACTGTCCCCTTCCCTCAACAACTTCGAACGGAAGGTCGGATCGGCAAACGGACTTCATCATCGTGTTTAGAGGCCCCATCACCGTAGGAATGGGATATTTATTATCCGGAAAAATGCGGACAGAGTTGACTATTTGTTTCCGCAAAAAAACGATCGACTATGCCTCAAACTGTTATCAATATGGTCGAATAAAAATATTCATTGTATAGTAGACACTCAAATTATTCATTGTATAGTAGACACTCAAATCTAAAGCATATCCAAATTTCAAGTCGATCGAGAAAGTAGTTATCCAGGAAAAAATTCGCAAACTTCACCTTTTTTCCGGTGGACAACCGGCTGTCGTTGCGCGTCGGATCACTCTCCAACCCTCCTTAGGTGAAGTTTAGGTGAAGTTTGGGAATTTTTTGCTCGACACGTTCAATGTCCACGTGGGTTTTATGCTAAAGCATACTTTTTTTTTTAATTCTTTAAATATTTCTTAATTTAATGTTGGAATTGTAATTAATATATCTTTACGACTGATAGAATGTTCTTAAGCTTACCCCATGTATTTTTATAAATTTCGGATTATCGCTATTCTATAAAAACCGCCATTTTTTTTTTTAGCAATTACCTACGTTGCATTTGATGAAAAATTTTAAAAGGCATTTTTTTTTTAAAAGGTATAAATTTTTAAAAGGCAGAAAGTAATGGGCTGTTGATTTGCTCACTTCGCTAATTTTTTTTCTACGAAAAGTTTACCTCTTTTCCCTCTAATTCTGTTTTGTTGAAGACTTAAATGCATGTTTGCTTTTTTGAGAATAACAATTAATATATTCTGTATAATTCCCATTTGAATGATGTCATTGTTGATAAAATATTCAAGGAATGAAGAAAAGAAAAGGTTCCGGCTTGCACTGTTATCAAAATATAGAATGATTTAGTTACACACTTTTTCTAATTTCTATTTTCTAATATTTTTCTTAACATTTTTTCGAGTAATGAGTTCAATTAAGAATTAAAAAGGCAAACACACTAGGCTAAAACTTAAAACACAGTTAAAAAGATAGTTAAAATAAATCCAGACAGTTTCGTCCCGAATAGGGACGGGAATAATGAATTCAATGAATGGGAATTATTCAATACATGAAAATTGATATAATAATAGGAATGATAATAATACTCTTTAAAAGTTTGCAAATAAAATATAATTAATTAACTGATATTTAGATCTTTTTGGTTCGCATGGAAGAAAAGCTTCACTAACTTATGAATTGGAAGGAAGATTAGGTTGGGATTTGCGTAGGAAGTTTACACAGATTATGTTTACCTTATGCGCTTAAAACTCGTTTATCCCAATCGTGTTTATCCGAAAATCTGGTTTATCCGAAACGATTTTTAGAATATTTTGAAAATAAAAAAAAACATTTCTCCTTCGTTATAATCAATATTTAAAAGCGTTCACAAGCGATTATGTAACTGTAACTATGTAAGTGTTAAACTATTAATAACATTAATGTACAGTAATTAATGTAATTAATATGTTTAAGTCATGTTTAATACAATATACTCCGGATTATCCGAGCTTTTGGTTATCCTCGGAAAAGGGCGCGGTCCCATCAATTTCGGATAAACGGATTTTTAGTATAGTATCAATACTGCATAGAGTATCAAAGGATGGGTAACACACTCCATGGAGTATTAACTGAAAGATAATTTTCTATATTTCCCCTGATTTTTATCTAAAATCCTCTGCGGTCCCAAACTAATCTTGCTTTCATTTTCAATTGCACGAAAATCTGTTAGTAATACAATAAATAAAAATATGTGCTGGGTCGGTAATGCAAAGCTGTTCATAGTAACATGAAAGTTTTCAAGGTAAGTTTAGGATATCCTATAAGGTCCTTAATGACTTTGGTAATTCAGAAATACAGGTAAGGAGCCTAAGTTATAAAAAAAAAAAAAAAAATAATGACAATGCTTTCCATGCGGGTTTTCAAAGATTGATTCATTAACTACAATTTTCTAGTTATGTTTAAAGATCATATAGAGAATATTCTAATTGTTTTTATTTATATATTTTTACTTTAAGGGCCGCCGTTGACTAAAAAGGACTTGGCTTATGCTGCTTTATTCGGTTAGTTTATAATAGCCTATTTATAACTTTTTAATATCTTAGTAAAATAAGTTGATATTTATTATAAAAAATATATTTCAGAATAATTATAATGAGCGATTAATTCAGTTATTTATGATACATTGGGCAAAATATAGTTATTGAAGATAATAATCAAATGATAAAATTCAATTTAAATACATAGTAAAATACATACTTTTCACCTTAGTGACAAAAAAATATATGACGAAAAACCTTTTTTCTATGTATGCAAAGTGAATTTTAGCATTTGATTTATAGTCAATCATTATAAATGCTTAAGCTTTCTTTGCAATCCACTTCCAAAAACGATAAACACGTATATTAATTAACAAGACGATATTCCGCCTATGGAAGAATATACCAGTCCAGGTTAGTGTTTATCTTCCATAAAAGCCCTTTTACTGTTGCCATACATTGAAACCTCAATCTCAGGAATTCACTGCACCACGAGAAAAATCCCACAATGCAGTTAGTCCAGCCAAATTTTTATTGATAATCATATGTAAATTCATATGTTATTAACACAAACTGCCGTTTTACGGAAATTCCCAAACGACGAACCTGATCCATTACCATTATATTTGGAATTTCTCTCGCAAAGCAGTGTTATGCTCGAATTAATTTCACTGGAAAGTATTTGAAAATAGAGAGAAACTATAAGCTCTCGAATCAGAATACGTCGTTTTTGGAAAATTGCATTTGCGTCATTTTTACAATGGAGTTTATATAAGAATAAGCTGTAATCATTTATTATTTGGATTTTCCGCCGAGTAACTTATATATCTTTAAAGAGCACATTGTTTCAAGTGAAAAGGCTTTTTTTTTTTACGGACAGATTGGGGAGGATATTGACGATGGGAGGTGATTTTCCCCCGCATTTCCTCCAGGGTTGTCTTAGCGTTTACTTACCCCTACAAGACGTAGTTAAGACGAGCCAACGAGCCCTCCAACTTCGTCGTGTTAATCTCATAATTTAAGGGAAGAATTTAAGAAAAGGAAATCAATTTATAACCTTCGCTATCTGTATTATCTATCTTTGTTCGAAGATATGGCCATGATACTTTAAGCTTCTATGAATATGCAGAGTTTAAAGAGTTCAGTGAACGTGACCTTGGTTTAAAGATGATCAGACAACATCGAAGATTCCTTAAGGAGTTGATGAGGTTTTAATTACGTAAATCAACTGATGTGCTGACGGCCAGGAATGACAGCAATGGGAATCTTCCAGCAAGAAGCAGCAACATTCAACCTCTGTAGTCTGGTTGGACGTATTCATATTCCTAGGGATGAAGTGATGTCATGTGCCCATTTCAAAAAAGAAAAAAAAAAAAACAAGCAGAAAGATCAGTTGTGAAAATGCAGAACAATGTTGAATTTTAAAGTGTCGATCAACATAGAAATAAAAGTTTGATAGGCTATTTCCAAATTTGTTCTTACAATCATGATTTTTTCAATGAAGTCATTTGCATTCGTACAAATTAACTCTTGTTCTTAAGCTTATATTCGTCTTCTATCGTCGACTACAAACGAAATTGAACCAAATAATAGGCAAGAAAATGGCACCCAATGGATTTTAATTAGTTGATTGAGGATGAGCCATAGAACCATGTCTTTATTTAAAAGAAAAATGTTTAGAAACTGTCTAATTTCAGTTCTTTTACAATTTTTAAAAACGTAGAAATAAAATTGGACACCCATTCAAAAACAGGTGTGAGAAAAGTAAATGTACTGTTAAAGTAGCTTTCCAGTTAAAACATTACACTCGCATACTTTATTCATCATAATTTTAATATTTTGGATAGCACATTTTATTTTTATATTAAGTTTGGTTCATATCTGATCTTATAATTCCAAGAATTTCCAAAATTTTGACAAATTTTGAAATATATATATTTTTTTTCGCCTTAGTCGTTACATTTAATGCTTCATAAAAGCTTCTTAAAAAAATCTTAAAGAAAAGAAAATTAAGTGCCTCTTTTGTTTTTATCTTTTATTGCTCAAAATTTGAGCAATAAAATCCAAAATTCTCATCTTCAGATATTTTGAAAGAAAAAAATCATTTACTAATTTCCTGTAATGTAATTTCTTCTTCGTTATGTAATTTAAGTTAATGAATTGATTGCATTTGTTTACAATTGCAATTTGATTTGGACCAAATATTTACATTACTGTTAATTAGTGGTAATAATAATAACAAGTTGAAATTACTAAATGTTTTTCGAACAACGAATATCGAACTAAGTATCAAAACGAGAGGTAGGCACGTGTATTATTACAAATAGAGAATATTACATTCAATTAATTCCTAGACGAAATCAACTTCTGACACTTGACACATTGGAGTACGTTGAACAACATCCCTGAACTCTAGAAATTTCTGTGAAAAAAAAAAAAAGCTTCACTGCAGCTACATAGATATATACAAAGAATTGAATTGTAAAACTGAAAGCGGGCCACCCATTTTTACACACAAAATATATAAAAAGGCAGAGCTATTCATGTTCGTTCTGTCTGTCTGTTCCTCCTTCCTTCCATCTGTAACCCTCTTTACAGCTCAAACTACAAGTCGGATAGACATGAGTGATACCTTATTGGAAACTTTATGACTTGTAGAGGTGGGAAAAATACGAGTTCCGGTCTCGAGGCACTACTTCAGAAATAGTATTTTCAAGGCTTTACAGGTTTTATCAGCTCGTGTTGGTAGCTGTGCGCTTACAATGGTTGGTACATTGGATTGTGTCGCAATAACTCATGTTCAAATTCTAGTCAAGACAATGCTTATTTGTTCTTTGATTTTTTTTTTTGATTTTTTTTTATCATTCTGCTACTTTTTTATTTTTAATTATATTTTATATTTTTTTAAATCATTATTTTTAGATTTAAAACGGTGTCGCTGTGCAAGTTCGTTGCCTTGCTTTCTAATTTGTGTTTTAGATACATAAAACTTTAGATCATGTATGAATCCATTTCTTTTGTGCCGTTGTTCTATTTATAAAATCTCCCTTAACTTGATAGGGTAATTTTTGAGCAAATCAACTTAAATTTATCCAAGAGAAAATAGAAATTGTGAAGTGTTTGTTTTATTTAAATGTAGGTAATCTATTGTTAAAAATCTAATTACTGATGCAAATGTAAGAGATCAATTTAAAATGATATTTAGTAATCAGTTTGAATCAATGGGTTGATGTACTCTAATTTCCCAAGTATAACGCACAGCGTTCCCTCCAAAATTTCTAGTACAACGCGTATTCATATATTAAGAGCATGGCACCCATAGAACACGAGACCTTTGAAATTTGCGTTTTTTCAGAATGCTGCCCCTATTAGAATCCAACACAATCTGATATTACGGAGGAAAACATTTGAGAAAAGCTTCTGAATATCGATTTTCCCATTCTTATTTCAGAAACAATAATAAAAGTTTATTAAAAAAAAACTACAAGATATTTGTTTGTAAAGAGATAATTATTATGTATAATGCGCACCAAATAATTTCTAAATTCTGCAAAAAAAAAAAAAAAGGGCCAAACTTGTTTAATATTATAATTTAGGGCATTTACTTCCATCGCCAAGGAGATACTTTAGTAATGTCACATTCGACTCAAAATATTTAATCAATTATTCTTTCCTGTCACTGGATGTTTCTGGTGAATTCACCGATCTTGATCGTAGTCCTGATGTTAACTAAAATAAATGAAAATCCTGCAAATTTTACTAATCTGTCCCCGGATCTCAAATACCATCTTACTAAAAGTGATTTTTTTTATTATTGACTTCTTTTAAAGCCTTTTCAATTGAAATTAGATTGATTTTTGAATTTAAAATAAGATTTACTCGTCAACTCTTCAAAATCAATAAAAAGTGAAAAATTTAGCAGTAAACTTTAAATTCTCCCTTGGAATTTATGATGGGTTCTGTTTGACAATGTATTCAAACTAAAGGATCATCAGAGTTGTAAGTATCATTAATTTCTAATATCACTAAATCAATACTAGGTCAATATTGCAGATTCAGTAAAAATAAAGTTATTTTAATAATAATTGCCTAAATAAGTCTTGAGCAATAAAATGTAATTTTGAATTCTTCTATTAAAGAATATTATTTTATTTTTACATTAATTACTTGAATCCTTTTTTTTGAATCATCATAATTCCACTGTAAATTATGGGAGCAGTAGGTGAAACGTCATTAAAGCTTTAATGCACTCAATTCGAGTTTTACAGCCAGGAACGTATACAGGATTTTATTTGGGGGGAGGTGAAGGCAAATTAGAGAAATGCCAGCAAAAAAAAAACATAGTCTATATATAAAATACTAGCCTGCTACCGTCGCGTTGCTTCGCTTCGCTCCGGAAGCCTTCCATATGATGTATCAACGTATAAATCGTCTTATAGAAGTAGCAGGTAATTCCTGAGTTAATCGCGGTCCGCGCCTGCAAACAATCTCTTTAAATATACACATTGTCAACCAAATTTAGCGACATGTTTGGAAAGTTTTTCACTGAGGCCTGTGGCACGAATGAAAACGATGCTAACGAAATCTATCGACAGGTTTGGGAATTGTTTCATTCAGATTTGGGGGGCCTATCCTCCGGGAAGTACTTGATCGAATGGGATGAAAAATAGCCTATATCCTTCCCCATGCCATAGACTACCTGCAAGCAAAAATTCATTCAGATTCGTTGTGCATTTGAGGCATGAATGACAAACAAACAAAAAAAAACTTAAAGGTTTTCCTTTTTATAATTATTAAGGATAGATATAAAAAAAAAGTCATTTTCAAAATTTTTGGGGGGGGGGGGGGAGATCCCTTAAACTTGCTATCAAACCCCCTATACACGCTCTTGTTTGCAACTCTTAAAAACCACAAACTTAATTATCATAACAACATAACAACCATAAACTCAACGATTCAAAGTTACCGTATTTAAAATTTTATTTTTTATTATTATGATTTAAATTTATTTATTTATTTTCAGCTAAACGTGATGCACCTGCCGTTGATCCTATATTAATCGCAGGTAAAGTTATTCAGATTTCTCATTATTTTGCTTAATTTCGGAATTCTTTGATTTACTGAATAATTTATTTATTTATTTATTTATTTATTTATTTATTTATTTATTTATT
>JAFIDM010000003.1:44128204-44163382 GCA_023159025.1 Thereuonema tuberculata
ATTTATTTATTTATTTATTTATTTATTTATTTATTTATTTATTTATTTAATTATTTATAGGAAGATTTGAGGGTGATATCATGAACGTGTTTCCTTCGGATTTGGAAGGGGTATGAAATATTACTTTTATATTTCCTAACATAATATCTACAGAGTGTTTGCTTTTATTGTGTCTTATTAACTGATCTTAACTTATTACAATTTGTAGAGAAACGCCATTGTTGACTTGACTGAGCGATGGGAAAATGGAAAAATACCTTATGAGATCTCCAGTAAATTTGGTCAGTAAAAATCTTCACTTTAAATAAAAAATAGAATAAAATATTCAATAAAGTGGTCCTTTAAAAAATTATAAATCTTCTAACCCTTTATAAAATCTTCTATTTCGCCTTGTATGGCAGGGAAGCCTAGCACATCGACTGGAGGTCTATTGTACTAACCCACGGAAGTACTGACAGCTGGAGAGAAAATTTGAGAAAGTATGGTGGGAAAAGTGCAGGGGAATGGGAGAACTCCGAGAAAACCTGTCCAGCGCGGATCGCCCACATGAGAACTGAATCGCGAGAGGCGAGAGGCCAATGTCTTAGCGACAACGCAAACCGCGCGGTCTCTATTTCCCCTTACAATAGAAGTAGCGAAAATTTTATGCATCATTTCTGCTACTTTAAAGTACGAAAGTTTTGGCAGAATCTGCCACAGGACAAAATTAGGCTATTAATTGACTCCAAGCCAAGTTTCTGCATGGCTTGTATCGCCGCCAGAGGAGGATTTCATATGTATTAAAATGTGGTCGTTATGTTGGCACTGCTCTAGAATACGAAGTTATTTAGCAATGAAAATTTAATCATTTCTTTAGCTTCACATACTCATTGCTAAAGAGAAGGTTTACAGCGATAGAACACTTCTTCGGGTTATTTATGTATTTATTTATTTTATTTTTTTTTTGCATCAGAGTGTAGGCCTCTATCGATCACTTAATTGAATACTTTATTCTGAATATACGTATATAAATTCATTAATTATTATTATTCTGAACATGTATACTGTATACATTCTAAATATAAATATAAATTCATAATTCCTATTATTCTAAATATATAAAAATCCATTAAGAAAATATAAAGTTGCACATTTTGAAATAAAATGAAAAATAAAATAAATTGAGATATTGAGATTGTAAATAACTAAAAATTTATAATTGTTTTTAAAGAAATACCTAAGCTGCTTGATATTTGACTATTTTTCAACAAATTTTCACGAAATTGGCATTGTAATTCCTCATAAGATCAAGAATGACTGAGGTATACTCTAGCAGAATGGATTTAAAATATAAAGATGCAAAACTTCAGTTTTCTATAGAGCAAGCGGTTTTCTACTCTGGATTTCACATAGAGCTGATCTCGGGGGAAGACATGAGACTACTTTGTTTTGACGGAAGCCAAGTCTGGGCTGAGAAAGTATCAGTGAAGTCAAGTGAACAGAAGGAAGTGGGAGTCAATTTCCCTAAGTTAATTAAGAGAACTTCTAAAGTAAAATTACCTTGTTAAATTAAATCCTACATCATAGGGTAGTTCGTATCGTAATTTAGGTCAAAAAAGTCAAAACAAACAAACTGCAAAGCACTTATATTTTTGTCCCATTTTGCGAAGAAAAGTGAAATCATGAAGCCGGGATTATCTTCTAGACCTATTAAGAGAACGATCTTAAGATTACGGAACTCCGTTCTTTATAGGTAAAAAAATCGGCAAAAAGTTTCCAAAATGACATTTGGCCGAAATCCAGCTGATAAGCAGATGCGATGTGTTTTACAAATTGACTAACTTTGCATATTACATTTGAACATTTTACTTCTCTCGTTTATCAGTTCAAAGAGATGTAAAAAAGTATTTGAAACAGCGCAGCGGTAGATTCCTTAAAATTTGGTACGAAACTGATTTTCAGCAGCAAATTTCATTGGTCTCCCGTCGACCCCCCGATCCTAAAAAATAAATCCATTCCATCCAATGCGTGGTGAACTGATTTCCTAACAATTTGATGCAATGTTTATTTATAGTTCAAATAAATAATTTAAAACATGAGCACGATTATGTTAGTCTCCCCCTCATCCATTATAAATGATCCACCCCCATCCATGCATCCTCAATCACTCGCGATGGAGAGACCTTAGCTTGTACTGAGTCTAATCAGTGAGTGATTACACAAAAGAGAATGGGCAGATCTGCACCACCACTGTATAGCGATAAGGTTTACAGTGAGAAAGATCTCCATAAATAGAACATTTTTTATTATTACGACTTGTCTCAATTATCAGTCCACTCGGAGTTATATAGGTCTAGATATGTCTTATGTTATGTTATGTTATGTGGTGAGTGGGTTGCAGGGAAGCCGAGCACCGTGACGGTTGATATGACTTATCTAGTTGACATCTTAATTCCTGGATGTATTAATTAATTATCATTTAATAATTATTTACAGTAACAGTAAATATTCTTTTCATTTATTACATATAAATAACTATTATTTACTTGAAATAAATGATAATATTAATTAAAAATTACGTATAATAATTACTAAAAGTTAATTAAATAATAACTTCAAGAATTATATAACTCCGAACGGACTAATAATTGAGACGAGTCCTAATAATAAAATATATTCTATTTAAGGAGATCTTTCTACAGATATAAATCTTATCACTATACAGGGTGGACAACTTCCCATAGAGTTTTGCCCATTGTCGTTTAGCGATATTCGTAAATTGAAATCAGTATATCAAGGAGCTTGGCTGTGTTTGTTCTAAATCTTTGTGCAAACTTATTATTATATTTTATTTAAAATTCAATTCAGACAAAGAGCAGCGTTCAGTCATAGCAGATGCCATTGATCAATACCACAAGAAGACTTGCTTGAAATTTATACCAAGGACCAAAGAAGAGGACTATGTATATATCATGCCTGGAGAAGGGTAACTTAGTTCCTCCAATTACACTTTCTTTTTAATTTTAAGGAGACGCAATTTAAAAAAAAAGAACCGTAAACATTAAATTGGAACATTTCGTTCGTCTATTTCTATTAATATTTTCATTAATGATTATCATAACTACTCCTTCATCTTAGTTTTAACATATAAATATTCTTTCTTCAGATGTAGTTCGAGTATAGGTCGTATGGAAGGCAAACAAGAAGTGATTCTGGGTGAAGGCTGTGTCCATAAAGGAATTGTAATGCATGAGCTGATGCATGCTGTAGGATTCTGGCATGAACAGAGCAGACCCGATAGAGATGATCACGTGACCATCAATTGGAAAAATATTGAACAAGGTAAATAAAAGCACTATTCTATTCTTAAGATCTTGATAAACTTGTCATATAAATTATTATATGTATTAAGCTGTGAATTACCATTTAATACTTAGTAATAATTTCTTACAAAATAACAATAGATTTGTTAGACTTTTATTTTATGATGGAAGCCCAGTCATTTATTCCCAATAGAAGAAAAGCTGGGATTTTCAATTCAAAAGTTAATAAATCATTCGTGTTAAATTTATAACACAAGATTTTTTTTAAATGTAAAAATTAGTTTACATTATTTTTTTTCAAAATTTTATGTATTTAAAGTATCTTACTGTAGGCCTATTTGGCCTTTGGGATCGCGAAAAATAAGGCTCGTTTCGTGACCAACGACCCAAGTGTAAGTCGGATTGTAAGCCCGACTCCTTCAACCTTCGACAAAGCAACCCGGTTCCCATTCACAAAAGGTTAAGTAGACCTTAGAACCCCTCTGAAGAAGAATTCAACATGGAAAAATTCCGATCTCCTCCTGAACACGATTGAACACGCTGCTTCAGCTCATAGTCAACTACTTCATCACTTGACTACCGGATACACCTGTAAATAAAAAAAATATTGTCGCTGATCGCGATAATAGCTTATTTTTTTTTCTGTTTCTTTTCTTTTTTTCCACTTTGTGCTTTTTTGTTTTACTCGTTTTATTAGTTAAAGAAAAATATAAAGTAAAAATACGTGAAACTTGTATAATGATGTAAAGCAGAGATAGAGATAAATTTTCAAAGTAATATAGATTACTAATTAAAAAAAAAACCCAGAGTTAAAATGGTTTATTATAAACGAATTCAATTTAAAACTTATATAAAAACTTGAGCATCTACGTTTTTGGCCAAAAACTTATCTTAAATGTCTATTACTAACTTTACTGTTCGATAAATATAATATTAAATTGTGGGCTTGTATCTAAAATATCGTCAGCCTACACAGAATATTTTGCTGTGAATCGAATTGAACCCTATTATCTTAATGTCAACAACTTCTGAATAACTTCCCACAATGTAATAACTACACTCCAGGCAAAGAATGACTGACAAGTATTAGTGAGATGCTTCAAACGAATCAGAGAACTTCAGGACTCTCAGAGTTCACTTCAGATCAAGATTGAACTCGGAATATTATCCTTAATTCAGACAACGAAATCGTAATTAAGTATTTAAATTTTAATATTGATATCAGGACTACACTGATTGTGTAAGCTAATCACTTTTTGAAAACTGAAAGTTACAACAACAGTTGCGAAAAAATTTAATAAAATAAAAAAATAAATTTGAATTAGAATAGAGATGTATAACTTAAATATGTTTTAAAGATAGGAATCTTACCTCTAAATCCTCTAAAGAAGTTATTTAAGATCCTATTGATATATTTGATTTTATCTTGCACTAAATTAATTTGATCTTACTTAAAAAAATTAAATAAAAAATAGAGTTTGGCCCAAAACCGACACTGAATCGTTTTGAACAGAAAACGCAAAAACGATTTTCATTCGTTGTTACTGTTAGCCGGTGCAACCTTTCCGCTGTGAGTACACTTCCGGTTCGACGGAATTTATCGACAACGGATAGCATAACCTTGTTCGTTGGTGCTGGATGGTTAAAACGCTCCCGAAATTCCATAGCAACGTGTAGCAGGCTAGGTCCATTGCCACGGCTTGTTCCATATGATTGAAAATAGTGCTCCACAATAATCACTTTCTCTTCGGTAGTGAATACCATTTTCACAACAATACTGATTAATCTCACATCCACAATCATTCTTGTTCCGAATACAACAATCGCCTACGTGTTCATTTCGCAGTGCCACCTTTCATGAGGTCAAATTGTTCAGTGTCGTTTGTTTTCAGTCATACTGTAAATAATAATACCTACTGTACAATTAGACTAGTAATTTTTGTTTTGTTGGTTTTTGCAAGCTTGAATTTCGTTAAAGACAAAACTGAATTCGACTGAATCTTGCTAATTATATAATATAATTGTATATATGGTTCTCTATAAATTAAAATATCGTACATGTGAAGGAATATATTTTGGTAATACTGGACATACATTAGATGAACGAGTTAAAGAACATATTAGCGCATTTAGAAACAGACATCCTGAAATATCTGACTGTATAACACTGGGACATAGTCCATATCGATTAGTAACAGTCCTATATAATACCGTAATATATTTGACACAACAACACGATTTATAGTTGAAGCTTGTGTTATCAGTAGTTTTGATTGTTTTAGTAAACAAAAAGGTGTGGAAAATAAGTCCATTTTTGTTAGAAAAATTCAAAAAGCATTGTAAAATTAATGAATCATTTTAATAGTTATAAACATTGCCTATATTTGTTTATTTAAGTTATTTGAATTGCTTAGTACGAAATAAGAAAATAAGTTATGCCTGCAGAAGCAGAAAAAGCTATTTTCTGTGAAATATAGAAAATGTTTGGTTAAGAATTTGTGTTCCATGTGTTTCCTGTCTCCTAATTATGTGGTTTGTATATTTATTTATTGTATATAACATTATTTAAACAATATTTAAGATAATGAGGTTTTTATGTTATTTTTATCTCTTGTAGGTTTCGAACTCAATTTCAAGAAGTACGATCAAGGTGACATAAGTACATTGGGCATTGATTATGATGTTAATTCTATTATGCATTATGGCCCTTATTCTTTTGCTAAAGATGCATCAGTTGCAACTATTACCGCGAAAGACTCCAAAAAGAACCAAATGGGTCAAAGGGACGGATTCTCTTCCACGGATATCAAGAAGATCAACAAATTGTACGAATGTAAGAAATGGTGAAACAAGAAATAAATATGGATGTGGGTTCTGAAAATAATCTGGTTTTGTGTTGTTGTTATTGCTCCAACTAAACACACTCACAGTAATTATTAAAAACTGCATCTTTGTCCACAATATCTTGATAATATAATTTCTTTATATAGCATGAAATGATGTCTATTTACGTGAATAATTCTTGTTAAGTTAATTTTTCAGTCCTTAAAAATTGTGGAACAGGTGTTTCGGGATGATGTTCCTTTATCGCCCTCATCTTTTCTTCGTAAGGTCTATTCTATATTTGCTCTTATTTTTGTTACCATTTTGAGTTATCTTTACAATTTGGATTGTTTGTAATTTATAATTACGTTAATTTAATGAAACATATACATATCATTTACTTATTACCTAAATGTTATTATCAAGATACTTCGGACAAATACAGAACGCAAAATAATAAAAGAACACAAACAAACAAACAAACAACAAAAATATTTAAAACATTAAAAACAACGGAGTCATCTGGTTTCGATTATCCTTACGGCAATCATCTTCAGTCACCGGAAGAACAGGGAGAGACATGAAATTATAAAACATCTTAGGCTGATGTCACACAAAGCGTGTCTGTTGCTGCGGCTATGAGGGATGCGGTAAGACCTGACGGCATCTACGAGTCATACTATCCCGTTTAAAATGGACAGCGGGATAAGAATTCAGTAGTTTTCCTCGAGAAGTCAACGTGGAGAGTTGTTTGTATTACAATGTTATCGAAATTATAAATTATTTGTGCACTTGAAGCGAAGGGAGTATTGAAGGTTGTCGGTATATCGGAGATATTGGTTCATCCTTTTAATGCTGAATCAAATTCTCCTATCTTAATTTTCTTAATTTATTGTTAAAACTTAATGGATTATATGTGTATGTTAACATAAAGGTAAATAAATTATTATTTTCACATAATTCCTATTCTCATCTCTCTCTGCTACGTCGAACTCTAGTCAATTCTCGAATGTGATTTCGCCAATTTGTGTCCATGATCTATTACCACAATTTTTATCAAAATGTTCTTTCGACCCCTTTTCGCACAGTGCTGACCTCTCTTGAATGCCGCCATAAATCTATCCATATCAAACATTTTTAACGTCAAAAAATGATTGAGTGGGGAAAGCTTTAAAGAAATAAAAAAAAAAAATGGACATGAAAACAATGGAGAAACTAGAAAATGCAGCGCTTTAACCGCAATGTCTAACACAGTGCACTCAATTACATGTGTTTTCGTTCATCCCGCCACGCTGCAGCAAAACCGCACAAGTGTGAAACCTGTCATTGAAAAGCGTTGCTGTTGTCATCCCTTCAAACCGAAGCAGAAACGCATAGTGTTATAACAGCCTTAAACCAATGATCTTCCAGGAAAATTGATCAAGTAGAAGTGGGAATGACAACGGAACCAATAATAATTGGTGGAGTCGTATCATTGAAAAGTGGTTCAATGACTAAACTAAACTAACGTCAATAGACAAAGAGAGGGGTAAGGAGAAGGAAAAAAAAAGGAATTTAACCGTCAAGAACCGTTGAAACACAGGGTCTACCAATTATCCAAAACGTGATTTAAACAATAAAAATAAAGGACTGTCTGATCATTTACATAGACCATAACTGCATGCACACTGCATGCATAATAGAACGTAAAATATGAACTTACATTAAATTTTTTACAAAAAAATTGAACTTTACTTAAAATACGTAAGTTTTTAACTTTGGACTAATAAGAAGAGGCAGGAAGGAAAGTGTCCTCGGCGTCAAATTTAGGGAAAGGGACATCGTTTTTATGGTTAAACAAATGCCAAAATTCCACTTTTTTTCATCGCTTTTCTATTGACATTTTACTTTGCTCTCGCGTTTCTCTAATTTACATTTCCAGTGTGTGTTTATTTTATGGTGTAATGTAGTCACAATTTCAATTTCCAGCTGTGAGCGATTTTTTCCAAATTAAACATTGATCTACTCATATTTTAATGCTTCAGTGGTTTCTGTTTTAACAGTAATCAGAACTGAAAACTGAAATAAAACTTTTTGATGACATTATTGATCAGTTTGCTTTAGCTCAAATTAGAAAACCCATTATTTTAGTGTGAAATTTAGTGTGAATATTTTTTTTTCTAATTACTAGTAATAATTTTATGTTATACTGGTAATTTTTCCAATTTCCGATTTTAAAGAATAGTTTTCAAACGACGCCATTAATTCGAAATGATTCTTTAAATATAAGCCTATTTCTTTTTTGTAATAAAATAATCTTCTATCGAAATTGAATTCTAGACTTCATTATCTAGAATGTATGGTTAGTTTTAAACTATATAATTATCCTGTTTTATTAAAGTTTATTTTTTTTAATAATTAATCTAATCTAAGAGAAATTAATAATTAATAATTCGATAAATTATTGATTAAAAAAAAGAAAAACCGTGTATTGACTCACTTGCGCCATCTTTGAGAGGCAGCAGGAATTACAAAATTCGATCTCTCCTTAATTAAACATGTTTGTAAATTGAAAGATCTTTCTTTGTCAATCAACTTTAAATATTATGTATTTTCGGTGCCGTGATTTTACTTGAGTTTCTTTTTTTTTAAATGTTTGGATAAGAAAGCAATACAAAAGTTACTTCAATGTTTTGTCATGATAAAAATATCGTGATTAAGAATCCATAAGATGAAGCGTCGAAAAATCACTTTAAATTTAAATTTTATTGATTAAAAGGTTCATTAAAACAACTTAATTAAAAAACATTCTTGCTATTTAGAGAATATAGCACAATCATCAAATCATAACTTTGTAACATGTAATTTTAAATAATTTTTTTCGTAATAATTAAAATTTAAATTCATCATATTCTCTGCGCCATCTGGTGATCACAAGACCTATGGAAAATCCTGCTTCGTGAAATTAGAGTAATGGCGAGAATTGATAATTTTGTTGAGTCTTCATTTACTCTGTTTTTCTGGAAAGTTTAATCACGTACGGGCATACTATTGTAAAAGAACTATCAGGGAATGCGAACCAATCTAATTCAAGTAAGCTTAAAAATTTACTAGTCTATATAGCTTTGGTTATAAAGTCACTATAAATATTCATGAAGTTAGTTTACAATAATTCGTATAATATAAATGTATAAACAAAGCAAAAAAAATAAAAATAAATACATATATGATAAATATATTGATTTATTTTTATTGTTTTCCTACAGTTAATACGAAAAATAAATTCTCCAAAATTTGTAATCCACTATTAAGTTGTTTTGTTTATTTGCTAAAAATATTTTTTCAATCCGTTTTAGGGAATGTTCTGTTCTATTTCTAAAGGAATTGACCTTTTAGAGGTAACTTTCCTTCATTTTGGAATACAGTACTTAAAGCAGTTAACTGTAAGTTACATATTTAACAACCAGATTATGATAAATAGGTTCATGGAAAAGGAAATGAAAAACACTCCTTTGCTATTGCAGTGAAATTAATTATTATGCTTATTAAGGACTACTGCAAGCTTTTGTTTTCAGTATCACATAGATTTATACCTATCCTTATAAGCTTTTAATATGAAATTACAATTTATTTAATCTATAACAACGAATTTATGATTTTATAGTTAACTGCAAATTTTTAATATTTCTTTTCAAAAGGAGAAAAGCATTTATCATCTTTGAAACCGTCTTGTTGTTCAGCTTGTTTTTATTAGATTTTTAAACCTTAAATATATCATTCACTAAAACTTTACCCATCATGTTTAGCAACTTATAATATATATTAATAAATCTCAATCAACTTTAATTAGTAATTTATAGATTTTAAAGTAACTAAAAATTCTTTGTGAAACCGGAGATGAGGGTACAAGCCTTCGAGGTAATGGCCGCTTTGGAACTACTTTCCGAATCGGAAAAAAATTAGAAAGGGCCAAAATTTTTTCGAAATTTACCTAAAGATACATCCTGCAGCTAAGTAGACTTAACTTCTCTAACCTACAGCTAATCGGAATCGACGATTCATTCCTTCGGAACTCAATAGCATGTAAATTGTTTCTTAAGCTAATTCCCTCTGCCACGTATCCTTCCGAACACTGCGATTGGCTTGTACCCTCTTCTCCGTTTTAGCCAAATTCTTGATATGTTATGGATTGATTCTAATTGAAACAGATACACGATAATAAATAATAAAAATAGAATAATAACTGCTTCTATGTTAAGATCGGTCATTTATTAATAACTATAATTTCATTCAACACCAACGTCTGAAAATTTTATTAATTGCATACATTTTTAAATATATTTATAAAATATGAAATTAATAGATGTCAATAGGAATTTTTGTTTTTACTTAAGATACATTGGGAAGCATTTCGGGTGTTCTAGTCCACGTCTGATGCTAACGTAATGGGCGGCAAATCGCTTGTTTTATCTCTTCAATCGATTAAGTACCTTCGACTAATAAATCAGAACAATACTTAAAAATTGATCCTGCCGAGGACCTAGCAGACAGATGACAGAAATTGAATAATTTTCCACTTACCGTGAATTACGGCATGATAGAGAGCTTATTTAGGATTCAATGTTAAAAGAGATGTTTAATAGAACAACATTGCTGCTTTTTTTTTTTTAATTAAACTTTATTGAAATAAAAATCTTTATCTAATCAATACAATAGTTCACTCGTAATGGAAGATAAATATTATTTTGCTCGCAGAAATGGACAGAGTTAAGTAGAAATGCAAGCCTTAGTACTCTTGGGGGCGTTCTGGCATTGATCCGCTTAGAGATCTAATCCTCTCTCCCAAATGCTGACAGCTTAGCAAGAGAATGTAATCACCTAATTACATTTACGTTGCTTTTCTTTGCTATTGGTTTTTTTTCCCTCCAAATACACACTTTAAGGAATAGAAATACATTTAACAATATCCACTGTTTTGGAGAAAATTCTTAATTTGGAATAACATATCAAGTCAGTTTTTCAAAATCCTTTTTTATCTCCACAATTCTGCTTCTTAATAATAGTAATTTGTATCTTTCTTTTTGGTGTTATCCTACCTTGAAGTTCTAGTAATTAGAATAGTACAGTATTGGGCAAAACACAGTAGTGAAAGACAGAAACCAGGAATGGGAGTAATAAATATAATTAAATCTCAGTTACACAGTACAGGAATACCTTAACTTAGCATTATTCATCCAATTCGTATACAATACGTTGGAAATACAATATGGTTGTCGTTAAGCCGGACAATTCATACCGTTCCTGCAAATTTTCTACCTTGAGATAACACGATCAGGAAAATTTTCATGAAGAAACTGCCTGCACGTCCCAGCTGTGTTTTACAGGTAAGCACCTGTTCCAAGAGACGGCCGTGAATCTCTTGTTGTTATGGTTCGTGGCCATCCCGTGCACCCTTTACGCTATGTCAGCACACTACCTGTCCGTCGGAATCTTGGGATGAAGCCAAGAATCACAATGTAACTTGGAGCGTATTACCGAAACTTAAGCTGAAACCGCTCATTCACAAATGCAAGGCTGAATCAGTCTTTTCGACCTAACCATATGAACGGTTGTAATATTCGACTAGAAATACCTTTTCTTTTGTGCTCAGAACCATTATTGACTCGACGGATTCAAAACCTAATAGCAGTTACTAAACAGTTTATATTCAAATAGACCTTGATGTTCGGATGCGCCCTATTATCTAGTGGGGATGTGGAATGTTTCACTACTGTTTGTTTTTCCCAAACTGTACATTTCCTCATTGTAAGTCTTTCTCACAATTTACTTTTAATTTTTTTTCTACAGACATCTCTTGTAGCTCTCAATTACTTTCACCATCTTTTTTCAATCAGATTTAGTTCATTTTGTTTTCCTTCATTGAATATTTCTAAAACAATCATTCTTTAATTTTGGTACATTTTGTTTATCTGCTTTACAAATTTACGTAAGCTTTTTATCAGGAAAAATTTTGTTCATTATTTTTTTAGCAAAACTCACATGCTTATTAAATATAATTTACAGAATTATATTGTAATTTGATATTTATTAATAGCTGATATACAGACTTATTAAATTAATGAAATTACGAACTTTAATTTATTTTAATGTTTTAGGAATGTGAATTAAATTTTGATTTTTCTCGAAAAATAGACTACAAATTTAAGGAATCAAAGACAAAAAGATTAATACTAACACATGCCATTTTGATTTAGCCACGTAACTTTGATATTTTAACTTATTATTTTATTTTTATTTATCTTTTTAATTTTTTAACAAAAATTAACAAAATTTTTGTTATTTTTTTTTTTCATAACTCTTATAAGTTTTTTTTTTTTTTTATCTCGTGTTAGCGTGTGAGACAAATGTTCTTTCAGTACTAGATAACTCACGATAGCAGTGCTAACTAAGCCCAATATTAAGGCAATGCTAAACTCCCTTTCCAGCAGAATAAGAAGTAAAGAAAATTATTGGCAATTCTCTGCACTTAAGAGTTGAAACACAGTTGCGAACCAATAGAAAAGAAATGCTTAGATGTCTCTTGTAAATAAAGTGTTATTTAATGCTACTAAAGACAAATGACAAGTGTTATCCAAACTTTGATGGTTGTGTGCTTCTTCCATGCTGCTGTTTTGATTAATTCTTATACTATTAAATTTCGTTGGTAAGGGTCGTATTGTGAATATCTTTTAATAAATTCAGTAAATTATTTGATTTATATACAATCACCTTTATTATAATACTGCTCTTTTTGGTGTTCTCTACATCGAATTTCATTGATCGTTTACATTGTGTTGACTTTCTTGTAGTATTTGAGGTTTTAGATTCACTGATCCTTTATTTTTCCCAGGTACTTTATCTTGCTTTCATGGCTTGTTGCCTTCCTTGACATGACATTACTTTTACACGCCCATTAACCATCTTTGTTCTGCTGTCACTTAGACTGTGGTTTGCTGTTAGCCATAACAAATAGGCTCTGTAAGACATTTCAACTATATTTCACTTTTGCCACAAATTGCAACCAAGCCGACGAAGTTACAGTCAAAAAGTGTCATTTTCACTAACTGACTCAGACATTGCTTCCATGAAGTTAACCAATTTATAATCATTCTCATTCTTATTTGGTAGAAGAATTGAACAAAATTTATAGTTCGTTCTTGTTGCATGTAATCCATAGTTTCAGATTGTGGTTCCGACAGCATCTTAGTTTCTATTTTGTAATTTATATATTTTGAGGTCTATGTTTTAGCTCTGAAAAGTCTGTTTAATGTTTAAAAACTCGGAATACGGTAGGAGGTTTAAAAAGAAAATAATGATGAAATTAAAATTAAAAACAAACAGTAACTAATTTTAAGAAAGATCTAATCACTTAAGAAAATATTTTTAGATATCATTTATTTACAGCAATAATAAATTTCCCTGATGATGTCCTGCTAGCAGGACGAAACTAGTATGGACCCTTTTTAATTGTAAATATTTTTTATTTTTATTATGTGTGTTGAGTGCGAAACCTGTGATAAAAAAAATAAATAAATAAATTGCCCTAACTATCATTTTATTAATCTTGCTTAGTGTAATGATAGTTGTCACCACCTTTGAAGACATGTCCATTTTACAAAATAAGGGTATGGGGCGTAAGCAGGGGCAGCCTCCTTTTTTTTTTTTTTTAGTGATGCTGTATAATTACATTAATTAAAAAACTTTGGCCTTAATCTTCCTTTACAATGACAGCGTTATCAAATAATGAATGATTGATACGTTTTCGAAGATTGCGATACATCACGATCTGCGATCGACGTTCGTGGGAATTACGTCAGTGATAAATTTCCCTGCTATGCTTCAAAAATTTTAAAAATAGATACTGATTTCAGCTAAAACGCAAAATTATTTCACTGTACCTTAAATACAACTAATTACTAATTCTTAAAGTAGTATAGTTTAAAAAAAACAAACAAGAGTATGTTTTAAATTTTAATAATTAGTTATTTTTAATGAGATGCTATATGATTTTAATTTTTACGGGTATTATCGTATCTGCCCTTTGGTAGTCTTATTGTTAGACAGAATTTTTAGTAACTGCATCCATTGGAAAGTATCCCGTGTAGCAGATACAAGAGGAACGAAGAAGCTTTTCGCATTCAGTGTCAGGAATCATCATCTAAAGGCCTACTCTCTTTTAGTACTGTAACGTATTTCTCAGAGACTCTGAATTTTTAATTACGACCTACGACATACAGGCTGGTTATGAAGTTATGCAGTTGTGAAGATATTACAAACGAGAACTCCACGAGACTTTGTAATATCCTGAAGAAATCAATGAAATCATTGAAGAAACCGGTAGCGTGCGTTTTTGTAAAATTTAGCATAAATATATTCATCATTTTTAACCAGTTATGTGTATTCATTCTATGTTACCTTAACACACTCACGTTAAAAGTTTCGCTCACTTTGTAACTGCTTTACATTTTCAAACTTTTCAAATATCAAACTCCTAAAGCCGAATTTCAAACACTATTAGTCAATCACAGTGTTATGTGTTAAAAGCTGAAAAATGCAAAGATGTTTAAGACATAGTCCATCTGACATAATTTGACTAATTTAAGCTTACAAATTTTGTAGCCCTTCATCAAATGCTTATGAATTGAACACACTACTTTTTGAAAGTTTTACATATATGTATATATACCCAACTCAAGTTTTTCTTAAAAAAAAAGTATTTTTTTTTTATTTTATTGAAAATGTAACAAACTATTCTCATACATTCTGAAATGTTATTAATTACCAACACAAAAAAAAATACATCACACTTTCAAAATAAATATTTTAAATATTTTCAACTCGTGCTTTCAAAGCACTTGGTTAAAAATGGAAATTAGCTCAGCAAGAAAAATATTAGGTTGCTAAAAACATAGCAGTACTAGGAAGGGTGAAAACACCAGCAAATTCCAATAATATATTGGAAAAGTATTCAAAGATTTTTTTTTTTCCCAATATCTATTGAATGACATTCTAAAAGTAAATTTTAGAATTTCTTGTTATTTTTAAAAATCAGTAGAAATGAATTCATTGTCGATGAATAAAATGAAGTTGTCTATCTGGATCCGGAAGAACTGACGTCAGTAACAGCGGCCTCTGCTGGGGAAAAAAAAGAAACAAAAAACAAAACATTTTAGAATTTACTTATCGTCTTCAAAATTTGTGTTTATAATTTCAAGTGTTGTGAAATTCTTAGCTACGTTTGTTATTTAATGTGTTGTATAATGCTTAGATTTCTTTTAAGATTTAAGAGTACAATAAAAAGCTAAATCTTTATTGTAGCCTTACGTCTATGAGAGTTCTTCTTATTTTATAGTATTTGGAAGGAGTGGAAGACTTGGTAGAGTACATGTAATATTTTTTTGGATGAACCAATCAGCATGGTTGCAAATAATGAAGTTAATATAGGTAATTATACTAAGTTCTAAGACTTCTGGACATGTTAAAGCAGTGTACATGGCTTTGATATTAGCCCTTCTGCAGAAAAAGTCTTAATCTAATGACTTTAAATATCAGAGAACAGAGATGTCTGTTATGATGATCGTATTCATTTCTTAACTGAACTTAAACCACTAAGGCCTAAAATTCTAGCTCAGAAATATTCCCGTATTTATAGTAATAAAGGAGTTCCGGCGTAGCCTTGTGGCCACTAAGGCAGATGTGTCGGAACCTGGGCTCGAATCCCTTTGCCGGTATGAATGTTTAAATTTTCTTTTCTATTTCCTCATCTTTCCCTTCAGGTCTGAAGCCATTTCATAATGGCTTCCTGAGGAAGGCAACGGGAAATCACCTCAGTATCTATTTCCAGGACATGCTTGGATCCCTCTAGGGATTAGCCATGATGAGAATATAGAGATCCATAGGATGCGGACCTCCGAATTCGGAGATTGCCCTAATTATCACAATATTAAAATATTTCAAATATTTTGCACTACAGCTTTGAAAGAACTTGGTTGCAAACGGAAAAAGCTCAGCAAAAATACTATATTGCTAAATATAGCAGTAGCCTACATAGTAAAACTGAATTAATAGTAAATTCCAGTAACATATTGGAAAAGTAGTATTCCACTTGTTATTGGAACAGAGACTGATAGTGAAGTATAGGAATTTGGAAGATAATCAATTTCTAACTATACTTTAATTTTATTCTACAATCTGACTCTTAGCTATTCACAAGAGATTTCAAGAAGTAATATTAAATTATCCTAAATTTCATTTGACTTCAAAGATTTTCACATCAACCACATATCAGTCTGCAAATTGTTATCTCCAAATTTCATCTATCCTTTTTTTTTTTCATTTTCTTTAAATTAGTCCCTTCTTATATATATATATAAAGCTGGACAGTGATCTGGGATTTGATATTTAAGTACCTTAATAAGAAGTAATGATACATAAAACTTCAAAATTAGGTCTTGATAATGTTGCGTTTTTAGTTTCTAAATTATTTTCAAATTTCGCCGCTGATGAAGTGGAGATAATTAGATTATATCTCCATGGAAACAGTGATTTGATTTTTGATATTGGCATTTTCAAATCCCAGATCACTGTCCGGCTTTATATCTTTATATGTTTAGTAATGTAAGTTAATTATATTCTTATATTCTATTCATTCTAAATTTCAAAATTGCAAATGATTGATTGAAATCTTTGATTTGCGAAACTCGAAGAGGCAGCTTCAAGTTTTGCCTTTCAAATTTATATATATATATATAATTTTTAAGTGAGCCTAGTTCCTTCATTTACATTATATTATCACACTTCATTATATTATCATGGAATATAAAAGTGAAAGCTTTTAAGCTTTTTTAAACTATATTATTTAACCATATCTTGTAACTAAAACTAAAAAAAAGTTTTTTACTTGTTCCTGTTATCGGCAAATTTTGCATGATTTTCGGCAAAAGCTTTTCATATACGCAGGATTGGCCTGACATTGCCACAACTCCGCCCATCGGGAACACATGGAATTTTGATCTTTGCAGGATTTCAATTCATCTGAAATATAAATTCAAACAAGTTAAATAACTGAATTCTGTAACTAAACAAACTATAAATATATATCGTAATATATAATAACTTTTTTTCATTAATAAAATTTTTAAAAATATATGTTGAAATAATAACAACAAACTTTAATTTTTTATGTGTCTACATTAATTTACAAATAAGAATTAAAATTTTCCAGTTGCGTAGTACAGTATTAACTTTAATATTAATAATATTTTACTAAAAATCAATTAAAGAATGAAACTATAAATATTGTACATTCTTGTAAGTTCACTTATTTCTTGTCTAAATTGCTCAGATGTCGATTAATATTCTTAACTACTTTAATTTTTTTTTTATTATTTTCACTTCCTCTCAATTGCTTATATTTTTTACCAAAGTTTGAGGAATTATTGCTTCTTCCCAGTGTGGCACAATTGGAATTATTCTATTGTTATACTCCGACGTAGTTCATTTATTGTATTGCATTCTAATTGATAAATTACAAATAAGTCAATTTGACGACGAAATTGAAACATTAATTATTCAGTATCAAGTATTCATTTTTTTTATAGTTTTTATTGGAAAATATGTAGTCGAGAAATGTTTAATTGGCCTGTCCTATTTGCAAGTCCAATAAAATGTAAATATATTTGACTTTAAAGTTGGCATTACTGTTTGGAATCATATGTTACAATGTTTGAAAGATTCTTCTAATCTTAATTATTAGATGTAACTAATACTATTGCTATTATTCTTGGAAACAGAAACACTAATAAAATTTTCAGTCTCTCTGACCAATTTCATTAAGAAAATAATAATGTTATTGTTTAACTCAAAATCCCTTGCCTATAATTCAAAATGTTGAATATTTAATCTTTAAAATCCTTCTATTAATTAGCAAAAAATTAAGACTTAGGTTGAAGATTAAAAATAGACATGGAACCGAAACAAAAACTTTAATGGACTAAAAGTAGAATTTTACATATTGTAAAAGCTTAGGGATCTCTTTTGTAAAAAGACGTATAGTGTTAAACTTACCACAAGAGCCACAAGACAGTCGACAGTTGACTCGCATCCATAAAGGGTTTTTACTGCATTCTCCTTGTTGAGCCCATCGACGACAGTTATTGTGTTGATCCGCACATTTCTTAGATGCTAATCAAATGAAATGAACGTATATGTAATTAATAAACTATCAGTGGTAAACTACATACAAATTAAATGTATTCTCACAAAAAAATTCAGTAACGTGTAATTTTTTTTTTCAAATAATTGTAGATTAAAACAAAAACAAAAAATTCTTGAAAAAAAAATTTGATATTTCTAATTAGTTGTAAATGACAATGGTTTGTTTACACTTGTATATGGAAAATTTGTTAATTTATTAGTTTTTTTATTGAAGTATTGTCAACATCATAACTGCACTGAAATCTCGATTTCTCAGTAAATCCACAATCCATTTAGGGATTTATTTTATCGCTGCTTGACACCCACCATTCCTCAAAGTGACAAAAGAGTAATCTTTCTCAAAACATGAGAGAAGGAAACAACAATTTCTGAATAATATTACAGTTATGTTACGGTTTTCTCACTCCTCTTTTTCGCCATCCTCTTTCAGCTTTTGTAAATGATGCGTTTTCATTCCAACATTCTGAGCTGCTTTCTTTTTTGTGGCAGGATATCGTTGAAAAGAAAAATGAATTATTTTATTGAAAAAGGTGGATATCATATCTGCAATTAACAGTAGGTTTTTGAGGAAATATGCAGATAAGAAAATATATTTGGAATATAAAACAGAAAATTTCTAATAACAATTTATAGAAAAACATGTTATTGGACCTGTTAAATACGAAGAAAAAAAAGGGCATGATGAATAAAAGACCCGACTATTTACGACATAACCTGAAAAAAGATAGACGGAAGAAGAAAAAAACATAAGCGAACACTAAATTAATAATGCTATATTATTTTTTTTAATTATTCTTTTATGGTTCAGTTTTTTTGTTTTGTTTCATCCTTGTTCTTTCTCACAAAAGAGGAAACTACCAATGGTAAATCTAATAATGGCAAGTCTTATTATCTGTCGATTCTAGATTTATGTCAGTGAAGAGTAGGTCGGCGCAACTAAACATTATAGACTACTAAAAGACTTTTTGCAAATGTCAATAAATGGTATTTAGGCATTTATTGATGGATAAATTTTTACACATCAGTATAAAAATGCAACCTTGTAATATTTATTTATATTTATCGTATGGCATTCAAAATAACCAGGAGATAGATACGATTCTCTGGCTTCCAGAATTGCTAGTTTGTAGCGTAACCCAGGGTGCACCAAAGGGGTAGAACTAGCTTTAACACCCGCGGAAATGGACGAAACACTGAAGAAAAAAAAAACTGAAACATCCAAGCCCCGCGCTATCATTTAATTTCTACAGTATTCGAACCTAGATTTCGATGTATCTGCCTCACAGCAGACTTTCTATATCACAAGGCCTTGCAGGAACGGCGTAACTTTGTAACATTTGATTCGATGAATCGGGTTGCCTATAACTTGTAACTGTTACTAATATTACTAATTCAAGCAATATTTTTAATTAAATATTTTAGAATTAGTTTGCTCGTGCTATTTAATTTTCTTTAAGAAGTTGTCGAACTTGCTTATTCACTTTATCCGAACTGAGTTTCTTCGATAAAGTAAAAATTGTCTTAAAAACAACCCATAATCTTGGTTTAATTTTTTCAAAACATTTAATGAAATTTCTTCTAAAAGAAAAAATCTTGTCATAATGTCTGTAATTATGATTTAAAAAAAAATCAGACTGACTTTATATCTATTTTGGCACCAGATAACAGAATTATAATAATAAATTTACGAGCTTCATCAATTAACAAATCTGTTAACAATATTGTGCAATTTTCAATTAAATAAACTGAAAATAAATAATTGATTGTAAGAATAGACAACTTAAGAAAGAAAATCCAGGAGCTTAGAAGTTTAGGAGATTCCATTCCTTGTAGGGATTCAATTAAGATTAATATTATGATTCCAAAATATCTTTTTAATATTAAGCGGTGTTAATATTAACAAATCTATGTTGTATTGACAATTTAAAAATTCAAATTTTAATCCAAACTTAATGTTGCGAACTTGACAAAATTTTGAAAGCTTCCAAAAATTAGAATAAACATGGAATTGTCCACTATTAAAAGTAAAGAACTATTTCTGGAAAGGTAGCACTAGGTATTGGACGGAGGAAGATCTTCGGTGTTGAAAATTTGTAGAGGTTAATGTGACTCCTTTCAAATAGTTAAATGCTGAATTTTTACTCATTAATAAACATTTCTATATAATGTTTTCTGTTTTATGTATTTTAAATCCTGCCTTTATTTTTCCCCTAAAATTAGATCAAAGTTTATTGGCTGTTTACTGGATCACAAAAGTCCGTAAGTACAAGAATTAAAGAAGTTCCTACAGGTAAGAGTTGAAAACATAAGTTTATAGTTCAGAATTGAACTGCCATTTGCTCATCATTTCATTCTACAGTGTCTTTGATTTGTAATCTACAAAATATGTCGATTCACTTGTTCTCAGCAGACGAGATCTTTCTAGAAACTCAAACAAAATGATCATAACTTAGACTTCAGAGAACTTTGAAAGTTCTCTGAAGTCTAAATTATAATGAATAAAAACCTTACAGAATTTTAATATTCGTCAATTAGATAATAGAATCAAAGAGTTCTCGAAAAATGACTTAGTTAATGACTAATTTATTTATTTTATTTATTTATATCCAGTGTAAGATATTAGTCACGATACATAAATCTGCACAGTTTCAACATTTTCTTTAAAATCAATCAATCAATTATTTAAAGCAATATTTCTCAATTAGTGTCACGACACAATTGTATGCCTTGAAGCAACCGTATAGTTAATGAATGTAAATTCTTTACGTAAATTTTCTAATAACATTATCACAAGAAAATACTTTGAATTTCCAAAGTTGTTTTTTTTTTTAAAACGAACATTAAATATTCATATGTATTTTTGGTAATTGTTAATGAAACCGAAACTGTAGGAATTAAGTCGAATTTTCATGATTTCGAACGAAACGATTCCGATTTACTTACTTTCTATTAAAACCGATGGAAAATTCTGGCTTCCTTTTTTAGTTTTTTAAGAAAATTAGAAAATTCTGTGGCACACTTTTGGAAAGCACCCATATACTGTAACATAAGAAAATGGAGGTGTTTGGACAATTTAAAAAGACTGCGACAAATTGCGAAATCGAGGGTCATTCCGAAACGAAAAGTAAAAAGTATGCTTTTTCTTTTGTTTTTCCAAATGAAATATCCTGGAAAGGGTGATACCTCTCTTGACATAACCTACAGTTAATTAAAAATGAAAATGTTTGTTGTTTGTTTGTTTTTGTTTTGTTTTTGTGTGTTTTATTTCGAAACGAAAAATAGCCTCCGGGTGATTTTCCCAAAGACGCTGCAAGCTCTTGACTTTGAAAATATGCATCCGCCTCTCGCGAAAGAGTTCCAACTAAATCTGGAATTTTCTTAAAAAGTAAAAAAGAAACCAGAATTTTTCCATCGGTTTAATAGAAAGTAAATACTTCTGTATCGTTTGGCTCGAAAATAATGAAAATTCGTTGTAATCTCACTGGTTCGGTTTCATTCGCAACTACCATATTTTTTTATTGATAAAAGATTCTTAATGTATATTGTTATGACTAAAGTTTTGGTTTATTATGATTGTTTTATTAGGACTTACACACCAAGTGTAAACGCTATAGATACTTCTTTCTTTCGACTTTAAATCCTATTGTACGTAATATTAAACGATATTTAAATCAGGTTTTTTTTTAAATCCAAGCTATGCGTTCGTTTTGCTACAAAATTATATAATAAAAATTAGAAAGGAGCGCTTTGCGTAATTGGACAAACATTTTTAATATGCAATTAAAAAAAAATCTTATTTTCTAATCATAATTTTAAATACTGTACAATGTAAAAAATATCCAACGAGGAAAAAAAAATATGATTGTTGTATGCTGTAAGTATAAGGAAATATCGAATTATGCTGCAACTTCAAAAGATTATATATAGATTTCAACATAGTATGTTTTTTCTGTAACTCTTTTTCTAATTGGTCCAAAAAATAATAATAATTGTTTGTTAAAGACTCTCTCATCCCTATAAAATTATAGTTAAAGTTCAGAATACGATATCTACCGACGTTGAATTATTTCCAAGATGGCGGCTAAGTAACCGTCCACGGGATATAATACCTTCAAAATGTTTCCAATATAAACATCCTGGACTGCATGTTACCTCAATTTACCTAACCTTCAGCTAATCAGGACACACGCTTCGCTCGAGCTAAGATAACTATTTTTCCCCCTTTATCGCGGGGAAGTGGTAACAAGACAGCCGGCGATGTATCCTTGTGCGGGGTACCGTATTCTGAACTTTAACCAAAATTATGTAAGATTTTCCTAAATTATTTAAATGCCTCAAATCCAAGTTTTTTTGCGGCAAAATTCAGTTGAACATTGTTTGAATCTTCTGTTACCGTTGTATTTTAGCTTAAATATAGAATTATTTAGCAGTTTTTGATTTTCTAAAATAATTCTTTGAAACAAGATAAATCATGTTAGCTCAGTCCTCCTTTCCTTTTGTCTTCATTGTGGTTAAGGAAACTTAACGATTAAACTTTAAAAAATAAATCAAAAGGAAAAAAAATTAGCCACTAAAACTCAAGTATTTAATTTCCTAAGTTTTTCGAAAGCAATCCCTCGTCTTGATTTACTTACGTGGTGGTTTGTTGATTTCATTGCATTCGTATAATTTATTGACTTTCCGTAAATCAATGGCACTGAATCCGTCTCTTTGGCCGATTTTGACGTTGACTCGAGCCACAATCGTTGGCGATCGTCCATCTTTGGAAAAGGAGTAAGGCCCATAATGCATCACTGATTTGAGGTCGTAGGGTTCTCCCAGTGCCTGGATCTCTCTCCACGTGAATTTAAGAAAATTGAATTCCATTCCTAAAAAAAAAAGCAATTGAAAGATAAGAAATAAAAAAAATAAAAACAGTGGTTTTAAAATGAAAGTTAGCAATTACGAAAATTTAACGGAGTTAAAAAAAAATGGTTTCATTATTAAAATGGATTCAGTGCCATTACATATGAAATTTCAGCGACTCCGTAAATATTTCCAAAGACTAGAACTCGTACTTCTCCCCACCTCTACAAAGTATGATTCATGTCTGTCCGACTTGTAGTTTGTGGTATAGAGGTGCTGACGAACAGGCGGACAGAACCACCTTAAAAGCTACCCCTGTTTACACTTTGTGTACTGGGGTCGCTAAAAGTAGATGTGGAAAGGTCTTTGAAGAATAATGAGTATGTTACAAGGTCTAAAATTTGAATGAGTAAGTTTAGTTTGTTGGTGTGTCCTTAATAACTTTTAAACAGTGAATAGAACTTAGTCTTGTCCGAAATATTTATAGGCACCCTAGATTTCCGTTGCTTCAGATTCTAGAATGATGCCGTAACTCGAAAATGTCCGCAAGTCGAAGCACTGTATTTATTTATTTATTTATTTATTTATTTTTCGCTTATCAAAGCATATACAGCACTGCAATATTCATATACGTACATAGCTGACGAAAATGAAGCACACAAAGAGATACAAAGAGAAATTTGTAATTAAATAGCGACACCAGTAATTGGAAACTGATTGGGGCTGTTAAAGCGCCGAACCTCCGAAGCAAGTTCCATTTTGGCAATTCAGAATGTTTGTAAGTTCAAAACGCTGCAAGTCGAAGAACCACTGCAACGTGAACCACTGCTACTTTATAGCATCTCTTCTTCGTATTTGAAAAATTCTTTCTTTGTTGCTGTGTATTATTTAGTTTCAAACTACCGATTGCACCCTGAAATGTAAACCGGTGTGAATCTTCTAGAAATATTGAGCTTTTCTGTGACAGTTTCCTTCACAAATGAAAAATTAAAGAACGCATCGGATTTCGCGTAAAAAATGGATTTCAAATTTAATAAAAACAATATATTAGCTTCATTAAATGAATTTAACTAGAATAATAATATGAACTAATTGCACGTCTTAATGTATTGTTAATTAAAATCGTCAAAGTATTTTTTTTTAAATTAGTTTCTTGTAATTTGAGTTATTAACAGTTTGGAAGATAATGATTGTATTAATACTAATTTCATATTATAAATTTGAAAATATTTCTACTTCAACATAACCTTCATATCTTTTAATAAGTATAGCACGGCAATTGATAGAAAAAAGAAGTAAAAAGAAATTGGAAAAAGGGCAATTGCAAGTTAGGATAATGAGATACTCCATCCGAAACGCTTCAGAAAAAGAATGACAACGTGTAACAGTGGTATTTCCATACAGCCGCGGCTAGCTTTGGTAAATCGGGACAAGTCAATTTCAGGACTTAATTGGACGCTGTTATGAATCATTTGACCAAGCGCCAAAATAGATTTTTTTTAGATTACTGCTCCACCTATTAGCCTAACGTGTAAACTCTCTATAAAAAATTGCTCTTGCTTGCTATCTGAACATAATTCGGCGGAAAATTAATTTCGAATAAATGCCAATCGACTAACGTAACGAATAAGATTTACATCATGTGACTAACGACCTTCGAAGGATTATATTAATTTTGATAATGATTAAAACTGACTTCTGAAAGTATCTTCATGTTAATACCGTATATGCTCCAATAGAAGCCCCCGGCGTTTATTTGCAAAACTAGCCTCGGCTCCCGGCGCTTAATAGAGACCGGCTGCTATTAGAGGCCGGCCATTATTAACAAACACCTTCAGAACGCAACATTTTTACACATAAATACCGGCTAATATTACAAACAGCTACTTTTATTTGAATTTCACATGCTACATAAGACTGTTAAAGATAAATAGCAATGTCTTTCTGTACCTTTCGCTGCTTTTCGTCGTCCGAAACCGCAATGACGGGCGGCCGCCTCCCCGGAAGTTTCTTTCGCGTATTCCACTGCGCGAACCTTAAAGGCAATGTCAAATGACCGTTTCGGCGGCATTTTGTAAGGCAATGTACCGTAAAGTATTACGCACGACTACAAAGATACGGACGCTAACACTAGTACCGGTAGGCAAATATCAAAGACCCGGCTACTGTTAGAGACCGGCTACTATTTGGCCGTGTCCCCTCTGCAGCCCGGCGCTTATTCGAGACCGGCGACAATAAGAGACTCGGCGTTTATTGGAGCATATACGGTACCTAATACTCGTCATTATAAAATATGGGAAGTAATATATAAACTTTTGTATTTATGCGAATATCTCAAAATCGAATTTTGGCGCTTGGTCAAATGATGCATAGTACCATCCATATGTATGTCTAGCAATACAAGGTATGACGGTTTTGTATGCATTACTAAGCGTAAATAATAAACGCTATGATGTCAACTGCTATATGCTTAAAGAGCTAACAGTGCTGTGAATTTGAGTTGTCTTCGGATAATACTTTCACTGAATCTAGAGGAGGCATTTATGTTTTATGCAACGGTAAAATTAATTTGATCTATTTGAAATCCTTTGATTTTCTCGCCTTTAATGAATAGGCATACAATAAAAAATGAAATATTAGTTTAAAATAAAGAAACGCTAGTCTTAAATAAATTGATGAGCTGAATCAGTAGTTTTAATATTTTATATTTTGCGTGAAGCTATTTGTGTTACAGGTTTTTACTTATTTTTTTTTTTTTTTCATTGATTAACTCAGAAAAACTGAATTATATTTAATCTTACCTCGAACGATGTTGTGCCAGTTGATAACAACGTAATTGTCTCTGTCTGCTCGACTCTGTTCGTGCCAAAATCCGACGACGTGCATAAGTTCATGTATGATAATGCCCTGATACACACAGCCATATCCCAAGGACACAAATTGACGACCTCCTTTACGACCAACCATTGATGTACACCTAATTTACAGAAATCGTATGTTTAAATTCAAGGTATTATTTACAACCGGAGAAAAGAACAAAAGTTATACATACAAAAATAACATTTTAAGCATTATATTAAACTCAGCAATTTAGTGATATAAAACATGTATTTTTATGCTGATTTAATATTATCCAAAAAAATAAATAATTGAATTAGTAAAAAAAGTCGTATTTTCGGTTCAGATTTAGTAATTCTTCTGTTTAATCCATCTAATTTATCTCTTCCCATTCCTTCCTGAACATTATTGCAATTTATTAGAATAACAGTAAACAGAAAATGCGATTGTTTGGTTTCATTGTTATTTTTCCATCACAAGCGAACTTATTTTCCATTTCTACTCACCCACGTCCTCGACCAATGAAGATATAATCATTCTGATTGGTTCTTGGAACGAACCTCACACATGTTCTCGTGTGATACTCTAGAATAGCCTGGGCTATCCGCAGCCTTTCATTTTTATCTGCAATAAAAAAAAAAATCATTTAGGAAAATACTAATAATAAAATCAGATTTATGAACAATCCTATGTTGAAAACACTTAAGATTTAAATTGACAAAGAAAGGAAATAAGAATGAAGCACACACACACATTATGAAAGCCTTAGAATTAAAAACATGTAGTCTACATATTTAATTCTAAAATTTTTATATACCCTATCATTAAGACAACATTAATTTGAAACACTGCTATACATTGATTTCAGCGGTTAGGTAGCTATGTGAATAAAAAGTAATTCCATTGTAATTTCGTGAAGATTGCCTCTTCAGTAATGAATCCTTACAGTTTCCGGTAAAGACCGAACGTTACGAAAAAAATTTATTCCCCACTCTCGCTTGAAAATTAACAGTATTTTTACTCATATAAGCGTTTAGCACATTTTTTTTTTTTTGCATCCGCGTTCTTAATCTTAGCTGCACCCTTATATGCTCTATTCTTTACACTTACAACACTTGTTAGTGTTAAAATTTTCTTTGAATTCTGCTAAGAAGTTGATTCCCTAAGACAGAGAATAGAAGGAAAGATCTTTTTCGCATTTAGTAACCATGTTTCATAACTATATAACTAAAATCTTTAAGAATGCTATGGAAAAAAATCAGTCACTTTGGTACTTAGTTCTGTCGTTTTCCTGAAAGCTGAAACAAATTTCTTAACTTCTTTTCAAATACTCCTGAACAAGTTAAAGAAATTAACCTAGTTTTTATTTCTTTTGAAGATGCAAAAGTTTTAGATAATTTCTGGAAAACCTTATTGGTAAATTGTGTATTCCTTATCAACGTTTTGACTGAAGATTAACGTATTTTAAAAAGATGTAATTCACAACTCTTACATTGCTTTATACAATATGTAAATTATACATTATATAAATTATACATTTTTATAAGTTGAATCATCATTGAGGCCTAAGAAACATGTACTTTATTCTTGTTATAATTATATTCTGTGTTAAGCGGAAGAAAATTTCGGAACAGAAACTGGTAACTCTACACTTTGCATCAGGCCTTTGCTGAAAAAGTCCACATTTTTTTTTTTTTTCAAATAAAATTATTTTTTATAATCTTCTATCATGACAACGCAAAACAATGTGAGGCATAGCAATAAAAATAATAATAATAATAATAAGAACATGCAGAAAACTCACGCTGACAAGATAAGTAAATACACAGACCTAGCACACGAGCTCCAGAAGCAGTGGAGGCAGGACCGAGTACGTGTTGTACCCATTATCCTGTCCGCTACTGGTCTGGTGCCTCACACATTGCACCAGTCTCAGCACACTAGGACTTCATAAAAACACTTATGCACAACTCCAGAAGGCTGTGGTACTCAACACAACACGCATAGTTCGGAAATTTATGGACACAAGCAAACATCCTTAACTATTCTTCCAATTTTTTTATTTTTTTTTTTATTTTTTTTTTATTATTCACTTGGCAACATGTGCTTTGGTCCTTGACCCGCCATATTGTCTTAGCTGGGGAATCCCATGGTTTGAAACTTTTTCGATAAAATAATAATAATAATAATCATAATAATAAAAAGAATTAACACACAGGGGTTTTTACTGATCACAGTAATAAACCTGAAATTGCACCTTTAATTGCCATTTATTCCTATTCAGATCTCGGTAAACAGTATCTTATTAGTTAACTATTTACAACTAAATAATTCTTTAAATGATATAAAAATTCGTGTTTGAAGATTTTCTGAAATGTTAACTTCGCAAATTTTAAAGCGAAGTGAATTATGAATTTTTCTGTGAATTTGAAGCTTGACAGCATTCAACACTGAAAACTTAAATTAATAACTTCGGTTAATAATTTAAATAATTTCCGAGTTGAATGAAAAACTTACAACTTAAAAATTATTTAAATTATTAATTATTATTTTAAAAATTAGACTACCTCTCAACAAACTTTCACTTATCTGGGTAATGCTTCAAAAAATCTTTCATTGAAATACAAATTATAATTTAGGTTATTTGTTTAATTATGAATAATTTATTAAACTTAATCATGTTTACGAAAAAGAAATTTACACTCTTTTTAACGATGGAGTTTTTACGCTTATATGGTAATGTAAGAATTATCTGAACTATATCCAACATCCAACTGAGAAGACTGAGAAGTATGGGAATATCGGGGGCTTAAAAGCCCCCATTGCTCGGGGGATACCGACTCTTCACAGCATTCATTAGACCGTGTAGACCAAGGGTGCACAACCCGCGGCCTGCCGGTACATTTACTGCGGCCTAATAGTATCAAACTTAAAATTGAGCCTTTAAAAAGCTGCCAACAGATACATTGAAAAATGTCATAACTTGCAATAGCAACTGGTTGGTATGAAACACAACTAGCTCATTATTTGATAATTTGAAGATTATATACACTTTAATTTATTATCATTATTATAAAACGGCACTGTTAAATCATTAATTGGTAAGACATTTCTGTAAATGACATGTATTATTAATAATTATTATTGTAAATGACATTATCAAATCATTAATTAGTAACAAATAGTAAGGGTTGGGGAGGTTGGAGGATGGGGCTCTGCGGTCCTCAATCAAAAGTTATATAAAAATATTGACCAGCAGATTTCCTAAGGTTGTGCACCCCCTGGTGTAGACCAATCATTGGGTATAGACTTTTCTTCAGTTAAAATCTACATAACCGTAATGAAAAATGATAAATGAAATTTTTGTTACGGTGATATCTTAATATATAATAGCAAGATATCCTATGATGTCGACTGCACTGTTATCCATATAATAGTCTCAAAAGTACTTTAATGACTTAGGTTTTCATGATTATGATATTGAAACATGATTATGATATTGAAACATAAGTAATGTCTACCACAATCTAATTGTACTGGTAATGCTTCAACATTTTGAAGTTGACCTATGCTTTCCTTGTATGACGTCACTGCAACAATGAGTTAAAGATTAAAGCTGTACCACTACAAGCCATGAAGGTCCTTGGGTGAGCGGGAGATTTAGGCTCCCAGCGATTCTCAACCAATGGGACTAGTCGAGGTCGGATGGTCAGCCCAACGCCCGCCCGCCTTTAACTCCTGAGTAAGACACCCGTTACCCATTTGACTGAGGGCTCGTGAACCTTAAGATCTGTCTCAACGAAAAATAACGGTGGAAAACCTTCCCGACTACTGCCGGGAAGAGAACCCGGGTTCCTTCACTCCGCTGTCCAGCGCGCTGCAGCGTCTAAAACCAATGGACCACCGGACCCGTGCAATAATGAGTGTAGATCTAATAAAAGTTGATTTAAAAGAAAAGACTTAATGAATCAACAAAGATATATAAAAATCTATGATATACTGTATATAACGGAATAAAATCTACTAATATTATGCTTCTTAAAAAAAAAATGTAAAAAAGGGTAATGATTTTGTAATTTTCGATTAAGCATTGCTGAAGACACTTTTCATATTTAGCTTGTTTTGTTTATCCTAAGTTATTTAGAAAAGATTCCAGTTGATTTCTATTTTTTTTTTTCCTGATAAAAACTTTGCATTCGCCTGACGAATACAGATTCATAATAGTTGACAGAATTAGGACCACGCCTCCACGTCGTCACCTTAACCGGTTCTTTTTCGGAAATGTCGCGCTCCAGTAACGGGTCTCAATAAATCAGATGACCAGTAGAGGTGGATCCAGTTTTTTTTTGGTTCCTTGTAAAGAAGCATCTGGTGTTACATGAAGTAGCCATAAATAAGAACAGATCGTTTACGTTTCAAAAACACAAATTGTAATAAGTTTTTTTTGTAGGTTTAATTGCCTTGCGTAGTCCTTTGAGAAACGGGATATGAGTTGGATGAGTGCGTGGGATTTTAAACCCTATTCCGTTCATTAGTACCTCCAAATTGGTCGCTCGAGCAAAAAAAGGAATTTGCCCTTTTATGAGATCGTTATGACTGAAATGGACCATTCAGACAAAGAATTACACAAGTGAATAATTTGTAGATGTAAACCGATTAGATATTAGTTAAGACTAGTTTAATGTACGGCGTTAGCAATGTCGTGCTTGGAGTTCATAAATTCGTGTTGCTTAATTCTTTCAAGATAAAACTTTAAAAAAAAAATATTTGAAGCAAAAATTTATGAGATCCTATAAAAATATCTTTAAGCTGTTGTATCTTAGCTTAAAAAACCCAAATTGCTTTTATTTCGTATGTGTGTTGATGTTTGAAAAGGTTTTTAAGCTGAAATAGAAATTTGCAATTTTAAAGTCGAAAAATTATATGGAATTGTTATTCTTATAAAACACGATTCTCTTATGCCAATATAGTGGTAGATTAATAAGATTCGTGAGGCTTAAAAAAAGGCTCTCATAACGTATGTTGATTTCAGGTTTTTTATATCGACTACCACTGGCTCAGGAGCTCCAAATTGAAATTAATCAATTTCGCCTTCAAAGTTTTTAAACTTTTAGGCATTTATGGTAGAATCTTTTGATTTGAGTTACATTTCAGTCATAAAATTTTGAAAAACATGTAGTCGTCGTACTGTTGGCAAGTACAATGTCGTTTATATATCTTGTATTTATTCTTGTATTGCAAGAACGAATACAAGATATATAAACGATACTCGAAAGAGACATTGTAAATTATGTAAGAAATATTTAAAATTTTAAATAGTCTAACGAGGAGTCAATAGAAAATATAATGTTAGTGTTCGTTGCTACTTTAATATTTATTTTTCATTATATTCGTCATTTTTTGCATTTGCTTCAAACTTTTGATGCACGTTAAAATTGAACAAGCAGGTTTCACATTCATTTTATATTGCGGTCTCTCGTAATGGTTTCACCCATCAAAGGTTACAGTCGTCCGTTAAAGTCGAAGAGATCCGAGCTACATTATTTATTTTACACCGTAGTATGGAGAAAGTGAATAAAAAGCTATTTTTGTTTGAATATAAAAATAAATACTAAGAAATTTAAGTTTAAATTTGAGATTTAATCACTTAATTTCTAATCTTACCAAAAGTATATAATTACAATACTGAAATAAACATCAACGCCCTCAAGATCAAATTCAGAAAAAAAAGGGGAGATACAAACTAATTAAAAAGGTTGTTAAAGTTTTAATTCCAAGCTATTGATCTACAATTTGCTTTTGAATAGCCGTAAGGTTCTATCACCCGAGTCGCTCAATGATGTCTGCAATTTGAGAAAACACCACAAAATCTAAAATCCATTCCCTTGCGAATTGAGTGCGAAATGGGTAAATGCAATTCACTTTTAGATTGATTACACTTACAAAGGAATCAAAAAAATTTCTTAAATTAAACCGGGAATATCCTGTGATTGGTGATTGGTTTTCGAGGAAATGAGATATTGATTTTACCTTGGGGATCCTGGATAAGTGAATCTCAAAATTTTGCAAAAGCTAATTCTAAATATATTTATTAGCTGGAAGAGAAAAAGAAAGATATTAAAACTAAAAGGTGGAAAAAAAAACTTCTTTTAAATAGCAAAAAGTTCAAAAGCTTCTGAACTGCTGCAAATTTCTGTAAGCCATGTTTTTTTAAATACAAATGCGAATCTAATGATTTGTAAAATTTAGCTGATAATTCAAATGTTCGATATATTTTTTCTGTGAATACAGGGTGATCACAAACCACATAGAATGAGTGAATAAAGAAAACTAGAGGAAGGAATCAAATAACACATCAGAATAAATGTAATTTTATGAATTTATGGGTTTCAGAATAATTTCAAAAATTAGTACATGTGCTTGTGTTAAATATGAACATTTACTGAATAAATATTGTTCCATTTCCATAATAAATGATAGGCGATGAATTATAATAAAAAACGATAATGACTTTTTCTTTTGCTTTAAAAAACAAAAACTGTGGTATAACCGATAGATGTACCATCAATCAACCATTTTGATTTGTAACCAATCGTGAACATCAACTCACTGATTACGAATCCGAAACGTTACTTTAATTAACAGGTCAACACTTAATTTCAATTTCGAACTTCCATCCGGCAAATTCTCAAAGCGAATTATTTTCAGTGCAAATTAATCTTATAAAAAGCAAGGAAATGACACGGATAATTTTTATGTCTAAAAAAGAAAGTATTATCCTATTCATTAAACATCTTCTTCTTACTTATCCCGATCCATCTTGGATCACTGGTCATTACGGAGAATTATACTACGTAATGGGGAGAAATGTTACCGTCGTTAGATATTAAATCCCGGAGGCATTGTTGCATGACAGTCCTACTATGTCTTCTTATTGAATAGGAAACAAACATCCAGGTCCACGCCGGGAATCGAATTCAGGTTCAGACACATAAGCCTCATGGCAGTCTTCCTCGTTAATCACGGTCCTGTTCAATAATAAATCCCATGAACAGAGAATCAAGGAGCTATTCAATTCTCCTTGATCTTCGAAGCCATCATATGCAGACTTTGGTTATGATCACGCACAACAACCCTCGAATACATCTTAATATATAAAAATGAATGCTTGTTTGTTTGTTTGTCCCGTATGCGTTCCTACACTATTCATCAGATTGTGATGAAACTTTGGTGAGTTGTTGTGCAGACGCCCGCGAAGGTTTCTGAATTAGCAGAACCATTTTACAATATCTGGTGCGCGAGGCGTTTCAACAAATGAGTGTATTTCCGGTTTCAACGTTTCCAGTTTCCGGTGCGACTCGCATTTGCAATGGCCATCAACAAAGCACAGGGACAACACATGGACAGTTATATGTGGCCTGCTCACACGTCGGAAAATCTTCTGATTTATTCGTATATGCACCAGACGGAAAAACAAAAAAATATTGTGTATCCAAAAGCACCTCAATAAACAGAATTAAAACACAAACACTTTCTTTCTTTTAGTGGCAATGCAATGCATGCTGGGTACAGTTAGAAGCCAATAAAACAAACACACAAAGGAAAAACAACAACAGACAAATAACTTCCAAAAAATGTGTGAAAATGTATTCACGTTCTACAGAAATTGAGCATCTCCAGAACAAAATCCTGAAACAATGCTTGATGATATATCTTTTATAAATTTTCAATAACTAATTTTGGAATACTGTTGGCTATTTCACATTTTCAATTCATAGCAATCTTTGTTTGTTAATCAGTTTTTTAAAGTAAGCTTTACATGGTTTTATTAATAATATAGAAAAATTTAGCAATTATTGATATCAGTGAGAAACAGGAATTTTAAATTACTTACTGTATTCTGATGAAATAAGGTATGGTACTATTCCGTGAGGCCACTTCTGCTGTAGATGTAAAATGGCGTTTCTCTAATACAGAAAGTAAGTAGGCCAATTAATAGAAGATCCCAAATGGAATGAGATTCTTTTTTCCATGAAATTAGTTTATAGGAATCAGATTTATTTATATTTTTTAACGTTTAAAGAAAATATTAAAATTAAATGAGAATTGATTAAATTTAAAAGAAGTCTTAGAAGAAAAATAAATAATCAAACCAGGATATTTTGTCAAATTCTCAGTGGAAATAGCAGGTCTAGGAGAACTAGCCTTTTCTTCTTTTTTTTAAAAAAACAAAAATGACAAATTAAAAAAAAAAAAAAATTTTAAGATTTTTTTAAAAGCTTAAAGCAATTTTTTTTTAAAAAGACTTAACCAAAAAGTAATTTATCTTTTATGTATAATTTTTAATGTAATTTTGTAATTAATTTACATATTTTTTTTGATAATTTACTTTTAGTAATTAGAGATAAATATTTTAATTATAATTCAGAAATAATTGAAAAAAAATATTAAACCAATTAGATTAGATTTTTCTTCAGCAATTTACATTATTATTTCGACAAACTTATTAATTTGATTTAGTGAATTTGTTATCATTGTAGCTCAAAAAAAATTAAAATGCATAAACGAATCACGATAGCGGGAAAGGGCATGGGAAGCTTCGGCTTCCATCAATTCTCCTTCGGGGGCGATCCGTTGTACTCAGAAAAGAACCCAGTCACATTTGACAGAACTGTTAGGAGGAGAAAAGGGAAAAAATTCCCTCTTGGGAATCGATAACAGAATCCAGTTAATAAATAATTATCAATTTTTTTTGTTTTGTTAAATAATTATCAATATTTCATGTATTCTGTCTTTTCTTAGATGGGGAAAAAAAAAAAAAAGAGCGAGAGAAATTAGCCACAATCCTGATTTCATTAATTTCTATTTGCTATTTTCTTACAATTAACAAAGAAAGGAAAAGAAAAGAGTTGTTTGATCAACTATTTTATTCCCAATTCCACAGTTTTACAGAGAGAGAAAGAGAATAAAGAAGAAGGCACAGTCTAGTTCGAACTGAGACCTTTCCGAGGCGCCTGAACAGGTTGCCAGGAGGATTGATGACGTACCACAAACAGTTGAGACACATTAACACCCGTAATGTCACCTTCAAAGGCACCTAAAGAAAGGAAAGAGAAGACTCATGAGTCACACTGGC
>JAFIDM010000003.1:44168382-44190080 GCA_023159025.1 Thereuonema tuberculata
AATGGAGAGAGGCTTCATTTTGATTTAGGCATAGACGATTCTCTGTCATTTTTGATGAATGGGCATCTTCGACCTGTAATTTGTTTTCATTATTAAAAGGTGACTGAATGTCGCAATATCCTCCCACTCGGTCACCTCAGGATACTCACCGGGCACCCGGGCAGCCTTTTCGAATTCTTCTTTGGTTAAAGGAGGGCCTGAAAACATACAGATTAAACAGGAATGAATTTTATATTTTTGTTTTGGAAAATGCTTTAAAAAAACATTAGACATATATTTTTTTATATTAAATAAAACCAGAAAAACATGTTACCTAATCTTTTTTGAGTGTATGTATGTCATAAAGTTTTCTATAATCAAGATGATGTATAACAGGCTACAGAAAAATATAAAACAAGTTTTGGCGTTTGATTTTTAATTTTAATTATGAATAATTGGTTAGCGTTGCTAAAATTATTATTCGTAATTGAAATTATGTCACAATTTTAATTATTTTAAAAATTTTTAATTTAGGGAAATGCTGTTAATAAAAATACACCCTATAATTTATAATTAAACTCAATAACAATAAAATTTCTCAAGAAATTGTGTATAGTTTCGTTTATTATTTTTGTAAGGTTTTCACTTTTTGTAATGGCAAAATTTAACGTGTGTTTTATATATATATATATATATATATATATACAACAAGAAAAGTAAGCACAAAAACGTACACATTTAAAGGATTCACTGAGCTGTTTTTGGAAATTTTTGTACCGGGAACCCAAGACAGACCTCTCATCAGTTGGATTTGCCCAGTACTCATAGCTCAGTGGAATCCAAAGATCATAAACGAAAGACATGATTAAACAAAAAACCACGGCCCTTGAGTTAAAAAAAAAAAACATCAAAAAACAAATAAGCATAATATCAAAAGATAAATACATAAGATCTACAGTGTTATTCAGTTATAATACTGAAATTTCGATATAACGAAATAACTATCAATTTCGAGAAAGTTATAGAAACTTATAACTATTTTTCTTTTACTGAACGATAATCGTTACAATATTGATTTTACTTGTAACTCCATTCGTTATTCTGAGATTTCATAATAAGTGCCCATGAGGTATTTCTTTTATAACGTTATCAGTAAAAATAGACCTTAGGTCACGGTGTTAGGTATATATATATTTATACACCAGCATGCGCCCTTTCCTATTACCTAATTTTAGGGTTAAAGTCAATGGTTAAAAAAAAAAAAAAAGGTTTTTAACAGAAAATTGATACTAAATAGAGACGTATGAATGTCAATAAAGTTCTACTCATTTTATTGCGGAAAGGGTTCAGTCATAATCGCGGAACGGTGATGAAACGTGATTTCTGTTGGCAAGCCAAGTACTTTCCAAAGTTACGATCATCAGTTGAAAGTACGGAGTTGAAATCTGTGTGATTTACAATCGGTGCTTAAGTGTTCCACCAGACGCACAAAAAATACTGGGAACAAACGTGTGGGTTGAATTTTTTTGGCTTCTTCGTTGGTTTTAAGACACATACACAAATAAAAAAAAAAAGCGACACAGTCTTATCGTAAATATGTAGAAGGGAAGGGTTACTCACCTGGTTTTACGTCTTCCTGGGGTTCCTAAAAAGAAAAGAGACAGGTGAGAGGTTAGAACGAGATCATAATTCTACAACGAAATATATCTCTTTGATATAAATATCCCAAGTACAGAAGGAAATGACGGTTGACATTTCTCTTTAGAGGCAACGTCACCTCTTTTGACCTTTTGATTACACCCCCTCCCCCCTACCGAGTGGGTGGTGCCACCATAACCAAATGCTAATCACTCTATTCCCAAACAAGTTCTTCCTTTAATTCCACCCAATCGACCATTTTTTTTTTTTCTTAATCCACATTGGAATTCTACACAACTTTTATATCTGCACAAAATTTATTTGATATGCAACGGCATTGCACGAACCCACGACCACGAATGACTAATCGATTTGTGAATAGATTAAAGCCCTGTAACAAGACAGGCTTGAAGTTGACAAATTTTCATCATAATTTAAATTGATATATCACTCTTAAAAGATGAGAGATAAGGTAGCTGACGAGTACATCTTCCTTATGTATTTGTAACACCCGCAGTGTAATTGCAATACACAGCGTGTTGTATATTTAGTTGTATATTTGCAGTTTCTTAATAAGCATTGGGAAGGAAAAGAGATAACAAAAAGAGCTTTTAATAAATTTAAGTCGTCCGTCCGTTCTTCTGTCCGTGATCACGACAACTCAAAAACTATACACCGTAAGAACTTGAGATTTTAGAATTAGATATATGCTTGTGCATGCAAGATTCCTATTCATTTTGGTATGTAACCGACCAGTAGAAAAGGAGTTATTGACAATAAATTGGCGAATTGCATCGTTGAATCGCAACAATCGCGATAATTCAAAAGTTATTTAACATAGAACCTAAAAATTGTAAGACTAAATAAATGTTATAAAATTATATGTGATCTCCCTATTCATATCTCCCAAAGAACGATTCCAAAATTATGCAAATTCAAATTCTATAGTGTATAAATTCGAAGTCTTTTTTTTTATTTATTTATGTAACCTTCTGATTGAGAAAGTAACCATGTATGGTTGCGAAAGCTCTAGACCGTTCTGTAATGTATTTTAAATTTTAATTATATATTTTTAACCAACTTGTTTTGTGTGTTATCTAATTCATTTTTCATGCAAAATCGTGGCACACATTAAAATTGAATTTTTAACCTATTCATTTTTATGTAATATTTATCCATAAGGACAGAAAACTTCAACAGCTACCGATCACAATAGGTAAACGCAAGTTGTATGGAAATATATAAAATTACTATTTTTTTTTGGTAAACTACTTCTCATGACAGTAGTTAAGCTATCTATTTTCAGCGAATGGTTACAAAGTATTCGTTCTTTCGTTTCTTTCAGAACAAGCTGGTAGTGATTTTCCTCATCTTGCCAACGTATTTCTTAAGTATACTAATGCAGTTAACCGTGGGTATTACGTTCCCGTGGTAAAGGGGCGGATCTATTTTATTTTTATAAATAATGTTTGAATCTTGCTTGTCGAGATAAACAATGTTTGGATCTCGCACACCTTCTTCACTGTACACTTTCACTACCATAAGCACATCATTTCTTTACCGTTCTTGTAAAGGATACTTCCCATGCAGTGCATATTTTGTAAATGCATTTTTATAAAGGTACTCATTATCACTACACTTCTTCGCCGTTGTTAATTTTAATAAATTTTAATAAATTAATCACGAAACAGCGTAAAAACATAAGGAACGCAAAAAATTATGAGAATGACTGGAGACTTGTTAACATAACAAGCCGCAAGAATAGAAAACCATAGCTTTTCTTGATGAAGCTCGTGTCGAAGCTGCGCAATAAACGGATAGCCTAAGCGGGATCTGAATAAGCGGATAACGAGGATTTATTGTACTTGATTTTATAATAAGCATTCAAACGCAGACCTATCAGATAAACTTATTATCATGTTAAAAAAAATTATCATCAAAAAATTAGTTTAAGTAATTTCATTTAAAACTTATGTTACTATTACTTAAGTAGCTTATGAATGTATATATAAAAACATTAACTGATAAAATAATTCAGACGATGGAAGAGAGGAATAGAGGAAATAATATTTGCTTGGGTTTACTAATAGTAATCGCTATCAGTACATGTAAACAAATTCAGAAAAGAAGTGTTTGATTTTAAGAACGGGTCGATGAGAAGCAGACCGTTCATATATTCAGCGATGAGCTATGACGTGAATCGTGAAGGTTCAATCATGACGTCATACAGATGATTGTGTGAAGTGCTACTCTACGATTGGCCGAAAGTATATACGCAGTGCAGTGACAGTCGAATCAGTGAGATGACAGCAGACAGACCGAGTAGCCATCTTGGAGCGGCAAGTTCGAAGGAATGGATTCGAAATGTGTTGGCCTAAACCGGTGTTCCACAACGTCAAGTACTGTAAGTTATATCTTTCTATATTAATGGGAACCGGGTTTAGCGAAGGAAGAAATTAGTGATACTACGAATTAAAGAATTGAATTGAACAAAAGTGAAAGCTTAAACGGAATTAATTTGGCAGAAATTGATTCGTATGAATTAAAGTGAATGGAAAGTGTTAAATCAAAAGTGTTCCAGTATTATTAAAAGAATACTAAGTGAAAATAGAATTAAATGTCAAGCAGATAATATCGAGTTAAGTGAACGCCGATATTACAAATTGAGTTAGTGATAAAATACGAAGAAGAAATAATTAACTTCGTTAGTGCTTCGAATCCAGTGTGCTTCATAAAGGAAATAACTCAAGTTGTAGTTATTGGAAAAGAAATTAATTGTGAATTATTTATTTATTATTGAAGCAGATATTTGTTAAGAAGTTAATAATACAATTATCTGCATTAGTGAAATCTTTAAGCTTCCAGTCGAAGTTTAGTGATAAATTCATTGTTAAGTGATTATTACAGTGCTTCGTTATCTAAGTGCAACAGCGTTAATAGTGCTACAGATAGTGTGCTTCAAATATGCAGTGAACTATGCATATGATAAGATTCCAAGAATTATTAGTGAATGCTATTTGTTGAAGTGAATGACTAATGGGTTCAGCGCTACGAATGTCTACGGTAGCGTACTGACATTGTTTGAATATTACAAAGACTTTTTTCGATTATTGAACTCTTGAGAAACTCTAAACTACTTACCTGTTTTACTAGTCGATTACATCGACATTTTATACTCATCATTATCATCCTATGTGCTAATAAAAAAAAAAAAAAAACTACTATTTCTCTACAGATGTAAATGATATAACAGTAATCACTGTGAATTTCGCGATATAAAAGCAGCTACCACTGGAATAATTTGAAGACATCTCATAAAAATTCGAATCTTTCAGCTAATTTCATTTAATGGCGTGAAATACTTGAATGCTTCCAAGGTTTTAATTAAAAACATTACCGTCATGGGCGATTTTAAGTTGTTCAAGCGTGCAAGCAAGTTAAAGGTAATCATGGACTTGTGAGACCCTTTTAAATTAGTTTATACAAGAGTAGGCTCTATTTATTGAACTAGTTATACCTCGAATTCACACCATCTAATGAGAAAAAAAAGAATAAATACATCACCACAGTTCCAAAAATAGCGAGCCGTAAGCAAAGGCCTAGGTTTTGCTACCGTTCAGAAGTCATTTGAAAATTACTTCCTAAAACAATGAATGAAATTCAGTATTCGAGATGACCCAATATTACTATTATGCAAAAAATGTTCTCTGAAAACTTAACTAAAACCGTGTAAGTAAATAAAAAGATGACTTTGCAGTTTTCTGCTGTTCGAAACGTTCTGCTTAGGTAATATGGTTTTTGTTTTTGTTTTTTTAATGTGCGATATTTTTATTTGTTTATATTTTTTTTGATAAATATTTATTCCATATGTTAAAGTTGAGTTTACAAAACTTAGACTAATAAACCAATTTGAATGCGATTTTCAGTTTGGTTGGAAGTGACGCAAATATTATTTATGGCCGTATAGCATCACTTTACTAACTGAGGTACTCTAGCAGTGAAGTAAAAACTTCGTAAAATCCTACGGGAATTGCATGTATTAGACAAAAACGCTTTTGAAAACCGAAAACGAAGCCTAATTTTGTTGCATCTTTTCATTATTGCGCTTTAAGTTAACACATAATTATCACTTATAGCTTTTGAACTATTCATTTAATTTTGATGCGGTTTTCTGAGTTTTGTACAGGGTTAAATTGTGCTTAAAAAAAAGATATTAATCATCTCTATATCCCTTAGATTATGACATTTTTTTTCTCGTGACAACGAACACCTACGATAGACATTTTTGAAGTTGTATGCTTTTGACGACAGTTCTTGGAATATTTTACTATTTAAAATGTATTATTTCTGCTTTATATAATTTCATACATTTTAAGTAAATAATTGCTTGTATATATTTTAAATGTAACTAATTATCTCAGTATACATATAGGCCTAATATAAACATAAAAAAACGATGTTTGTAGGTTTGTTATTATTTCTTTGTATTCTATGCATTCTGATAATTTTTATAATATAAATAAATAAATAAATACAAAGAAAGTAACAAACGGTTAAAAATGAAGATAGTTTCCTGGGTTCTGAGATGAAAAAAAAAAGTTACAGCGTTCTTTATAATTTTGCTTTGAATTTTGTTCTTAATTTTTTTTGAAAGCCACAGAAAAATACCAGAAAGATAAACCATTATCCTACTTTCTGAAAAACTGGATGATGTTTTTTTTTTTTTTTTTTTTCATCTCGGTGATTTTTTTTTTTTTTTTTTTTTTCCTCTCTGTGATTTTTTTTTTTTTTTTTTACTAATTTTATTCTGAAATAACTCTGCTTTACCCTTCCTCAAACATCTTTGGTTTTATAACTTATGTATTGCAAACAAGGAACTTCTATAACATTTGCTTATTTATATATATAAATTCTTATCAGCTTTTATTCTTATGTTATGGATTTGTTCGAAGGAGAGTTCAGTTGCATTTCATATCATAAATAGAAAACTTATTGTAGATAAATTGTTCATCTACAATAAGTTTTCTATTTATGATATGAAAGTTATTCTTTGATAAACAAGGCAACTTTCAGAAATATTGGTTTTGTGTTTCATTCTCTTCGAGCCACTTCCAATATAATAACAACGGAACTACAGCAGAAGTCAAGCCACTTCCTGAGGCTCTTAGAAATATATTGGGAAAGGAAAAAGAGATCACTTTCCAATAAAACGGATCCGGAAAAATGCAATAGAAATCCGGGTGTTCTTTTGGGTGAGGCAAAATTAAAAGGAAAAAAAAAGCAAGAAAACGAGAACAGACAGAATGTAATTGCAACCTTAGGTTAAACAGAACCCGGAAACAGAATTCAGTGTTTTACATTAAGGTACGGAATGATAAACATTAATAAACCCCGTGGATTTGAAAGACTAATAATAATTCATGAAAAGTAATAACTGAATTGTTGATGTGATACGCAGTATTTGGTTACTGAGAAAACGGGCACAACAGAAATTTCTTGTGGAAACTGATTTAAAATTCCAAAGTGATAAGTCTGCTTTGAATTACAAAATACTAGCCGGTTACCCGAGAAAGTTAAATATTTTGTCCACACTATTTGGGACAGGCAGAACTTTACAAATCTAAAAATAAAAACTCTTTCTTTTATTTTTTTTTATTGGTTGAAGGAATTTTTATTCCTGTGTTCTTCTGATCCCGTCCGGATCTTCCGCTGGATTCTAGTGTTCTGTGATACAGAGTTTGGTGATTCTAGCGCTTAAAGAGACTGAAAGCGTAAAGAACAAACAACGTACACTTTTCACGTTAAATTTATATGTTGTGCACAAGATGAATCTAGACGAAACACGTTCTTCGATTTGCTTAAGTTAAAATCTGGATTTCACATTGAGAATGCTTGATGTTCACATATACAAAAAGTACTCGTGGTGGTTCATCCATATACAGTCATTCTACGATTACATCACTTTCTTACTTAAGATAAGTAGGCCTTACTTTTCACTATCAAAGTTTTCACTATCACACAACAAGTGTTGTAAAACAATTTTGCATCGAATGACCTAAATAGCGATTATTATCCTATGATGGCTTTTAAAACTGAATAAAAAGAAAAGTAAACTCTCGATAACTCGTACTAAAGGGGGCGGGGGGGGGGGGTTGTCAGAGTTACGAAAAGTCCATCTTATCGAGGGGAAGTAAAGTTGAGCCTAAGGAATGAATTGATACTTTAAAGTAATATTATATTTTAGATGAGGTAAACAATACATATCAGATAAGACACAAACACAAATAACATAGCTAGATACTGGAATAGGAAAAGTTGAGATTTACAATAGACCTATAGTACTTACAAATTATCTATATACTGTACTGTATATGCGGAACAATAAAATTGACAATAATTTACTGTATTCAATGTTTTAGTGAGAGTCTGATTCACACTCTTTCGTTAGGCCTATTATAGGAACACTGATAGTTATTGGTGTGCCACTGTGATATTTTATTCAGCAGATGTAGGTTTGAAGAAGCTGTCAATCTTTTTCTGTGAATATTTTTGATGTTGCTTCCGAACAATTATCTCACACGCAGTCAATTATCTCCTCTCCTGCATTACACTACTTCTGAAATATTTTTAGCCTGTCAGCATGCGGCTGTCGTGTTACTAAATAAAATTTTATTTTCGGAAAATTTTGTCAGAATTATCCGAAGTCCGAATTATCGAGAGTTGAATATATTAATTTGGGAATACGGGATCTATTCGATTTAAACAATTCTTTAACAACAAGAATAAACATTAAAAATTCAAAAGAATCAAAAATGATCAAACTACTTTGATTCTAACTTAACGATAATTTAACTTTTTATATAAAATTTTAAAAATCTTATTTCGAGACATTCAAAATAATATAGAGATATAATGTACATTCCTAATACACTTTACTATTGGTTATAAAAATTAGAAGATATAACTATAACAACAATAAGATACAATATAATTTTGAAGTGAAATAAAATATATTTTAGATTAGTGTTTTTTATAAAAATAAAAACTTTAAATTATTTTTATTTATACCGGTGTATTAGATTTTATATTGGGATTTGCTTGAGATTCCAATAAAATTCATCAAATTTATTGCTATTTTTTTAATATTTATATATTTGGAAATTATTTTAAAAATTCAAGTTACTATATTAATAGACGATATATCAACATATGTAGCCTTTTGTATTTATTTATTTATTTATTTATTTATTTATTTATTTATTTATTTATTTATTTTGTTTTTAGAGAAGGGAAAGTTATTCTATGCAATTTCATTTAACAAAGAAACATGAAATTTCTTTTCTGAAAATTCAGGATATGAAATATACATAATTAAAACAGATTTATTACTCAACATAAAAATGCAAACTCGCACTCCTGCCCTTGTGAGATTCTACGATACTTCCAATTCTCAACGAAGATGATGACTACTGACTACATGTGGCTTGTTTTCAAATTAATGTGATAGTTATAGATCTGGACTTTTATATGGATAATATAAATTTAATATATAATAATAATTTAGAAATTAAAAGGTGTTAATTTAGACTGTTTCAATTGATATGAAACTACGCTTTCTGATGCTTCATTTATTGTTATTATTATTACAATAAAGTTCTTCAATAAAGTTAAAACAAAAATATATACCTTCCATTTCATCAATCTGTTCAAAATCTTACAACGATATTTTGCGGAAACTGTCGTGCTGTTTTGTATATATTTATTGTTATTTTTATTTGCTGAAAAACTCGACAAAGCGGAGCGATAGTTTCCACGAAATATCTTGTAAGATTGTGAACAGATTGATGAAATGGAAGGAATATATTTTTCTTATTATTATTCATATTCAGTGATTTGTTTAAAAAGTTTTTGAAAACTTGACTAATAAAATGAATGAAATGAAGTGGAGATAAATAATCGTCAAACCCGTGAAAGTCTCGCAGGATTTCATGTAATACTTGACAAAATTAACCGTTTCAACTTTAAACAGGATCTGCTGATTTGATTTAGAGAATAAAAGTATCTTTGACTCGTAAGTCTCCAATTTTCGTGGAAGTGTAGGAGGATGAGGGCCCGTATCTGTTAGCTTACATGGTAAATGTGTTTATTAAACGACTGCCTCGGGGAACCATTCAATTCTCAATCAGATCTTTGTTGTGAGAAACGTGCTGTTTTATGTCGGCTGAATCAGGGACAGCAGATGTGTGGAGATTACAGGTTAAAGACTCGATCTCATTTTGAACTTGAGGCTGTTGGTCAGATTCTTCCCTGTTGTGTCAAGGTTAAGAAATTCTTCTTCAGAGGAAACGAATAGCACGGAGAAAGATCTAAATAAATTCCAAACTCAGCAGAGAAAGCACCACCTGAGGATACAATAAGAATTATGATGACAGAGCGGAAAGACACTACATGCCTGCAGTGGCTCCCCGGAGGAAAAGCAGTAACTCCATTCATAATTTTCAAAGAACTCTTTATCTGCAATTCAAATGATGGCCAATATTTGGTATCTAAGACAGAAGCCTGACATTTTTCGTTCAATTTTTTTCTTTTCAAAATAAAGTTAAATTAGAATTTTTTTTTTCCTTTTTTTTTTTTTACCTATCTTCCCAAGGGAATATAAACTCGTAAAATTATTATAAGTGAATGTTTATCTTATCTGTTTGCATGTTCCTCCAATGATTTGAAGTAGTGAATCGATTGTCTTGAAATTTGGTATGCTTAATTGCGGATAAGAGAGTGCCTGTATTTTCTATTTAAGTTTTCTCATGTTAATTCTTGTGGAGAGATTTGGTCTAAAATATGAAAGCAATTTCCGAAACTCATACATACACACAGAAAAAAAAATTAAAGGCGCGACGTAATTACTTCTTACTGATGACATATAGTGAATCTATATGCACTTACAGTACATCGAATCTATTTTGAAATCCATTTTAAATTTTCGCGTGCTTTGATTTGAAATTAACATATTTAGGCTACTTAATTTGCTGTGTTAATAGCTAATAGAAGATAACTGTTGGTCTTAAGGATTTCACAAATTTAAAACACAGACAAATGTAAAACGGAATCTTTTAAGGAAAGTAAGCTTTAAGTTCTTTTATTATTTAATCCCGCAGTTTTCTAAAACAAAAATTCTACAATCTCTGCTGTCTTTTCGTCAAAATTTAAAAGTAATTTCCATTTCAAAGAATTATATTATACAAAAACGTTATTCAGTCTGTCATTCTGTCGTAAAGACTAAGTTTTTCCAATTTTGTGACCAAACTATAAGAGATAGATTGGTCATGCAAATGGATAAAATGTAGATCTTTTTAAGACTAACAAAATGCTACAAAATATCTTTAGAAAAACTTTTTTGGTTTCCAAGATGTCGCCTTTTAACGGGTCAAATTTTGATCTTTTCTCAATTTAAACGAAATATATAAAAGTTGGAAGAGAACATTATATTGAAAGAATGTTGGTATTTGACTGTTCTATCGAACGATATATCAGTCATTCACAAACGTTTCTGCGTTTGAAAGATACATGCAAAAATGTGAAAAATGTCATGTTGGCTATTGTGAGAAGTTTGTGAAGGCACATAAAAATGAAACAACTGTACAATTCAAGGAAATATGAGAACAAATATAGATCATATTTTTATAAATAAGCATGATATCGAAACATGCGGAGAAGGCCAAAACGGGCTGGGAAGTCATATATTCTCCGATCTCAATATTAATTTGCTAAATAAATAGGTTTTTTTTTTAATACTATATAAGCAAGGTTTTCCTGGAGCGAAGAGACGATACCCGGCTAGTTCTATTATAATTAAGCTGACAGAAAAAGTAATTCCTTTAAAAAAAATCTGTAATAAATAAAATTTTGCTTATAAAATTTAAACTTACTATTTGCAAATAAATATGCAAATTAAACATAGTTACTATTGAAGATATTTCAATACCAGCTAGTTTTGCTGACTTCATCACTTGATATTTAGCATTTGGAGAATGGAAAATTTTTAATTGTTTCTGCGAATTCATTTTTAAATTTCACTTTTTAATTTTTTTTATTACATTTGTTTTCTTATTTCTTTTTATATCAAAATAAAATCGGCATTTAATGATAAGCTAAATTTCATAAAAATTTAATTAATGTACATAAATGAAAACTTTAAATCAGTCTACAAATTTTACTTTGGATTTTTTTTTTATTCGCGTCAATTTCTTAAAAATTAAATTACTTATTGAATCCAGGAAAACACTAAACGTATCTTGGTATTAAACAAAATACTAAACCAAAATAAAATTATTACTTTTTATTAAAAAAAATGTAATCTGAATCATTTTTAAAAAAAATTAAAGTAAGTTTTTTGAAATTTTTAGCGACGCTGTACACGAAAGTAAAATCTACGTTCATTGTGTCTGTATCTGTCCATCCTTCTATCACCATATCTTATTCAAATCATGTGATTTCTAGAGAAAAGGAAAAATAAAAGTTCCGGTCTGCGGTCACTCTCTCTGCGGTCACAAGAAATCTCACAAATTCTTTAAAAATTAAAAACTTAAAAAAAAAATTGAATGAAAAATTTCTACTAAAAACAATTAAAAAAAAATTCTGTATTGAAGATTTTGAAATCATGATGACTTAATTAGCAAATAAGGAAAATCACGACTTAAAAAAAAATTAAAGAAATGGAAATCTGCGAAGAAAGCTTGGGGTGGGAGTGCTTTTTAACTGTTTCTTTTTTTTTTTTTCCTTTTCTTTGATCTAGTTCTTAAATTATTAGGTTTCAGTTTTTCCATTTTTTCTTTATTTAAAATTTTTTTATTGTTTTAAAATGCTCAATTTAAATGAGCGATAAATTCATCAAATTGTTGATATTTGTTTATTTGTCTTCGTTTCTGCAACTGATTCTATGTTGAAGTCGCTATTTAAAAAGAAATTAAAAAGGTCATTTGCATAATTATAAAGAAGAATTTGATCAGATGACATCTTAATTAGACCAAGACTGTTTTTCTTAAAGAGGTGTTTTTTTAAGCTTATTTCAAAACAAAAACAAGTTTAATCTCTTTTTCTAATCTTTGTGTTAATTATCTCCAAAGAATTTAGCTCAATTAACTTCGGTTAATTAATAAAGTATCTTGAAATATTTGTGGATTTATTTTCAAGTGGAATTGCACGAAAAAATATACTGGAGACTTCTTTTCTTTTGTTTTTGTTTTTTTTTGTTTTTTTTTGTAAGATTTAAAGATAATTTGAAGTGTTGTTTTTATATTTTTTTTTTTCATTAAACTTATAAATCGTTTTAACGAATTTCCTGGTATTGGATAAATTAAAAAAAAAAGTAAAAAAAGTAAACACTAATGGCTTTAAAAAAAAATTATTTCAAAAAAATTTTTTACCAAAGTTACAAAAAAAAGCATGTATAGAAATTTGCAAAAAAAGAAGAGCTATAAATTATCAAATACCTTGGAATTAATTACGCAATTTACTAGCTACTTTGTGATTAGTGGTAGTAGCGTATCCAGTGGGAAGGAGAAATACTTTAATGTTAATTATTTGAAACATAAATAAATATTAAAAAAAAGAAAATCGATAATGTATAATTTATTCACTATTAATTTTTGTGTAATATTAAAAATCTACGTAACGTAAATAAAAATATTTACTTCCTTTTTTTTTTTTTTTTTTTTCATAATCTTAAAGTGTTCTCTCTTCCTTCTTGATCTGATTCTGGCTCCGTTAAGTAGCAACGTATTTTAAGAAATATATTCAAGAAAGAGAAGTTTTTAAGTCTGTCTATTCACAGATAACTTGTGTATGAACAAACTCTTGTAGAAGTACAATCCCATTTCTACATTGTGTCTCGTAGTACTGATGAAAATGCTTGATTCTATCTTAGTCTTTGATTCTAATATTGTATTTTTCAACAAAAATCCGAAGAAAACAGTTCTACTTTTCTTCTGTTGTCTATTTAATCAAAACCTCAGAGATCTTTTGAACGACCTTGACATAAGTTATTCAACTGTTCATACAACGCTTGCTGGACTACAAGTTTAAATTAAATACGATACGAACAGCTTAATTTCCGAGATTCATCCGTCACAGTACAAGCGCAGGTAATCAGAAGTCTTATTAGGAATCCACTTTATGAATCCCAACTGCCGTATAGTCGTATTATTATCTCATAAAAACATAATAATGAATCCATGAGGTGCACTTGGCGAGAAACGGAAATAGCTGATGTAAAAGATCTAGCTATTGCATTTATACAATTGTTGTTCGGCTGAAGAAAATTGATTCCTCTGTATATTGATTCAGTGTAATTCTTGCTGTAAAGTTGTCTGGCTTCGATATAGAATACAAAGCCAAAACATTTCAGTCATTTTCTGGGACCAGAATTTTGATTTTAGACGTTCAGGAAACTTTTCGAAAAAGTTAAAAAATGGACAAATCCCTAAGAAAATTTTATCTATTCGCTCTAATTACAAGATTATGCAAAACAGTAATTTGTGCAAGATTACTGAAGACCCTAAATTTTAAACAGCAAATAACAGTGGTAATATTAAAAAAGTTTTTAGAATTTCCCTAGGCTACTTTAATGCCGTAATGTCTCTACATTAAGATATGATGTAATGTTGAAAATTGGAATTCACTTAATTTGCTAGGAATGTTATCGTTTTAAACGAGTCACCTCACATTAATATTATTGTTCAATTCTAATAGAATTTTTCATACTAGTATTTTATTTACATCTTATGTAAAGCAGAAACTGCTTTTATATACAAATGTAAAAATGCAGATATAATTTTGACAATATTTTCAAAATATGACAATTATTGCGTTAGTTATATCTTAGGGGCGTCCGTCATTTCAGTCCAATTTCGGTAGCACCTCCCTCTGTGTCACAGAAAGTTACCTTTTTATTACTTTCCCTCAAAAGGAAGTGATCACTGTTTCATTACCACCCTTGTACTTTCCTCTTCTACTTGATTTTGGGATTCACTTAATAATTTGGAATTTGTTGCAGAATCTATTTTAGTAATCAGAATTTTTTTTTTTTTTTTTTTAGTTTTCTAAAAATTAAACCTTAATTTATTATTTTCTTTCTTTATTATATTTTTGATCAGATATTAATAAAAAAAATCAACTTACGACTCGAAAGTTTATTATTTTAAGTTTATAGCACTGAAATATAATTAAAAACTACCCCTACGAAAAGTGTTGCAGGTGTACCATCCCGTATATTTTAGATTAATTTAGGAAGATTTTGATGACAGATTCTAAAGGAAACCACTCGTTTTTCTCCCTGGGCATTTTTGTTTTGGTTGGCCTAAATTATGAAATGTTGATGTATGCAAATCAGACTAAACCACTTCGGAGTAGGAAATGTCAGGGAGGTTCGCAGATTATTCTACATACTTCCTGTTAATGGATAACAAAAAAGTAGCTCCCATGTTAGCCAATACCAGCTATTTATCCCAGGATGGCTTCATATCCAATAAATGAATTTGTAGACATGGTCCTGTGTTATGGTGCTAGCCAGCAAAATATTCCTTTGGCAGTCAGGATGTATGCCTAGACATATCTTAACAGAAGACTTCTATCAAGATGAGCAATAATGCAAATTAACCGAAGATTCCCGATGATTAGAAATGTTATCCCAAGATCAGAAGCAATGAGGCTATCACTTACAACAGATGAGGAGACTTAGGCTACGTTGATCCTGGCATCATGTGCTGCAAATCTATACAAGCAGCAGGGCAATCGAATATCAATGAGGAATATCTCGCCAATCGGTTCTCCTTGTTTATAGAGTTCACCCATATCACAGGAATTGTCATCAAGTGTTGGTATAGCTGGATTATCCAACCCGTGTAGACATTTGCAATTGGATATTAGCGACATATGATGAATATTCAGAATTAATATCTCATATTCTGTGGACTGATGAGGGGCCCCACAGAAGAGATACTCTGGTGAATCTCCGCAACGTTCAGTACTAGAGTGAGGAAACCCATCATGGCTTGGAAAGATAAATCATCAGAGGCATTGGCCGTTAATATGTAGTGTGGGATAATTGGAATCCAGATTGTTGAATCTTGTATGATGGTTTGCTCTCATCAACTATACCGTAGGATTTGCAGCAACGCTTAATACTATACTGTAATGCAATCAGCGAAACTGAGCTGAGATCAGTTCATAGATCCACTATCACACATTAGCATGAGCGGGACATTGTGAGTACATTTGATGGAAGGTTTTGAAATTCGGTTGAATTTGTTTTGTTTTGACCTTAAGCTGAATGTTGGAACTGTTTGCTTTTCCTGGAGTCAGTGGGGAAAATTCATTTCTGTCATTGTTTTTCCAACAATGAAAAGGGACATTTATTTGTTGGCACAGAAAAAAATCCTTAGAACACATGGTTTCGCTTTGAAATTTGTATCAGTCTTCATCATTTCTAAATAACGAAAATTGTAGGGGCAACCCATTGTTACATCACCCTGTACATATGTTGTATAGATTTTGTCTCGGTAACCATTTTAAGATTTAACAGCCATTAATATTTTTACCAAAGTCTGTGTTTTTTTTACATGATTACACTCGAAACTTAAGTGTTTATATATATATATATATATAAATTTAATGTATTTCCCGCTGTCGTATATTTTGTATATCATTTATTTATTTATAATAATTTGAAAAAAAAAATACTCAAGAAACAAGTTGTAGAATTATTATAAATTCTCTTCAAAATCATCCAACTGTTTAATTCAACAGAAAAAAAAAGTAGCCAGGATTTAAGACACGTTAAGTAATTAATGCGCTTTTAGTAATTTCCTGTTCTGCTTCACACTTTCACAATTCTTTTCACACTGTGGTGACATTTTTTTGTCATTTACTTCAGAACACTAATTTTTTGTTTGTTTTTCTATTGTTCATTTACGCTTTGAATAAGTTTTCCTCTTTGAGTTCTGTAATTAGCAGTTACATGAACTTCAATCTTTTTTTTATGAGTCTATTGATCTTAACTTTATTCTTCACCATCGCTCTTTTGTGCGTAGGTTTTTCACTTTTTTTTTTCCGTTAACCTTTTCTTTTTTTTCTTCGTTATTTAATGGTAATTTGCATGAAATTATTAAATCACGAAGTTATTTATTTAAATCACTAGTCTATGTTTTGAGCTTTTGCAATTATTTATTTAATTATTTATTTACCGTGTTATTTATAGTAAAATTAAAAAAAAAAAAAGATTGAAAGTCCTAATAGCAACGTGAATACCTGTTGACAGTATTTTAAAACTTTTTTTTTTTTTTTTTTTTTAATGTAAACGAATTATAATATATTAAGTGATATTAGAAATAGAAAAAGTAGTAAATAAAAGGAAATAACAATAATGATTAAAATTATAATGATGATGAGCTATTATAAATCCTTTAAAAACGAATTGGCTTGAAAAAAAAAATCATAAACTCTATACTTCATGGATATCCCTTCTATTTCATATAGAAATAGGAAATGTGAATTAGACGGGATATCCATAAACGATAGTTTGTGATTTGTTTTCAATCCAATTTTTCATTCCTTTTTTATCTGCCACTATCTTTCGTTAAAAAAAACAAACAAATACTTATTAATTTCCTTTTAATACAATTTATTTCTAAAAGTTTGAACATCATTACATTTATGTTTTCAAGTTATTCACAATAATTTGACATTTTCTAATTTAAAAGCGCCACTATCAATATGAATAGCCTAAGAAAGATATACTATGTAGCTTTTAATATTCAAAGTATCAGAAATAATATTTGATATATTCTTTATTATAAAAAATCGCGGACATATAAATATTTCTCGCTAAAAGTTAGTGGTGTATAAAGGATTTATTGAAAAAAAAGTCATTTTTATTATAAAAACAAATCAAAAACATCGTTTCTTACAGTATTAAACATTTTTTTTTTTTTTCCAGTAAGAATTAAGAAATGTGAATACAATAATGGAATAATTTATGTATTGTATAAGTAACCTATGTAAATTATTCAGTTTAGTCGACACTAACATTCACAATATTTATTGAAAGCGAATTTAATAAAAAGTAATTAAGTATACGAATAAATATTAGATTACAGTATACAAGTATTAGTTAACTTTTCGTCTTTATTGTTTATATTTATTATATTTATTTAAGTGTCATATTGTTTGTTTGATATTAATAATTCAATAACTTAAATAATAGTAATATTAATAATAATAAAAATAAGAAGAAGAAAATATTTATTAAAATTTAGCAAACAAATAATAAAAGAAATGAAGCTCTATTCAATTGAGTACAAGGTTTCACAAGGACATTCGAATTTAATATTGACATATCATGAATATTTGTCTCCTTGAGGCTAAACATTTTTTTTGTCTTCACTTCTTCAATGTTTCTGTTACTTATTTAAAAGTAAATTGTTCTGCGTTTGAAAACTGTCATTTTCGATGTGAAAATTTTGATTGTTTGTTTATGAAATAGTTGTTTGGTTGCTTTGAAAAAAGTGATTGCTTTCTAGCAACTATAATAATTTGCAACATTATAAACACTGTTATTACGGTTCAGTTAATTTTGTATTTTTTTTTTTAAATCCTTGTAAGTGACTCGGTAAACATTAACCTTAAGCATTTCTGTTGCATAATGGTACTATTTATTTAAAAAAATACAGTTTCCGAACATGTCTATCTTCTGTTTAAGGAAGGAAGCTACAGAAAGGAATCAAAAAGTCGTGTCTTTTCTTGATTGCAGTCTTTTTTAAGAATACGTTGATAAAATAGTTTTTTTTTTAATAAAATTGATTTTATATTAGCAGAAAAAAAAAGCAGAAAACAGACGGAAGCTGGAGCAAAAGGGCAAATCTTAATTTATGGGTTCCTTACCTTTACTTATTTTTGTGGTAATGCGGTTACCTCTGCCATTGTATTGTTAAACGCCTAACTAGATGGCCTGCGGGGTGTTAACTACTGCATGATGGATAGCTCTTTGCTTGCAACGAGTTCATTCTCAGTATGCTTTGTCTTGGTAATCTATTGTTTCTTCCAGTCGCCTAATGATTCTAATATTATTTTTTACTTTAAGTCTTTTGCACGTGGTTGCTTGAGGTTTGGGTTTGCTGAAAATCTTGTGAATTTCTTCGGTTCTCGAAAATCACAGTAGTAGATAAAATGTAATGAAAAAAAGTCTTTGAAAGTCATTATCACCCACATATCTTTCCTTGATGTTCTTTAAATTTAAATCAAAAGTAGAAGTTATATCTCTTTCAATAAACACTATCGTTATTTGATATTACAGCACTTTTCTTACACCTTATAAACATTCTTAGAATGAAAATGTTATTACGCGAGAAAATAATTCTCACCACTCATGCTGTTTTGCATGAACAGCAAGATTTATGTAAGTTTCCAAGCAGTGGAAGTATCGAGAATATCTAGTTATTTCAGAACTTGAAAAAAAAAACAAAAAACAACTAATTATTAGTCGAGAAAAATATTAGCTTAGAAGTTAATCTCTAACTCCAAGCAATGGTTTACGTTGGCTGTTAGAATATCAACGAGTTTTAATCTTATTTTTATTCGTATCATTTTCGATCGTGCTGCACGAATAACTTGTCCTTTCGATATCTATCGCTAACCCAACATGGTTGAGGGAATTTTATCTCGATTGGCAGCCACGTTTATTGACGTCATCGCAGTGACGTTGACTTACATTTTCTGCTAGTGAAGTAAATCGCACACAATGGAAAGTAATCTCAACGCCAGAGGGATGTTAACAGCTTTCAGTGTTAGATCATTTATCTTTCCGTTTCCATAGCTAACATCCAGCAAACTTCAGAACTTTTCTCATAGGAGTCTCAATGTTGCTGTAATCTTTGAAACAATAAATATAATAAAAACAGTTGTATTTCTTTATTTTAGCATTTTACTATAATGTTTTTCACATTTCATTGGTTTCTATATTCTCTTGACGATAGTTACCTGATTAAGTTTATTGTATTTTTTTAGGAAATGTCTTCTTTTTTCTTTTTTCCCTTTTTCTCATTGATTTGAAAGACCTCCACATCTTTTTATTTTTTTTTTAATCCAGTAAATAAAATTTTAATGTAAGTAAAACCACCGTTAAAATAGCAAAGATACAAAAGTTGTAAGTAATTACCAGATATTCAAAAGCAATCCAATAATAATGAAACTGCCATCTTACATAGTGTTTTCTTTGAGGGTTCTTTTCCTCAGACTTCGTGCTCGTAACGAGCACTTTCCTCCTAGTTTAGCACAAGGATCGAAGCAGTTCTTATCTTGTGCTTTCTGTTGGAGATTTCTAGAAGGTTTGTGGACTTGGTTTTAAAAATTTCAATGTTTTCTGGTTTAAAGTATCTCTTTATGTTGATGTGATATGAAGTTAAATGATTAAATTGTTTGAGCAGATATTGCATCATTTTCCCATATCCTCTCCCTTACATTTTATTTTATTTAATGTTATGTGGGTTTTGTTGACTTCATTACATGAAGTGAAATTCAGTGTTTGCATGATCTTACAGTGTATTTATACTAGAATATTACTTTTCTTGGAAAACAGTGGATCCTATTAACAAAGTATGCGTTTTAATAATTTTTAAATTGTTGTGTTTTTGTAATAAGCTAAAATGTGGTAAGCAAAAGAATTATTTTTTTAGCTTTTTTTTTTTTTGATTATTTGATAAATAATATCATTTAGTATCGAAGACCAGATTCATATCATAAGTATTGAGATTGATAAAGTATTCTGAGAATTTTTATTGAATTCGTATTTATATTATCGTATTGACACAATATCTTGACTTATTTCCTAATTATTAATTCATCTGTCAGTCTAAATGAATGACAAATATCGTATACTGACCAAAAATAATGAACGCATAGTTTAGCGGCCCCTAAGCTACAGCTTGCCTGTAAAACATAGAGACCGCTCTTGCTTTTATGCTTGCTGGATGTCACACACTGTAATGGCCAAACGGTTAGAGATATTAGACAGCATCAAAAAGTACGTGACCACATCCAAAAACTCAGACCAGTAAGACCCCTCCCTAACTGGATATGAGGAGGTCAAAAGTCTGTTCTTCTACGTATTTCTTTTATCATATCTCAGCAACCATTTGTCTGGCAAAAACATGACCACCACCGATGTGTTCAGAAGGGTCGATATTGGGGGGGGAGGGTGTTTATCGCAGTTTTCCTCTTTATCGGAAGCGACCACTTTTGACCCCCCCAGTCCAACTTCCGGTTTGCTGTAAGCGTCCATTAGGTTCATTGTAAACGCTGGTTAAGTTCACTTTACTGTATTCACTTTACTCACAATTTATAAAATTGTGTATATTACGGGGCCGCTTTGCTTTTGACACTGTCTAAAAGCGTTAATTATCTTGTGTAAAGATACTTTTACCTTCCTTACAGCATTTGGCTGTCCTTTTTCAATTAAAAATTCAAATATTTAGAAAAGACCTTGTATTATTACAAATTGCTTTAGTGTAATTTAAAATTTATACGGCATTAGTTTTTTTTTTTTTTTTTATTTCTCTGACCTAAATTTAAGAGCTTTTTTATTCAAATTTTCCGTTTTAAACAGCGCTATTATTTGACACCGTTCTTAATGTCATATTGAACTTAAGAAAAGTAAAATATATTTTAGAAAGTTCGTCTGTTTGTTCTTCCACGATGTATTTTTAGTGTTCTACATGGTTCCTAAAACGCACGTTTGACTCTATCCAAAGAGATTGACTTATGGTGTAGTATAGGATATTAGAAAAGGTAAAATTTTATTTTTTCTGTAGAGCACATCGCAACTTTACTGGATAAGACATGGCTTAGATATTACTTCTATTGCGAAGATAAGAGACTGATGGCGGAGTGCACCAAACTTCAGTTAACTTTGACGGAGCTAAAATTAGTGGGGGGGGGGGGGTGCTGCTCCAGAAAAGTTTAGCCTTTGTTTTAAAATTGTGTGACAGGAAACAAACATGTATAAAAAGAAAATTTATTCAGAAACTTGATAA
>JAFIDM010000003.1:44190480-44217498 GCA_023159025.1 Thereuonema tuberculata
CCGGATTTGACACAATAAAATAATATAAAAAAAGAAGATAAAATCACACAATGCTTTGCTGTGCCCTTTGAGTCCATTTTCGTGTTAACTCTCTCCACCCAATGCCATGGAGACAACCCCCACCCGCCCGATGAAGATTCCCCCTCGCAGCCTCCCCCAGTGTCATGACCCGTGCGTTCACCCACTGGCCTCCTTGGAGCAGGTGAGGCCACCGACCCGCCCACGGAGGAACCCATGGTCAATGCAAACAAAAACCTAGTCTATCTCTTTCTCTTTTTTTTCTTTCGTTTTTTTTTTTTTTAATTTCAAATTACAATCACATGCTGATAAATGATTTCCACTAATGTATTGGCACGTTCATCAAACAACTACAGGACGAGTATCATTCCATTTCACTGAAGCTATGCAGAAAATCGACATTAACCTATATAAGGCAGGTGAAAAAAAAAAAAAGACCTTGAATGCAACAATATTTCATTTTAATCCAGATTTTAAAATTATAACAAAAAAACATTTTAATTAAAATTTATTTATGATGTTAATTTTGTATTTTTTTTTAAATTTTATTATTTGATTATTTTTTTTAATTCTACACAGCATTTTGCTATGTAATATTTATGTTTATCTTATTAAGTTTATATTGATACATTTTTTTATTCATGCATTATTACATACTAAATATAATATTTTAATGTATTGTATAAACTTGTTTATATTAAAAATAAATATTTTAATATCATAAAAATATAAATATAAGCAAAGTATATAATAAGTATATTCATATATATATAAAATGCATAATATAAAAATATTCTATATTTTATTATTTATAATAATTATACACTATTAATTTTAAATTTAATGTATTTTCTACTAGGTTTATTTTTCGAAAATTTTTTTATTTAAAATTAATATTAATTCCGATTAATACAATTTTAACATAATTTTATAACATTTCATTACTGTTTAGTTGAAGATATTTAAAAATAGTAAAGAAATATTGCACATTTTTGAATGACTTGCAATTTGTAAATCATGCACTTTTCCTTTTTTTTTGAAATTATTATTACTTATTATTACTTATTACTTTTTTGAAATTATTATTACTTATTTAATTGTAAGTAAAAGTTAAATAATGGTTTTTTTTTGTTATTTTTATAATCTTAATTTTTTTTTTTTTTTTTAACTTCATATTAAAGACAGCTTTTGGTGTTGATCTTCTCTTCTCCACTTTTTGCCCTTTTGTTTTCATGTCACGTGACTGCGTTTTATTAGTTAAATTAAATAAAGCTAAGTAACTAATATTTAAATTTTATATGATTAAAATAACATGAAAGATTGTGGATGGCCCAAAGAGAGAAAGAGTTAAATGAATCAAGTTTAAAAAAAAGGTAAGAAAACTGAAAATAATGCATTCTCAGAAACTGTCCGCTTAAATACAAACTTAGTAAATTTGTCCTTCGAGGAAGTGAAGGACTTGATTGATTGGCTTTCACTTTCAAATGGGAAACAAACAAAAAATCCAATGAAAAGAACAATATTCTAACTTTTAATTATTATCATTTTCCAAAAAGTTAATAATTTACTGTAGACTAAAATTTAGTTAGGAAATAAAAATCTAAAATACTGTAAGTAAGAATATATTCTCCATTCTTTTAATGTTTTTTATTCCTTTCAAAAAGTACATTTAAAACATGTTGTCATCTTATTTATTTTCTTACTTATTTCTGAAAATTCTCAGTTATTGGATGTTTTGCTTGACTTCATCAAAATAATTGACATTTTTTTCTTTAATTTGTTTTTTTTACCTTTGATCCTACACTACATTCATGTAATTTTCGATTTTTGAACAATAAATATTTTCTCTTTTTTTTCTTATTCTTTTGGTGGTTCGTATATTCAACATACGCTATGAAGATGGTATCTTCTGATTCTATCTTTTTACATCTATTTTGCTCTGTTGTAATGTGTTTGTTACTTCGCAGCCAATAATGTAATGTTTCTAATCGAAATATGTAGTGTTCTTTATTTATTCACAAAATAGTAGAGCAATGGCCTATCAAAACCTCACGTATCTTTAGGCTGGAGTTTCGAAGTAACAGATGGATTGTTGCTTTTTTTGTTACCTATCTTTTTTTCTGACCACAGTCGAAGGATCTCTGGCGAAACCTTCCTTGAATTTCTCCACCCATTTCCACTTTCAGGACATTGCGAAGACACTTGTTCGATGGCTTTATGCACTAGTTTCGAATAAGGAAATAAACCCTGTGCCAGCGGCACAAAGCTCAGAAAACGAAAATTAAAAAATAAAAACAGTACTGCGGTAGGTTAACGATGTAAAGAGAATAACAAGACACGCGGTCTGTTCTTATCAGAGGCCAAGAGCTCTTTGATTAGTGTTCCTTACACTGAAGTAGAGATTTTAACCAGCATCAGTAATTGCCCTTCAGTCCTAAGAACAGAGGATTGAGTAGGCCTAGGAATAGATCCATTTAATGGATTGATCGTTTTAATCCTGCAATTCGACAAATATGTAGATTGTATGCTATTAATAAATATACTGTGAAAATATAGCATTAATGTAACATTCACAATAAATGAAGTTAAAATTAACTTCTGTTTTGTTTTTGTTTTTTTGGGGGGAGGGGGCGAAGGAATGCGAATAAAATTAGCTGTTTTAATTCTTTGCCAAAATTCTGTTTTGTAAAGAGTCTTATTGAGTGAAAAAATAAAATCTGCATTCCATTTCTATATTGATTAGACGATAGATATAAAGAGCATGTAAGATACAGTGCAAGAAATAGAATATTTCTTTATATTAGTTTAGAACTTTCCACTTCAAATAAAGAGAGATTTTAAAAATAACTCGATTCATCTAATTTGATTTTTGCGTTTTCAATTTGTTCTTTCTTGGTTTATTTCAACATTACAGCAAATAAATGTTAAAAGAAATCAGTTAAAACTAAAGTTAAAAAAAAATAATAATAATTATTCAAAAATTATTCATATTCTAATTTTATAGAAATAAATCGTAATAAAAACTTGATATTTATGAAATGATAAATCTGCAATTTAATCTCACAATTAGCCTTTCTTATCAATTTCTTTGTGTGGAAGAAAAAAAATTCCATTTTTATTTGAATAAAACTTTTATGGGTAGTTTCTCCAAACCAGTGATTCTGAAACTAATCTTCTCAGAGTCCAAGTGATTCGAACTGCAACAAATGTTGCAGTGATGAAAAGTCAGGAAATGTACATTTGTAGCCATAAAAATACAGTATATATACATCCACAATTGTTCCTTTGAGTAACTTTATCTGTTCTAGAAGTTCCCTAACATTTTCAGGACTTGCACTTGCGTATCTGCACACTTTCACAGTTGAGGTTGCAACAACAGCAATTGTAAAATACGAAAGTAATGCTGATCAAAATATCTGTTCTATTTACATAACACTCGTCCCTGAATTAAAGAAAATACACATAATCATTTTCATTAGTAGTGATTAAAAAATTTAAAGGCCTGTATGGCCTTGGGGTCGCGAAAGGTCTCCGGGCGTTTCCTTCCAATGGGACTAAAAGCTGAGGTCAGGTGGTCAGCCAGACGCCTCCCGCCTTTAACCCCGGGGAAGTCGACACCATTCTACAGAAGGCTAGGTGGATCCTAGGACCCATCTGAAGGAGATTTCGATGTAGGGAAATACATCGAAATCTCCTACCTCCGCCCACAGTCAAGCTCTTTACCACAATAATAATAATTACATTCTGAATAAAAAAAAATGAAAGATGGTTTTATTTTCTACGCTCTCTACCCTTCCCCAAAAAATATTAAGAACCAGTATCAAAGAAAGTGGAGCTGTAATTTTGTTGGTCCCATTAAATAACGAACAAAACTTGTGTCATTTTAACTTCACCAGTTGAAGATTGATGGGAAAAAAGTGTGTTCTGTCTTAGCAGATTGTAAAGGAAACCCTTTACAAAAACCCTTTACAAAAAAAAAAAAAAAAAGAGAAAACTGAAGCAGCCTACAACTACCTTTTTTTATCCTATTAGTTCTGTGATTATTTTTGTAAATAAGACAATGAAATTTATATATTTACTAATAAATTATAATTCTTGTAATACTTAAAGAATATTGAGCTGTTATTTTTCGATAACATTACAGCTGCATGAAACTTTATACCATAAGATTACAACTCCTGACAGTTGAATGCTTTGTTTAACAAAAAAATCCTATTTCGTGATTTTTTATTAATTACTTATTAAGATTCTGTTTTTAAGATATTTTAAAAAATATTTTTTCATCATGAACGTTGAAGACTTACAAATATTTTTTTACTAGGCAAGAAAATGTACATAGCCTGAACCAGTAGATAATATGCAGCATTGTAGTACGGAATAATTGCTTGAAAAGCGAAAAAAATTAAATCTTGCTTATTAACAGTTAACCATAAGAAATCATGCTTTCCTGTTCTCGATTTTTTTTTAAAAAAAATACACGACTACCTTGGATTCGAACCACGACTCCATGGCAGATTCGATTTAATTAGTATATTATCTTGAATATCTGCTTTCATTCTCGGTTCCTGTTTTTCTGAAGTTGTACGGAATTCTGATAATTCAAACAGCAACCAAACAAATTCAGAAACCTGAATTGGTAATGGGTTACATACGACCATTCGAATTGCAAGTATGACAGTATCATATTTAAAACCATACCAACATATGCTTATTGTACACCAGTAAGTCATATCTTTACAGTACATTCAATAAACCTACGTCTACGCCGATCGAATAAGCCACTATTCATCGGTTGTTTTTTTTGTGACTGGAAAGCACGTCAGTGGCCATAGTTGAATTAAAGTATAGAAATACATCTTTTTTTTTTTTCCCTAACGAATTGTATCGGAACGCCAAGAATCTTTGCCGAGGCTGATTCTATTTTTTATTATCACGTAACGCAGAGCATTCTTAGCATTTCGATAAAATTCGTTGTGGATAATAAATAAATAAAAAAAAAAAATCATCTTAATGAACGTTCACTCGGAAACTGGAGCCCTTCAATTGGTATCATTTTCTTTTCTCAAGAGGGAAATACAAAGTATAAACAAAATAGTTGAACGGAAAGTTTTGAAGATCGTCATTTTCATTTTTATTATTATTGAAAGTTAACTTACCATTTTCTTATTTAAAATATATTGACTCTATTGCTAACTTTCTTTTCTATAAAACCAGTAAGCCTACAGTAATTTATAGTAACATTGTAACTATAATAGTTTTATGTACGTACAGTATTTTTAGAAATCATTTATTTGTATTTTTGTAGAAATGGCTCGTTAAAGTCCTACGATTGAAAAGGACGAAATATTGCCGTTGAGTTTGTAGTTCGTTATTAGTTATTAAATGTTATATGCAAAGCTTTTGAGAAATTAAGTAATTATTTATCTGTATTTTATTCATTTTAATCGTTAACCGTTATTTATTTTAAAACATTCCTTTTCTTTTTCCTAATTACTGATGTTCTGTTTATTTTTAAATTCTTTTTCGTTGCATCCGTTGAATCGGTTAGTTAATTTAAATTCGTTATGTTTTCATCCAATCATTCTCTGTATTGTTAATTGAAGAATTTGATTGGAAGATTAATGTAAATACTATAAAAAAACGAATGTTTTTCATTTAATAAATTAATTCAGTTCAGTTCCAGAACTTGATTCGTTGTTTTTCCATTTCAACGACTCTCCCACAAACACTATTATGATAAGTAAATGTTCACATTATTATCGTGATTCGATAGATAGTTAATAATAATTTCTAGTTGAATTGTAGTTCGCTAACTATACCACTGCTTGAATGCCTAATTAGCTCTCTAAAAAAGTACGCTCTGTTGTTTTTTTTCCTTTATTACAATACCGATATAGCGAATTTCATGTTTTTGTTATTCATTGTCTTGATAATGAAGTAGAAACCACCTTGTTAAAGACGGAAAAAGATACTCGGAAAATACTACAAGATATCTCAAAACAAATCCATTAAAAAAAAAAAAAAGCGAGGGCGTTTTGTGTAACGAGACTGATATTCGAGGACCATCCTTATCATTTGCATTTGTTTTTCGTTATTTAAGTCACGAAAATGTAAATGTTTTCGAATGAAACCATTAGAACCGTTTGATGAGATGTCCCTCTGTGTGAGTTTGTCAACCCTTTCCAGAGGAGGTCGAATACCCTCTTAGTGCGAAGGCACTTATCTAATTTTCACATCAATAACAAAAACTTACTGTTGCTTCTAATTGCTGGGCCAATCCTAAATGCTCAGCAAAACACTTTGATGGAATTAAAAGTAAAAAAAAGGATTTTCTTTTTTCCCCCCATTGAGACAGTTATCGAAAGCATTTCACAGTATTGAAGATAGATTTTAAAAGTGAGATTTACAAATCTGATGCTTCTACCAATTTTTTTTGTTTTGTTTTGTTTTTTCAAATACTGGTAGGATCAGGTAACGCAAGCAGTTCATGAAGAACTGTAAAAATACACACCTTTATTTATTATGAAATAACGTAAATTATAAGATGTTGTATATAAACTTTACAGTTCGTATATTCTTAAAATTATTAAAATCCCTACATCTATAATCAGAATTTTAATTCATTTAATATTTGTTTATTTTTATTGTTTTAGTTGAAAAGCACTGGGTTTTGTTCTTAAATGCTTATCAAATTATTTCATTTGTAAACCAAAATGGAAAACAAAAATGTAATCGGTATTTTCTTAGTTTGCGGATACGAATCCGGCTTTAGGCATGCTTCTCTTTTAAACAAAGAGAATTTAAAGAGATATAACACACACACACACGCAAATAAGAAAATATTTATAAAAAAAATTTTTTTCACATGAATTCTTTAGATGTAGTTTCTTTACAAACCAAAATGAAAATGTTTAACCAAAGTAAAAAGCGCGAGTTAACATTTTAAATTTTTCAAATTTAGGTTTTTAAAATAAAGTTTCTCCTGATTTTTAATAAGATATAGAGCTTAAGGGTGATTTTATTTTTCTGTCTAAATCTCTTTTTTATTTTCCTACTTTATTATTATAGTAGCAGTCAATTGACGAGCCGACGATGATAAAGTGAGTTCTTCGTATTATATAATAAAAACTCTTATTTTTATCAATATTAGTTAGTTCAGTTAATTTATGATACGCTATATATATTATTATGGATTTATATTTCCACCAGCTTAAAGAATTATCGATATTTTTATTTAGAATGGAGCATTTGAGTTAAAGTATCTCGCTATAGGCCTATGCAGGCCCTTGGGATCGCGGGAGGTAAGGCTCCCGGCGCTTCATGACCAACGGGACTACTTTGAGGTCGGGTGGTAAGCCAGACGCCCGCCCGCGTTTATCTCCCGAGAAAGAAACCCGGTACCCATTCTACAGAGGGCTGGGTGGGCGCTAGGATCCGTTTGGAGCATTTGAGTATTGGATTTAATTACATAATTTCTGAACAGAAGTAAACATTAACTAAGAAAAAAGGCTATGATTTACATTAACCACATTTTTGATATGAAATGAGCATTGCTCTGATATTTGTGGGTTATAGGGTGAATCCTCTTTTTGATAGTATTGCGGGATTTATATATTTTTTTCCTCTAACTTCTATACTGGCTACATTCCCCATGTAATCATTTTAAATATATTTAAAATAGAAAAAAAAAATCATATTAAAAAAAAATGTTATTATAATAGGGAATAAACTCATGAACAGATGATGATGTTCGTTCTTTATAAGTTGTAATAAAAAACTTCCTATATTTTAATCAATATTTAAAAGAAATGAAAATAACTGACATTATTAATGATACATTTTAATAAAGACTTAGCCTATTCATGGAATATTTTTGTATTTTCTGTAAAAATGAAGATCAGAAGATTTATTTAATATAATTAAAAAATATCTAAGGTGGGTTTTTTTTTTCGTTTTTAATTGCTTGGTAATGCAAGGCGTTAAATGAGAGTTAAAACATTAATTTTCCTTTATTATTTACAAAGAGCAGATGTTCCCATGCTGACTTCACGGAAGTGATTTCTGCGCATGTGCAAACAATATCCTATTCTGTATCATTTGAAAGCAAAATAACTGACCTTGATGGATAATATTCAGATATATAAGCAAAATGAAAGATTAAAAACATTATTATAATTAAAATGCAAAATTCAAAAGTGAGATAATGGATTACTGATAAAAATTAAATTTATATGATAAAAGTTTTACAAGATCATGACGCTCCTTTTTTTTTTTTTTTTAATTTTGTTTTTTCTTAAATTTGGTTTTTTTTTTTTTCTTAAAAATCTAAATAGTTGCCGTAAAGCACATTTGAAGAAGATTATCAATTACGATAATTGTGATTTGGGTATAAAGTAATCTTGTTGTAGAAGGTTTGCGAACATACAACTCCGTTCGCATATACGTCGAAGGTCCAATAAAGTCTGGAAATCCTGATCCCGAAGAAGGCTTTTATAAACGTTTAAAAAATTTAAAAAAAAAGTACACACAGTAGTTAGTATAATTGCATTTGATTAATGTGCTTTCTAATAAAAGTTTAACGTTAATGTTTAAAAAAACAAAAATGTTGAATATACTTAAAAAAAGTATAAATTATACAAATAAAAAAGTTATTTACTGTACAGTAATTAAGTATAAGTTAATCATTAGTGTGAATTATAATAAAGTTTTGGCATCAAGTTTACAATATTGCTCTAACTTCACTCAAACTTTACATTTACAGGAATAGACTCTAAATTCACTCAACATTAATTAACTTTGCACGTTGATGTTTGAAAACTACTGCTCCATTCGTGATAAGTATAGATTACGTTCCATATTCTTTAATTCAGACTGACTTTGGCTTTTGGGATTGTACTGCCCAAACCCCCAGTTTACTAAGCTTATATGGGAAGTTCCGCTATCCCTAGACCCTCCTGACTAATTTAATAGTGCATTGTTTTATTGTCTGTTCTCTATTAGTGTATTACAGTACAGTTCTGTATTAGTTAGTTGGACTACAGTACAGTTTTGTGGCTATCTGGGTTATACGCTATAAGTACAGTATGTAAGGTTTGTTTATATATAATGCTCGCACAAAATCCAAATAGTTTTAAAGTTCTATTGGATGAAATATAACCCGGACATTAAGCGGTTCATATCTGTATTATCAAAGATATATCACACTCACTATACATGTCAGAAAACATAACTACTTTCTTCAATAATCCGCCATTTTTATATACATTTTTGAATTACTTCACTCATAAATCTGCTTTATATGTATATATTACGGATAAATTCATCTTTACTTTTTGTTTTTTCTGAGATCTCTTTATATAATTTTTTAAAAAAAATTGAAAGTGTGTTTCATAACTCTGTATATTGTAAATACGACATTTTTTACAAGAACAGTACTTTATGTTTTTAAAGTAACTAGCTCATCAAATTCTCGTGAACTAGCTCAAGAATTACGTGTAGATAATTGCCTGAAGCCCTAAGAACAATACATTAACTGCTATTATTTCAGGTTCAGTCAAATTCAAATTACTTATAATATTCACATAGTTTCCCTATGGCGTAATCTTATCAGAAAGCCGAAGACAAATGCAGAATGTAAGTTAGCGAACTCTTTAACTACTTACAGTTAAATTGCTGTCTTAGACATATTTCTAAGTCGTGAACTTGTAGTTAGGTCAAGAGTTTCGCAGTACTTGAACTACAGATTCTTTTCGTAGGAGATTACTAGCTTTTATATCTAGTTATAATTAAGGTTTTATAGAAGTAATCCGTTTATCAAAGCAAAGTTTCCAAATCCCCTCAGTTCAGGCCGCCCTTCAATTGGATTAGAAGTAAAACAACCAACTCATAAACACACAAAAAAATAGAATTCTACGGTGATTACAAAGACGTTCCTTCACGCAAAGAGGAAAATAAAGATCGTTTATCCCACGGAAATTACTTAATCGAAAGCGATTTAACAAGGAAGGCTTTAAGTTTCCTGATTCACGAATATCATTAAGACTCTTTTTTTGTTACGCTTTACTGAAGTAATGTTAGATAACATTGAAATAACATAAGAGCGGCAAACCAACAAAAAAATCAAAACAACACCGACAATTAACGGCGTTTGGCTGCAGGTAACCAAAGAATTCAAATTTAGACATATCGAAAAATATCAGGAAATGTAACCTAAATCTGCCTAGGGGAAAGTTTAAAAGAATTTCAGAAGGATTCATATGCAATTTTTTTTTTTTTATTGCTGATTTCACTTAAAAAATAGTCAGTAATGTAATTTCTTCCCGACTGCTATCCAGTGTCGTCCACGACTTGTTGTAGAGAAAAAGAAAACAAATTGTAGAAGCAAGATTAAACCAGAACTCAGGTGTCAAGAAGGAATTTTATTAATCTGTCTAAGAATGTGTAAAAAAGCTGTGATGGGAATTTGAGTATTTTTGAATTGTACTGTTGAAAGACAGACAGGAAAACACTCTCAAATATATAGATTCCACTTCATGGCGTACGAGTAGCAATGGTTGATAAGTAACAATAACTGTAAATGAAGCGAATACGTAACAATCTATTGAACAATAAATCCATATGGATGATGTTAATCCAGGTCATAGTCATTCATGATTTTTCTGAGACTTAATGAATGTATCCAATTATTTCCGCTGTTCGTCATTTACATTTTTTTTCCGTCAAATAATGTCACAGAATGGGGGTGGACACCGTCTAATTTAACCCTCATTGAGCGGAACGTCCATTGAAGAAGCCGACGCGTTTTTGGTCCATTTACACTTTTTATTTTTTTTTATTAGGAATTGTTTTATGATATTGTGTATTTTTATGTCTCAGATTGTTGAACTTGATGAGGGTTCATTTATATCGGGAACCGAGATGTAAACAAGGAATTGTTAAAAGAAATTTTTAAACTTAATTTTTTCTTGATAATTGTTAATTAAATAAAAATTTTATGAATTTTTTTAACATTCATTTTTGCAATTTTTTTTAATTAATTCACTTTTTAATCATAAAATTTTCAAGTGAATTAATTAAAAAAAATTGCAAATATGAATGTTAAAAAATGCAGATTAAACTATCTAATATATCTCAATTTATTTATTTTTTTTAAAATTAAGAAAAAATATAATTAAGAAGAATGCAATTAAGATAATTTAAAAATTAAGAAAGAATTGAAAAAAAAATTGTGAAATTAAAATTAAATTCGCGTTTTTTTCAATTGAATGATTTTTCCGAATGTTTAAAGTTTCTTATAATTTTTAGACATTGTATAGACATTATATAATTTTATAATATTATAATCATCAATTATTAATTATATAATTTATATAACAAGTTTATTAATTTTTTTATGACTTAATACTAATTCTTAAACAAATTATTCCATCAGTTACAAGAAGAATAAAATAATTAAGATGATTTTCGCTCAATTGTGTTTATTATATCAATATTTATATTAATTGATATTTCATTAACATTAATAAAAAAGTAATTGTTGGAAATATTTAAATGCATTTGAAGATAAATTTAATAATGATTGACATTAATTAAAATAATGAATTAAAAAAAAAAAAGAAAAATTTCAGTAACAAAAACTTACTTTATCGCTTCACAGTTTTTTTGCCTTCCAAAATTTGCTTAATTATCACAGCTCTTAATGAGACCTAGTGATTGAAGACATACCCTGTTAATTGAGTGAAATAGATTCAGTAAACTTTCCTTTCTGATCTAGATCATGCTAAGGGTAATTCCCGGTTAAAACAATCATTACCATTATACTCTACACCGTTTGCCTCTAATATACAATTTCAAATCCCTAACATATTAAAGGAAATCGTCTTAATGGAAACACGAAAGTGGTTTCGTAGAAAATCGTACGAACTAAGAAGGTGAAAAAACCAGGATCTACCTAACAGCGAAAGAAAGAAAGAAAAAAAAAAAAAAACTAAATCCCGCTCCAGGAAAGTACGGAATAAACGCTTCAAATAATTGGGTGAAGTTCCATTCGACTGAAGCCGTATATTTTGAAAAATGATTAAGGTCCATCCAACAAAATAAAAGCGCCGTCAAGGTACTTGACCTTGTGATATTTAGCTCATTGTCTTTGTTTCCATTCAAATAACATTGAATTAAATGACTGCAACTAACGGCAAAAAGAGAGAAAAAGAAATCCCACCTTAGAACTGTTGTTTTTTTTTTATTTTCAATAAGAAGTCTGTGAGATAACGGAATTTCAATTTGTATGTAACAGGCCTTGGAAGTGGAGTAAGTTTTTGTACCTCGTTACGCGAAGAATGACAGCAATTATAAGAACTCTGTTACGAGTAGATCGGATTCGGAAAGGGAGGGTTAAGAAAAATGAAATTAATTCTTAGACCTCTCAGCTTTTATTTTCCATCAGATTAGATTTTGATGTTCGATAAGCCAAGAAGAAATATTTTGGAGAACGTAAAGGAGAAAAACTAATGTTATTTGTCGTTTCATTGATGTTTTTAAATTTGATGTTTCTATTTTCAGTCCATTAATATTCTATTGTTATCGTCGGGAGTTGAATCTTTCATTTAAATTCGGGGTAAATATCTGAAGGTCCTGACCTGATTTGAAAACAAGGAATTTCCTTTTCTTGGTCAAAAGAAAGAAAAGTCCGTTGCTCTTAGAAGCCACACGATTGGGAAACCCTTACCTATATTGAGATATCGGATCTTTCCCGCGCTTTTATAAACTTTTATGGAATATGTTGTTTTTACACAACGACAGTACAAAACTAAACATTGAAAAAAAACCCAAAAAAAAACTAATAATAATGACAATATTAATAATAAGAATAATAACAATAACAACAACAGTAATAAATTAGAAAGTTAATGTTTATAATAATAATTTTAAATTTAAAAAAAAGTTCAGGCAAATGTAATAGTCTACACTTAACAACGAGAAATAAATATACATTAAAATATATATCGAGAAAATGTATTCATATATTTAATGAAATATATGAATATATTTAATGCATTTAATATATTTAACGGATTTGTCTGAAGCTTTTTAAATTTTATAGTATTGCTAGTAATGCTAACAACAAGAATAATAATTTGCGGGTTCAAAATATCTCAAATTACATTTTTACCAGATTCCTTATAATTTATAAGAATAATATGATTATAATTTATTTTCTATTTTTTCAATGTGGGATCTAATTGAATAAGTTCTGATCTCTACAGAAACTATCTAAGAAATAATAATTATAAAAGTAATTATTGTAGAAATTGAGTTTATTAAATATGTAGTATATAAATTTTTCTACTTAAAGGCCTTAAAAATACGATAGTAATAATTTTCCCCCAAATGTATTTAAATGATAGCTTATCTCATTGAAATTGTCAAAATAAAAAAAATCGTATTTTAAGATAAATATTAAAAAATCAATAGTTTATATATTAACTTTGTTTTATCAATTTCTTCGTTTCTTTCATAACGATGAAAAAGATAAAAGAAACTATAAAAATTGTATGTGAGAGAGTTTTAGCCATTATCTTAGAACATTAAAACTGCAAGATTAAAAAATTAAAAAAAGAGCACGTTAACTAAAATTTTAAATTGAAAAATATTTTTTTGGCTTTAAAAAAAATAGAAAGAATAAAAATTTGGCGGTTTGTTTTTTTTTTTTGTTTTTTTTGCAAGCAAAACATATTATATTTTTTCCCTTTTTTTTTTTTTAATGGTAGGAATAGTTATAATGTTAAGAATAATACTAAAAAAATTATAACTGAAAATATATTAGAATCGATTTTTAAAAATCTCTTTAAAAGTCTATTGAACAATTCAAAGTTTAAAACATAAACACACAAGATATTGATGTGGTTAATATAAGAAAAAAAATATAATTTTGCATAAATTTTTGTTTCGAAGATTTTCTTTTTCAAAAGTTCAGGAAAAGAATTTTTTTTTTATATATATATTATTTCGACCTAAAATTTAAACGTGTATTTCCTACAAAACTTAGAATTGAAAACTCCAAGGAAGTTGGTTGTTCACCTTCAGAAAAAGTTAACAAACTTTTTCGAGACATTTTTTTTATTATTTCCTCCTTTGATTTAACAGTAAATAAATGTACGTTTAGGCTCCTTAACTAAATTTGAAAGACACTTACCGGGTCGTGGAGTGGTATATGGAATCCCGTGTTATTGGTTTCTTGTCTCCGAACACATGTCATCAGAGGGAAGATGAGTGCCAGTATCAGGAGCTCCACTCGTCCCGAGCTCCTCATTTTGAGTTGCTCCTCACAGCGGAGCCCAACACAACACTACTCACAGACACTCCAAGTGGAACGCCAAGTGACGTCAGTGGGAGGGGCGACACCACAGCACCCCCTGGGAAAGTGAATGCTACGTGAACTAATACGATTAAAATACTTAGACACCTCTAATTTCACGTCTTTCTGGGCGCAATTATAGGGATGTTGGCATAATTAAACGCAACAGGGAAAAAAAAAGGTAACGGTGTAAAAGAAGGAAAGAGCTCGTAGTGCGTTACATTACCGTCGATTTTTAGAAAGAAAAATACAGAACAGAGAAAGAGTCTGAAATCAAACTGTTAATGAAAGGGTTTAATGTTAAAATGGAGGAAGAATTTCTGAAAATACGATTTAAGGAAAAAAAAAATATTGTTTGTCCAAAGACTTTTTGAAGGTTAATACTTGGAATTTACCCACGATTTTGAGGAATCTTGAGAATAATAATAAAAATAATAATAACAACTTCATTATCATTACTTTAGCTTAAAAAAAATATACCGACACGTGATTAGTTCAACATCTTTATAAGCTAAAATGATCTGAGATTTGTTTAAGAATTAAAAATTTTGGTAATAAAATCAAATAGTGTAAATTGATCAAATTAGTAATCAAATCAAAGTAAAATATTTATTTTACTTCATAATAACCTTTACTAATTTTTATTACTGGAAAACTTTTTTTTTTTTTTTTTTTTTTTTTAATATTTTTAAGACTTTGGCTTTTCTACTTATTAATGTTTTAAAAAAGAAATCGATTAAAAATTGACATTTTTTTTTAATCTAAATATATAAATAGTTTTTCCCTCCCCCGAAATAATTTTTATGAAAAAAAATAGACGGAGTAGACAATAACGATAGCGTGCGTTGATTTATTCTATTATAATCTGTCACCTCAATTTGGATTAATTTGTTGGTTGAACCCGTTGCGGTTCCTGAACAAGTCATTAGGTTCAAGGGAAAGGGCGCCTCTATTTCTACGCATTCCGTAGAGGGAGTAACAGATACGATCAGTATTACGCTCCTCACGCCTTCAACTCTCGCAAAGATCATATAATCCAGATGATTCTTTAATAAATAAGTCAAAATGCGAACAAAGAAACGTTTTTAGATATAGAGTTGTGAAATGTGGTTAATTAACTGGTTAAAACAGAGCTACTTCAAAAGTTATACGTAAGGTAATTTAAGTTTAACTACATATAATTGGGAGGGCGGGAATCAAACGAGAACCCGCCTTTCTAAATAACTATTAGAAGACAAGGAATTCTTGAACAGAAGTTAAGAGCTTTAAACACGTTGACTTTGCGGATTTACTGTAAGTAGTCTTATTTATTCTGTTCGTCTAATAGATTTTCTTCTGTAAATGTTTAATCCTTTCTTTTCATTTTAACTCGCCATTGACCTTCACCAGGATAAATGTGATACGAATTGCACGTTGTATCCGTTGCCATCTTTCATCTTCCAACCCGTTCTCGAAGCGCCTCAAGGCACACACACACTTTAACAACTTTGAAATGAGTTTTATCTCCGGTGAATAACACACTCCTCTCATGCAATAAGTCAATACGTTGGCTGGCGCTGATCAGCAGCGTTTTTACTCGGTATAAAGACGTAGTTTTTTTTTTTTTTTTTTTTTAATTCACTGTCTGTCTTTATTGTAAATGTCTGCCCTTTTATCACGTTCGGTTTTTGTTATATAAGCGCCGTATTGCTCCAAATAAAATAAGCAATAATTTATAAATCACTCATATGAAAGTTTAAGAAAGTTTGTACCATGTATGACTACATGATTGTTTAAGCTTAGAATTCTGTTTTTAAATGTTAGAGAAAATGTTACATTTTTTCCATGAAGAAGATTTCTGCTGAAGGAATCGAAATATAGAGGATTAAATGATGTTTTGTAAGTGGAAGAAGGATTTAATATGAGTTATTTATATTTATATGCTAAAGAAGAATTTTGGAATTTCATTAAGCAATAATTTGTTAAGTAATTGCTTGTTAACAGTCAGAGGATTTTGTTATTTTAAGTGTTTTAAAGGGTTGAAGTTTAATTATTAAACAGTTTTACTGATCCTTCCTACGTTAGACGTTGCATCAGATTTACAGCTTATTTTCTTGAGGAATACAGCCTATTGGAATTTAAATATTGAATACTGTACAGCCTATTGGAATTTAAGGAATTATATGTGCGATTAGAGTAAAAAAAATAAGCATACCGTGGATAGATCGTTGTATAGATAAAGCTTTTTTATTTATTTTGTTTTAATTAAAAAAATTTTGCTTAAAAAGTAATAAAACATCTATAGAACGATCTGTCCACTATATGCTATTTTTTTTTTTTTACTCTAATCGTACATTGATTCCGATTATATTTCCTATAGGCCTGTTTATATAGACCTTGTTGTTTACTGGTGATTGCTTCTAGCTGATGATCGCCATATGAGCGTGAAACAACCGTTCTAGGATGTCACTTAGTAAACACTTGTTCTCACCCATTGATATAATTTTTAAATAATTTTTTTTAAATAATTCCAATGAATGATCTACATTTTTATTTTAAAAGTTTCATATCTAATGTAGACATTTCTTGTAAGAGAATTGTATTTAATACCGTAGTTAAAGATATACTTTCTCTATTTTTTCTTTTAAAACACAAAAAATACTGTGAGGAAAGATTTTAAGTACTCATGAATTAAAGGAATAAATAAACTTGTTTTACAAGATAGTATTAAAAATGGTGTCGTTTCGAAAAATTGTTAGGTTTTTACCAACTTACTTAAACTTACTTAAAAAAAAAAAAATAAGGATGGGTATTAAGTACATCAAAGGATTAATAAATTCATTGGAAAGTGTATGCTTTCACATTTCCCGTTAACTCTATGTGGATTACATTTCCTCAGGCTTAATCTAAGATTCTGTTAATGTTTTATTGCTTATTACGTAATTCTTATTGAATTCTCTTTCATTTCATAGAAAACTTTCCTTAGACTCAACCTATTCCTTGAAACCCGGGACTTTCTGCGTAAGATCCAATCACTCCATCCCTCCTATCACTTCTGGGATCGACCTGATTCCAATATTAAAAACACACATGTAGGATTCTCACTATCTTTAAGGTGGGATTAGTACAAAGAAAGTAATGTAGGCATGCCTTTAAAAAATATATATACAAGTAATATATCCAATATTTTGCATTGCTTTCCTATAGACATGTGTAAACATTTTAAAAATGCCAACTTTTTTTATTTATACAAATTTTTTTTTTATTTTATTCAAATAAATAAATACTTTTAAAATAAATTCTAATAAAAATATTTGCACATGCCTATAGCAAAGTAAAGAAAAATATCTATTTTTTGATGCATAGGCGTATATATATATATATATATATATATATATTAAGCCGGACAGTGATGTGAAATTTGAAAAACATAATACGATCAAATCACTGTTTCTGTGAAGATACAACCAAATTTATCTTCACATCATCAGCTGCAAAATTTAGAAACAATTTAGAAGACAAAAACGCAATATTTCAAGACTTTGCTCTTTTTTATTCAAAAAAAAAACAAAAAAACAACAACCAAATTATCTAAATCTAAAAACAAAAACTAAATTACTAAAAAAAGGACTAAGTAATAAAGACGTTTGGTTTCTTTATTACTTACTAAAAAATACCTAAATATATTTACTTATTTCATATATTTAAAAATTAAAATTAAAAAGAGCATAATAGAAAATATTGAGTTAAATTATAATAAAATAAATATCTTAATAAGAAGTAATAATATATAAACTTCAAAATTAGGCATATATAATCGAACAGGCGAAACTCAAAGCCTACCCTTCGAGTTTCGCAAAGCAAAGATTTCAGTCAATCATTTGCAATTTAGAAAATTTAGAAAGTATATTCAGAAACAGTGATTTTATCTTTGTATTGGCATTTTTCAAATTTCACATCACTGTTAGTCCAGGGAAATTAGACAAAAAAGTGGCCGAACCCGGACATTTGAAACCTCAAGCTGAAAATTGGTAGAAATGTTGAGAATAGTGTTCTGATTGATTTCCCAAAATTCCCAAAATTCCCAAAAAATCCATCTTGGGGAAAATCCGCCATTTTGAAAAAACCGCCCCCATCGTGGATTTGTCGAGTTTTAAGCATAGCGACTGAACCGAGTGTCTGATTGTATTCGTTTTTGCACCAAATTACTTAATTCAGGCTGCGCTCTCATCTAAAACACTAAAATTAATAATTATAGACCAATTTTGGTGCTTGAGAAAAAATAATATTTATTTAAATGCGACAAACGAAAATTGGTCTAAATTTATAATAAATATTATCGTAACATACAAAAAAATGAATCAAAGAAGACTTCATAACACAAGACGTGAAGTACAGGCAAAAGCAGCAATACAAATACATTATGAAGGGTAAAAGTTAGGTAGCTCATTTCGTGTTGTCACTGGAGCTCGACTGGCTGTTCACTCACTGGCGAAAATCTTTCACTCACTGGTAATGCATGATCTGAACAATTGTAACCTAAATTAGCGTCGATTTAATAACAGTAAAAAGTAGTCTTTAAATTTTGCAGTTATTTACCGTTACTATGACAACACGTCGGCCAAAGGTTCAACGTCATCATCGCTATCCGAGTCACCGTAGTCCATACAATGTGTGCAGCCATGTCCTGCGCAGTAGCCGCACATGCTTGTGCAAATGCGGTTTAAAACCGTGTCTTCTTCACCCGCGTCTCTTCTCGCAACCACAGTTACAGTTGCAGGATATGATGTTCGGTATCCGCTCCGGTGCTGGTTCTTCTTTAGTTGGAATGGGTGTCAGCTGACTTGCATGATTCATCCATCCCCACTCTGCTTCCGGCAGGCGATTCCCCATCCAAACCTAGAATTATTAGTTGAAGACCTCCACTGTCTCCCTTAAACAAGCTTGAACTTCTTGAAAGATCCCTTTGTGCCTTTTCAGAACGGAGCAGAAGTGGTATTACATCCACTGATTTTCCACGTACTTCACATACTGGAGACAGATGTGGCTGAAATTCCCTGGACGCGCCCACACAACCCGGTGCAGAAGGAACTGTAAACTCTGCGTTCACTGGAAAGTTTGTCTTGGACGGCGCTATCTCTTCTAAAACGTTGATCAATCCAGACATAGTGCGTTTCCGCATCAACATCCCGTCAAACACCGCTGGAGGCCTTGCTGCAAGTTCATATGTCGGGTACTTCTCGAGGTCAACATCGTCACGCACAACACAGCAATCGGTGAAAAAGTTGGTTAGGGTTGACCTGTGATTGATTTCCTTGCTTGCAAACCACGGGAGAGAGCCTCATCACAGTTAACTGTATCGTCGGCTACTATACCGGTAGTCAAGAACATTAGAAGGTTCGTTGAGTCGTTAAAAGGATGGTGGGACTGGAGCCAGTCTACCATCTTGCGAACGTCTGCCTTATCTCTCACTTGCGAAGACTCTCTTAGCTCCACATGTTGGTCGGAGGTTTCGGCGAAGACTCCACAAAATCTTTCAGTGGCGTCGATTACATGTGCAGATGAAGGCATTGCACAAACCCATCGAGCAATGACGTTATCCGTCAATCCACGTCCATGTGTGAGTCCACCCGCCGTCTTCATGTTTCTCATCAACACTTGCTCTATAGTTATATCGGTCCATATGCCTGACCAGAACTTTGCAGATCTCCTGACAGTGAAGCAGCCTTCCTTAACAAATTGCCGGAACTCCAAGGGAGTCATAACATCCTCGAGCTGAGATGTCCCGCAGAGTGGAAATACGGAATCATTCTTTGGACACACAGCAAGTGAAGAACCCAAACTCCAAAACGTTCAGCTCTGACAAACAGACGCATGATGCCAACCATCTTAAAAGAATCGCACCCACAGCTTCGCAGTGAGCCGTCTAGATGAAAAGAGGGCTTTCAGCTTTGCTTCGAACAACTCTGCTGGTTGGACGATGTACTCTGACGACAAAACGTCATCCACCGAAGTCGTTCCAGAGTGTGGTCTGAGTGTGTTCGTTTCAAGCGATCGCTGAGAAGAGAGTCTGCGTCTTGTATATCCTGAATATCGCCAACGATAGCTGCATCAGAAGATGTGCGCGGACAGCTAGAGCGTAGGCATGGCCGTTTACCAACTCGGTCACTGTGTTCTTTGCGTACACCGTCTCCCACAATTCTTCCAAGCATGATAGCCAAACACTGTGCCAGTTGAGCCATGCGCAAACTCGGCTAATTTAAAACTTGCTCATTGGCGCATCTTTTTTTTGTTTTGTTTTAAAACTGCAGTTAGGAGGGTTTTTATCAACAACGACAGCTTTTTAAACAGGCTGTTCAATGTTTAATTTGTTTCATTCTAGCTTCCAGTTTGGATGGGGAATCGCCTACCGGAAGCAGAGTGGGGATGGATGGCTCATGCAGTTCAGCTGACACCCATTCCAACTAAAGAAGAACCAGTACCGGAGCGGGTACTGAATATCATATTCGGCAACTGTAACTGTGGTTGCGAGAAGAGATGCAGGTGCAGAAGAAACTGTTTTCCTTGCGCATGTATGTGCGGCTTCTGCCCAGGACATGACTGCACAAAACGTATGGACTGCTCTAACTCGGATAGCGATGACGACGTTGAACCTTTGGCAGACATGCTGTCGTAGAAACGTTAAATACCTACAAAATTTAAAGAACACTGTTTTACTTGTCTTAAATTGACGCTAATACAGGTTATGTTTCTTCAGATCATGCATTACCGTCAAAGATTTTGGCCAGGCAAATTAGTGAACAGGCAGTCGAGCTCCAGTGATAACACGAAACAAGCTATCTAACTTTTACCCTTAATAATGTATTCTATTGCTGCTTATGCCTATATTTCACGCCTTGTCTTATGAAGTCTTCTTTGATTAATTTTTTTGTGTTATAATAACATTTATTATAATTTTAGATCAATTTTCGTTTGTCGCATTTTCATAATTATTATTATTTCTCAAGAACCACAATTGGTCTATAATTATTAATTTTTAGTGTTTCGGAAGGTAATGCAGCCTGAATTACGTAATTTGACGCAAAAACGAATAAATTCAGACGCTCGGTTCAGTCGCTATGCTTAAAACTCGAAATATCCACGATGGGGGCGGTTTTTTCAAAATGGCGGATTTTCCCCAAGATGGATTTTTTGGGAATTTTGGGAAATCAATCAGAACACTATTCTCAACATTTCTACCAATTTTCAGCTTGAGGTTTCAAATGTCCGGGTCAATGTCTAATTTCCCTGGACTATGTCTGGCTTTATATGTTTTATAATATAAGTTAATTTTATTCTTATATTTTATACTTTCTAAATTTTCTAAATTGAAAATGAAAATTGATTGAAATCTTTGCTTTGCGAAACTCGAATGGTATGCTTTGAGTTTTGCCTGTTCGATTATATACAGAGAGAGAATATATATATATATATATATATACACACACACACACACACAGAGAGAGAGAGAGAGAGAGAGGGTCTCATCCCCCCCCCCCCCCCCCCCTTTTGAAAAGAAGAAAATAAGAAAAAAAAAATCAGTTGCAACAATACTGATTACAGAAAGTGTGCTCTCCAAAGATGGTTTTAACTAAGACAATGGTTGACAAGCAGATCTTTTGTATTTGATACTAGCGTATATCAACAATGACGGATTTTAGTTGAGATAGAAAAAAAATACTCTATGTTGTAATATTATTTTTAATTTCTTCATTTATGTTGATATTCATTTACCTCTAACGACTCTACAGTTCGTCGCTGAGGGTGAGTTTCTATATTGATCGTCTGGCCTGCGCTTGTAGTAGGCTAAAAAACTGAACACTGAAATTTAAATTTTAATCTAGTAGGTTAAAATTAATGAGTTTGTTTGTTTTTCTCTCGCTCTTCTCTCATTGCGTCACATACACAGAGGGAGGGACACAGAGGGAGGGATAAGAGATATTTAACAACAATAATTTGAATGTCGTCCCCGTGGCCGAATGGATAAGACGTATGACTTCGGATTAGAAGCTTCGATTCCTGTCGCGGACGTTTCATTGTAGATATTATTTCTATTTTCACAGGAAATTAAAATTATTTTTCAAACACAGAGGAAGTGCGTTAGACACAGATAGATCTGGAAAACTATATAATTTTGGTTTTCCATCTGGTTTTCTAGTAGACCTTGACTCATTTCTTTTCTAAAAAGATGGCTAAAACTCCTTCACTTACAATTTTTAATTTCTTTTATCTTTTTCTTTTTTATCAAAGAAACTAAGAAAATAATAAAACAAAGTTAAAAAAAAATATTTATTTTAATATTATCTTCTAGCTTTTAAACTACTTTTGTATTTTATTTTATTTATTTTTTATTTTAACAGTTTTCAGACTCTCAGATCCTTACCTTTTGTTCTGTACGAACCAAAAATAGAAAGAATTGTCCTTTGTTAATCAAAACCTATTTCTAAATTTCAGCCTCTTAAGATATGTAGATGTTAATGCCTTAATCATATCCAAACAGATAGATAAATTTCTAGATAAGTTTTCATTCTTTTTTCCAGACACATCTTAATAGGCGTCCCTAGAGGATATGTACGATACCATGAATTTGTTCATTACCGTATAATATAATAATATAATAATATAAAAAACGACAGTGATCATTCATCTTTTAGACAAGTTAAAATGAGGATTCTTTGTGTAAGTTGACTGCATGGAAATTAGTAATAGAACAATCTTTTTTCTTCCCTGTTTTTTTTTTTTTAACTTTTCCATAAGTGTTCTGTTCTGAAATTTCTTCTCTGAATTTGATTCTCTGATGCATAAACGTCTATTTCAGGATCAAAAGTTTATTAATGGTGTCATTCATACTCAAAAATAAAAAAGATTATCATGAAACTTGAATGATAAAGTTTGTAGCAACTTTGGAAACAACAAAAAAATTATTCATTTTTTACAAAATATTTGTGCCATTTTGTGATTTCTTTTCCTTACTTAGATGAAATAATTATTATTTTTATTAAATTCCTCAAAAAGTTGAAAGTTCTTGACTAGGCGTAATAAGTCTGGAAGGATTAAGCTCCTTAGCTGAAGAAATAACTGAATAGAATCCTGGGATTAAAGGAAGTTCTAACTCCATTTTAATTGCAATGAATTGAAATACATAAAGTTAAAAACCTAGGAAATTCAGTCGGAGTAAAAACTAACATTTAATTTAAATTTATGAATAGTTTAACTAAAACAAAACCAGAAAGATTAAATAATCAGAATTTCAGTTAAGATAATGGTGGTCTACACCAGAGCTTCTCAACATTTTTCGCTTCACAGTACACTTTTAAAGTAGCAGAAAAATCCCGCGACACACCAAACATTTTCAATACTTTTATTGCTATCACAGAATCCTTTGAAAAACATCTAAGATTTACCAGTTGACACAGTGTGTTTTTAAATAAAAGTCACATTTATTTAAAATTAATAAATATTACTTTTAAATATTTTTAAGCCAATTTTAATGAGAATTAATACTTTATTAACCTTAGAATGAAACATAATGTATTTGATTTTTCTTTTATTTGAAATTTAGATTTTAGTCAAATACTTGTATCTAGAATAGTGTGAAACTAAATGTTGATTGCAGATGCCTATCAGAATTTTCTCGCGCCACAGCGGTGGAAAAGCTCTGGTCTATACAGTGACTTCAAGGACTATCATAATATAGTCTAAATTCTAATTCTAAAATAGAAATGTTAAAAAGAATGACCAGATTCCAACATCAATCTTAAGAAATAATCGATTTACTTTTGGAATAATATATCAAGAACAACAATACAAAAAAAAAAAAAAACTACTGAAAATAGATAAAAACAGTTATTTGTACGTAATTACAGTTATTTTATAGCATCTTGAGAAAAACACAAGAAACAATAAAATCTAATGCGGATTAAGAAAACAGGAATTACGCTTTTCAGAATAAAATCATCACAAGTAATAAAGAAATAAAACCAATGCAATAACTGAAAGCTAAAAATAAAAAAATAAATGAAAAGATAAAATAAATAAATAAATAAATGTTAAAGAAGAGTCTAGAAATGACACAAAGAAGAAAAAACAAAAATACAAATTGTAAATAGAACAAAAGGAAAATCAAAAATTGGATGAACGATTTAAGGTAGCCGAATAAGAAGGGACTTTTAAATACTGAATAAAAATAATGGGGAAAAAATATTAAAATATATTATTAAAATATTAGTTTTCATTAATATCTCCCTGTTTACATCAGTTTGAAATATATAGACTATTTATAAGGAAAAATTGTAATAATTTAAATATAAATATTTTTAGAAATCATTCAGTTACATTTATCTGTATTTTTACTCATATTAATCTTTACCGTTATTTATTTTAAATCATTCGTTTTCTCTTTGCTAATTATTACTGTTCTGTTTATTTTTGAATTATTTTCCGTTGCAGCCGTTTAATTAGTTAATTAATTTAAGTTCGTTGTTTCTTGTCCAATCACTATGTATATTTTTAACTAATCTTCCAATGAAATCCAACTTTGTAAAATCTATAAAAACCCATATTTTATGTTTAATAAATTAATTAAGTTCAGTTCCAAACTTGGCTCGTTGCTTCTTCGCTCCTACAAGACTCTCCCACAAACACCATTACAATATAATTTGAATAAAATAAATGTTTAAAAATAAATATTTACATTCGTTATTATTTTGATTAAAAATCAAATTCATTAGTGCAATGAATTGCATTATTTATACATTAGATCAAATCCATAGCGGATTTCTGCCGTTCTTTTGTATCCTGATTCTTCTACTTGACACTTGATTGAAATGTTTAATTTTCTTGTACAGCTCGGTAGTGAATCTGTAGAAAGTTTAGGTTCGTCTTTATTAGATCTCTCTTGATTAGAGTACAAATTGGCATTCAAATATCTCGCCATTCTTCCGTTGAAAGATCCTCTGATTTACAGTAGACCACTAAAAAGACCAAAGTTAGGTAAATGCACGATTTCCAGTAATTATAAGCTTCATTCCAAAGCTGAAACATCCAGTAGCGTACCAAGGGGAGGGGGAGCGGTCCGCCCCGGGCCCCCACCTGGGAGGGGCCCCCATCAGCCAGCCTAGGGGGCCCCACCAAGCAGCTTATTTCCTTTTTTTTTGATTGGTAAAGCAAGACTAGGGGGCCCTATCCACACAAGATTTCCTTTTTTTTTTTGGTTGGTAAAGCAAGACTAGGGTGCCCCATCCACACAAGATTTCCTTTTTTTTTTGGTTGGTAAAGCAAGACTAGGGGGCCCCATCCACACAAGATTTCCTTTTTTGTTTGGTTGGTAAAGCAAGACTAGGGGGCCCCATCTACAACTCCCGTCCTGGCCCCCAAAGGCGTTGATACGCCACTGGGTACATCAACTTTAATTTTCTTTTATTATTATGTTTTTTCCTATTTTTTTTCTGTCTTTTTTTTTTAATGCACTTCAAAATGTAATATGACTATCAGAAATATCCTGTCTTTTTCTATTTAAAAAGATAGATATTATTACAGCCAAATAATAAAAATCATTGTTATTATGAAATGTATATTCGAAATTTTTCTTTGTTCTTTCATTTGAGTGACAGTTGGCCACTGATAAGTTATTGCTTTTTTTGTTGTTGTACTAAACTCAACTTAGGCCAATGCCACATACCGGAAGAGTTAAATCTTTCAACCTAAGGTTATCAATGTTAGACATTTTTCACGATATCTAGGCCTTGTCTTGTGGCAGCAGAAACTGCCCGAAAGCTTTTCCACAAAATCATGTGATGACAGCTGGAACAGAAGTGGCGCCAATGACAACAGGAAAGTGTGGGAAAACTCTTGACTATCGGAAATCAATATCATCGATTTTTTTCCTTTTTTCTCCAAATTAACTTTTTATTAATTTCTTCCTATTCAGTTCGTTTTCAGTAACTACTTATCATGTTTACCTGGGTTTCCTGGTATTTAAATACAGCTCTCATTCTGAGTTACATCTAGATTAGAACGATATCATTGATAAAATTTGACTTTAAAGAAACTTGCACATTTTGAGATTGTTACATGCTAAAATATATTAGAAAATGTGTACTTAGTTGTTATGTACAGTGTTTTCAACTTTTATTAGTTAAATTTTCTTCAACTTGAGGCATGATTCTAATAAGAATAAAAAGGATTTTTTTTTTTAAAAAAACTTCTTTAATGATTTTTTTTAATTCATTATTTTAGGGGCCGTTTAAGTATTACGTAAGCACATTTTGAGTCATTTTAGACCCCCGTACCCCCCCCCCCCTTGTGCTTATGTAAGATTCGCCAAATCATTAACAGTAAATACAAATATAATAATGACTATCACTGAACAACAAATTAAAACAGTCAAAATTATTCACTTCTGAATTAAATGTAAGAAATTAAATATTAAAGTACACATGAAATACTGAGGAAAAAGCTTATCTCTGCATGTTTGTACGTCTTACGTAAGCATAGTTCTGATCCCCCACCCCTTGTCAGCAAAAATAAGCAAAGGTTGAATCTCCCCCACCACCCTCTTTGAATGCTTACATAATACTTGAACGTATAAATAATGATAAAAATAAAATAATTATTCCCAGAAGCAGAAT
>JAFIDM010000003.1:44222581-44250969 GCA_023159025.1 Thereuonema tuberculata
CATTTGACTGTTTTGACAGTCATCTACATTTGACTGTTTTGACAGTCATCTACATTTGACTGTTTTGACAGTCATCTACATTTGACTGCTTTGACAGTCATCTACATTTGACTGTTTTGACAGACATCAGTCTATCTCCATACAATGTTAAATTATCAAAAAGCTCACGGAAGAATCTGTTATTCTGTCAAATTGAAAAAGTTTTCAATTGATTTAAGTTTTCCGCTGACTTCGTAAAATTTGATTCGATAGATGCTTATTTCAAATACTTCTTTTTCGTTAAATAAACAGCAACTTCTATAAAGAAACAACTGTTTATATTTTTTTCTTTGTGAAAAACTTAAAATTTTTCTGAAATTGTTAAATTACTTACATTAATGCAATGCGATGTTTATCATTTTTTTTCTATTGTTTTACTACATTTTGGATTATTGAAAATCTTTGAAGTCCGTCCGTCTGTCTGTTAGATTCTTCAGATCATAGAATATATTTAAAATAGAAATTAAATTTGTGGAAAATAGGACTATATTTATGCATGGAGGCTTCTATAATTACAAAAACAATTATATTTCGTAATTATATAAAGTAGCTATAAATTGACTATTACTAAAAACGTAAGTAAAATAAATTTATTATCAGTAATATATTTATAAAAATAATTAGCACATGGGTGGGGAGTTGAGTTGTTTCATTATTATGAAGGAAACGTGTCAGCTATTATTAAAAAAAAAATTTAGGATTTGAATCATTTGTTTTTTTTTTGTTTTTTTAGAAGCATCCCGTTTTAACATGGGATGGTGTTAAGCATCATTTGACCAAGCGCCAAAATAGATTTTCTTTTTTTTAGATTATTGCTCCATCTACAAGCGAAAGATGTAACTATTTATAAAAAAAATGTTCCTGCTTGCTATCTCTGCGGAAAATTAATTTTGAATAAATGCCAATCGATTAATAGTATGCATGTATGTATGTATGTAGTGAAGGTGGGTGGCAGAAGCCAAGCACTGCGACCAGAGGTCTATTGTACTATCCCACGGAAATATGGACAGATGGAGAGAAAGACTGAGAAAGTATGGTGGGAGAAGTGCAGGGGAAATGGGAGAACCCCGAGAAAACTTGCCCATCGCGGATCGTCCACCATCACGAAACCCACATGAGAACCGAACTCGGGACTCAGAGGTGAGAGGCCGATGTCTTAGCAACAACGCCAACCGCGTGGCCTTCGATTAATAGTAACGAATAAGATTTGCATCATGTAACTAACGACCTTCGAAGGCTATCATTAATTTTGATAATGATCAGAATTGTCCTGTGAAAGTATCTTCATTTTGATAAAAAATGAAGTAATTCATAAGCTTTTGCGTTTAAGCGAATATTGGCACTTGGTCAAATGATGCATAACACCATCCAATGATATTCCTGTTGTACAACCAAATATTTTTAGCAGTTTTATTGCAATTCAGTGCACGTGTTAGTTTAGCCTTAACTTTCTCTTCTTTTGATACAAATTAAAATATATTAATGGTTTGTTATCAAAATTTTCCTGATAAAGAAGTTTTTATTAAGTGCGGTATTTTTATTCTTCTTTAAGATTACACGCATGTGTGTGGCAGGAGAAGGGGTTATATTTTATTAATTATTCAGAGCGAGACCAAAGAATTTGTGAAATATCTATCGAATTAGTTATTCTTAAATATGATTTACAAAAGACATTTTTCTTTTTAAACAGAGAATTGTTTTACATTTATGTGTTTAATTTTTGATAATAAAAATCAAAATTAAAGCTGAAACGCAAAGCGAGGATAGATTTCTCAGTATAAAGCAAAACAATTATTATTATTTTTTAGAAATCTGAAGTATATCCAAATTTCTTATTTCGATAATATATTTCTTGTTCAGTAAATTCATCTTCAACTCGTCTTCTTTTGTATTCAGTGAAAGTAACAGCGCGGTAATTTTGCCAAAGATTTATGTGAACTAATATGGAGAAACTTTCTAGTGAATTTTAAATAGTAAATTTTCAGATGATTAATAACTTTCCTCTGACTCAGTATCAGTCTAAAGTTCAAAAAATAAATTCTGAAAATGCAAAGGAAAGACAACGATTACATAAAATTTTCGCTTATAATTAATCACAGTTGGTTTTATTTCGTTTATAATTACTTTTTTTTTTTTTGGCTGACAAATAATGAATTTTTTAGTTCATAAATTCTTGTCCAAATTCAAACTAAATGCATTTTTTTCTTTAAATCTAAATCCAAAAGCGTACTGAATGATTTTATTTTTCCTGAGATGTGGCTTCTGCGATTAAAGTAGGAGGAGATCCTTTTATTCATGAACATAGTTAACATCCGAATAATGTCCAGTTTTAAAAACTGCTTTTAAAACTTTTCAACATATAACAATTATTACAATAAAGTTCTTCGTTATACATTAAAAAAAAGAATCGTTATATATCGTTGTAAGATTTTTAACAGATTGATGAAATGGACGAAATATATTTTTGTTTTACTATGTAACGATGTTGTTTAGGTGGAAGTTTTGAATTATGTATGTATTTATTTTGCTTTGATAACAAGCTACTTTTACATATTAAAGCTCACGTATTTTTGTATATAAGCGCTCACATTTCAAATGAGCTTACATATTTTTATATACAGCCTATAAGTATTTTACTCATGAATAGATTCATGTATATTTACTACTCATAAATACATATATATATATTTGGAGAATTGATCTCCGAATTTTTAAGTATCTGAAGCAGAATGATGACTGATAAGAAAAATTTTGGAACCACTGATCTAGGTAACAGATTTGAGAAAAACATTTTATTGCTTTAGGATTTAGTATTTATATTCATAAATTAGTTTCGATTTATGGAAGAATGGCTATATTAGCGTGTCATTTGCAAACAATAGGTCTTAGCATTAATATTTAGTTATCAAATATTACAGTATAGATTTTTTAAAAAATAAAACATAATTATTGATCATTATTAGTTACTTAAAAAAAAGCACTTATCATATTAACATGTAGTGATAAATTTGTGCTTTTCTTTAATTTTATACTTCTGAATCCCGAAGTAAAGCTGTCAGATAAAGTATTTGCTTTTACCATAAAGTTGTATTTGTTTTTTATCTCTCTAACGTCCCACATTACTTCCTAAATTTATTTTTTTAATAATACTACTACTACTAATAATAATGATGATGATCTGTTTTTATTAACAGTTTATTAATATCAGCTTATTTTGTTCTAAAAGATAAAAATAAATGCACTTATTATTATTAATGTAAAAGTTGTTACTGAGTTCTCCTGAATCTTAGGAAGGAAAGGTAAAATCAGTATTCTGTGCAGGAAGATGATTTTGACACAAAAACAGTTTTTGACAAGATAATCTCCAAATAACTGATAGCTCAAAATCACAGGTGTGTCGAACTGCTTTTTCTCTAATAGTCTTGTCAGAAAGAGTATGATGATGATGACAGATGCCGAAGCATTCAGGAATTTCTGCTTTTTGGCCTTTTATTTTCCATTCTATCTTGCTTTACAAGCAGTTATTAACCATTTTGTTTCAATTCATAAAATTTACATTTTCTCTTTCAGAACAAAGCCTCGAAAATGTTAATCAAATTCAATATTTACAAGCTGCTGCTTTAACAGTTGATTTCAGCCAATCTGTGGTCTGCCAAGATTTATTACTTATTACTTATACAGGTTTATTACTTATATGGGTTCATATTTAGTGTCATTCTCTAAGATAACGCTTTATCTTACGTTTCCCTTCTTCCACTCCTAATTTGTCTTAAGCCAAGTATGCTTATATCTAGTTCTATTTGAACCTTTAATCCCCATTACAAAATCCTATTTTTTTTTACAGAAGGTTTACAAGTACGTCGTTTATTCTTCATCTTTCTCAAATGTCAAACATTTTGGTCAAGTTCAACCTGAGGCAGATTTTAATTGAATGAAATAAATAGCTACATTTCGAAACAACTTTGTCAATTTCTAAATGAAAATGAACTTTAAGGAGAGATTTAATTTGATAATTTCCATTTACAAAAAAAAATTGTTGAATATTTACTTTTTTCAAAGATTCTCTTTATTAATATAATATTCGTATTATTTAAACAAAATGTTGCTACAGCATTTTCTAATATCAATTCTTTTCACATTTCTTACATGTATCTAAGAGGGTCGATTAGGAAAAAGAAAATATACACTCATTGTCAAAAAAATTGCAACCTGAAGAAGCAGTCGAAATGGAATGACACTTGGCATAGATAATGAGAATGATGATGCAATAACTGATTATAATATCAGAGCAAATGGGCCGTTCATTCGGACAAAACGCTACGCAAGTACTTGGAATATCTCATTACGCTAGTAGTGCGTTTAGTACTGCGTCGTACCGTTCGTAGCGTGGATACATGCGACGATACGGCTTGAATTTTTAAGAGACGTCTAATGCTATCATGCGGAAGATCCTCCCATAGCTGTTGCAACTGCAGCTCCAGATCGCTCTACCCGTTGATGGCCGGAGCTGCAGTCCCAGCTGGTCCCACATATGTTCGAAGGACGACAAGTCTGGAGATCTGGCGGGCCAAGAAAAGGTGTCGATAGCACGTAGGATGTCCGGAGAAACTCGTGCTGTACGTGGGCGGCATTACCTGTTGGAAAATGGATCGCTGTAATAGCTCCATGTAGTGAAGCACAAGAGGCCGCAGAATCTCCTGAATGTCGTCCAAACCAACCACTCACTGCAAACGAAGCCGCTGATAGTGTGGTGTTAATAGCAGTAGAGTAAGGGGCGATTCTAGTGATCCGCTACAAGTGTGTGGATAGTTGACAGAGACACTCTTGCATCAGTTCGCGCCTATCGGACGATCAGATTCTCTCTTCTGGTACAGGTCTCCTATTGCGTTTCTTTTGCGTGTGTGTGTTCCCTCAGTCTCCACTGCTCCCAACACCGTCGCACAGTATAGACGGAACGGTCGAGATGGCGGCCAATTCGACGGAATAACTAGTCTGCCTTCCGCAATCCAACGATACAATCTCTCTCAAACTTTGTCAGTTGTTCAAAACTGCGTCGAATGCGTCGTCGAGGCATGTTGAGGACAACGAACTGATTATAAAGCAAACTGAGGCCATATGACTGCCATTCACATGACCATAGCGATACTAATGACCCTGGTGGCAGTTCTCAGCGGGCAATCGCAGCCCAACTGCAATCAGTGGCACAACTACATGTGACGTTGCCATACAACGCGTTTTCGTCGTTCCCTGATCATTCGATCCGGTTATGCTAATTTTTTTTGGCAATGAGCATATATAGTAATAATAAATTATGAGTAATGTTTAATTTAGAAATAAATTCTTAGAAATAATTACTCAATGAAATGTTACTGACATGCTTCTTTTGAACGTAGTCGCTTTAACAATTGAGACACTGTCACAGATATAAGTGTATCCAGAAGAAATGTCCTTTCTGTTTTAGTCTTTTATTTTTTTGTTTTTGCGTAAAATCTACTGATTTTTAACAATGCTTCGCGAAGTTTACCTACAGCACACCCAGTGAGTTCCAGAAAACTGGAGCCATCACTTTTCCAGCATACAGTGCCACTTCAAACAACTATTTCGTTGAATCCTGGTGTTTTCACTTCAGGTGATCGCGTGCTGATGGGGAATGAAGTGATGGAGCCATGTCTCATCACTAGTAATGATGTTTTGCCTCCAAAAAGCATAACTCCTCGTATTTCCAAGAAAGACTAGTTCTCCAAGGGGTTCATCATGCTGAAGTGTCACAACTCAGCTGTGCTTAGAATTTAAATCATATGGTACCAAACACTCTTCCGAAGCAGGATTCAAGAAAATAGCATTTTAAATTAATAAGACTTCTAAACATTCCAAACAAAGGATATTCACTGGTTAAAGCGACGTAAATAAAATATTCAAGCTTACATCTTTGATTGCCGAATGACTATATATAGAAGAACTTTAGAAAAAGCCTAAGAATTTCAGTTTGGATTTACTCTCTTATGATCCCAATTTCTACTAAGCTAGCAAGAAAGCCATAATCAATGATATTTATTTATCATAAAAATTTCCTTGGAATATTTCTTTGTAATACAAATACTTTCCTGTAATTTCTGTGATTGTGTTTTAATGGTAGCATATTTTGTGATTTGTGGGCTCTTATCTCCTTACCTATAGGGAACCGATAGAGCTGAACCTATTTGGGAACAAGTTTTTAAAAAAAGATTTCTGACAGTCCAATAATCTCTCCCCCTCTTCATTTTCGACCATTTCACGGTCCATCACATCAACCTCAAGTAATCCCCTCTTTTTCTCCCCTGACGAAGCGCGACGTAGTTTTTGTAAAGGTCCCTGAGGGATCTAACCGCGTAGCTCCAGACATTCTCATAGAATCGTCTTCTCAGTTGGATGATGGATAGAGTTCAGATAGACTATGTTCCTTCACTTTCTTTGAAAATGCAAAGGAAAAGGAAAAAGAGATATTTAAGATTTAAATTTATTATAAAAAGAAAATTTTTTAATATAACATTAACTTATTCATTATTCTCTCTTTTATTCTTTTATTTTATTACCATTTCATAGAATTAATTTCACTCTTGTCAAGCATTTGACAGACAAAAAGTGAAACGAAATAAGGAAAATTAAAAATAGTTGTGCGCATCTAGGGCTGAGTGTTCATCAACGCCCTGTATAGCCGACTTAGCGCTACTAGCTGACGTAACTAACGCATCCGAAGCGTTAGGAACTCCTTCGGATGAGCAACGCTAGCATTCGAAACAGCGAGCGTTTTTAACACCCAGTTGGACGGCGTTCTTAACGTCTTCTGATGCGTTAACAAAGGCTAGGTCGGTTTCACAGCGCTTTGTTCAGCATTAGTAACGCCCTGTCTACGATGTGCAACACTAATTTTGATTGTCCTTTATTTCGCCTCCCTTTTTGTCTGTGAAATGCTTGACACAGAGAAATTAATGTTGTGAAAGGGTAATAAAATAAATGAATGAAACATAAGAATAGAAAGTTATGGTACTATTTAAAATGTCTCACTTTAAAATTTTACTGAAGACCCTATTTTAATAGAGGTCGCAATTTATTGAGAATAATGTAGCTTTTGTTTCCTTTCCCTCGTGCAATTGCATGAATTGCCTAATTTATTTTAATTCTTTGCGAATCTAGGGAACATTTCATTCTATTTTCGTCAATGTATCATCTATTTTACGGAATTTTAATGGAAAATAATTTTCATAATACAATAGACTCATTCATATTATAGTTATATCATCAATGCTCATAATGTTGGAAATTATTAAAAGTTATTTAGTATTAACAATGTGTGACACTGTTTAACTGATTTCATTTTTATTTATTTATTTATATGATATCTTTTGTAATATCTATCTAGGTTCAATTTCAACCTAATTTAAACACACCCCTAAATATATATAATCCGTGTAATAAATTTAATATTTTTATTTACAATAACAATTTTATTTTGTGAAGTGATAATAAAAAAAAGAATAAAAGAGAAATAATGAGAAAATGGATATAATACATAAATATTATAAATTTATAATATACTTAAAATTACAAATATATATATATATAAATATATATTTTTACAATATTGTATTTCTCTTTGTCAGAAGGAATATGGTACCTCCAAGAATTAAGCTAAAAACAAAAACTACATATTAAAAATAGAATATAGAAAATTTAAGTGCCATCCTACGCAATTAAATAAAGCGCCTAAAACATATAATAACATTCAATTTAATTTATAATATAATAATATAATATATAATGTGTTGTTATATTTTTAGGAGCTTTATTTAATTGCGCATGAAAAAAATCATTGATGCTAGCGGAGGCTCGCACATGATTTTTCTATATTTTATTTTTAATATGTATTTTTTTATTTTTAGATAAATTCTTGGAGGTTAATTCATATTCCTTTCCACTAAGACTATATTCACCTTCGTAATGAGACCTTGTTGTTTTACTGGTGAGTATTCTCAGCTGATGATCGCTAATGAGCGTGAAATAGCTAATGTGAGATGCCACCTAGTAAAACACTGGGTCTCAACCTTTTAAATTTCTCTTTAAATGTCTCGTTTCTTTGCCAATATTTTAGTATTTTCAAAGAAAATGAAGCAACACAATCTACCTGAAAATCATCCAAGTGAGAAGATGAATCCGTGAGAATGTCTGGTTAGTAACACTTGTGTAGACCCGGTCTAAATCATTAGATCTACAACACATTATATGTATAATTGAGCCGTACTCTTACTATAACTGTTAACTATAAAAGTTACTATTCAAAATAATTGCTTTTTTTTTTTTCTCTGTATTTTATTACTTTTTCAAATTCTAGTTAATCGTTTTCATTTTTTTTTTTTTACTGGAATTTGATTTTTAAAGACATGAAAATAAACGAAAAGATTATTTGTAATATCTGATTAATTGAAACAGTATCTTCAATTTGGTTTTTCAAAAACATTAATAAATCCGGACATTAATTTTACTTAAAAATATATTTTTTTTTTTGCTTTGATATGATTAAAATTAATTTACCACCATAATCATCGCCATAGCCCACGTAGGCCCACGTAATGCATAATTACTAAAAAAAAATTATGCATTGTTGCATATCGTTAGGATTCATTGTTTCGCTTCTTCTGTTTTTATCACATTCACGTAATTTTTTTAACAGGGACTCACAAGGAAAAAGTTTGAAATGCAAAGTCGTTTCTTCTCCGTGAAAGTGCACGTCAAGTTTATATTCACTATTTGGCGGAGACGGAGAAAAGTTAATAGTGTTAATTATACCATACATTCAAACATATTAAATTCATGACTCATTTCCTTAGGAAAGTAAGCTAAAACTGTTATGATTTTGTTGTCTGATTTTGTTTTTCCTCCATGGAAGTGAACAAATACAATTGTTATCGTATTATTACCTGTGAAAATAGAAATGTCTGAAATAGCAATTTGCTTATTCCTCAGCTGGATGTTTCTCTAATGTGGGCTTTTAGTCACTCGGAATGGGTATAAAGTAAACCCGGTTATCCCAAAACGGAATGTTGACTTGTGTTTTTTAATGCTAATTGCAGTAAACTATAAAGGCGCTGGGGGTCAATAAGCCTATTTGGTCTTTCAATAGCCATAATTTGTCTTCCTCAAGAAGAATTGTCTTGATCTCGTCTATCGTTGCAGGGTGCTTATGTTTCGACACCTACACAATGTTTCACACCTGGTGAGTGGTGCAACTCACAGTTGTGGGTCGCGTGGCAGTTGGCTTTTACGGCACCCGTTTTTTGGTCCCCCGAGGAATTGGTTTCCCAGGGTAGCATCGGGGCAGGCCAACGATCCCGAAAGACATCTTTGAAAACAACCCGACTCTTTATGAGATTTGGCTGTAGAGTCAGGCTTGCCGGCACGTGACTATCTGAAGGGAATTCCTGCCGCGATATGAACTTTCTTATTTATTTGGAAAACAGACAACAGGAGACAAAAAATAAATAAGAAAAGTTATTTAAAAAGAAATTAAAGTATAATAAGCCTACTTCAAAACAAACAAAAACAAAAACAAAAACCTGAATATTTATGGTATATTTGTATTTATTATTCTTATCGGAATAGCATTTTTCATCTCAAGTGCCCTTGAATCCAATGTTTTGATAAACAATATCTGTTCCAATACTTTCTTTAATATCTTTTGTCAAGTGTAGGCATATTTCTTTCCGAACAAGAAAACGATCGCATTTTTTCCAAGAAATAAGTGGGAACCTGTTCCTTGTAATTTGAGCGGTGAAAAGACTAGTGTTCAACTTTTGACGGAAATCAGTTTTAAAAAAATAGGTAATTCCGGGGAAGGAAGAAATAGTGAAAGTTAGGAAGAGAATCCTAATAACCCTTTGACGTCATGATCACAAGACTGGTAAAAGTCTCCGTTGCGAAACGATTAGGTACTTTTCCATGCATTTAAACGCAAAGAAAGGGCAAAAAGTCGTAAATCGAACTGAATTAAAAGAATTCAGAACTATTTTATGTTAAATAAATTAACTATTTTTTTTTTTTTTTTTTACTTAATATTAAGAAGTTAATATTAAATCACATACAATGTTAAAATTTGTACGTGAAATAACGTAGGAGTTCTTATATCTAAAAATCATCAAATATTTTCAAGCGAAACATAAGTTTTAGTCGTTCAGTAAATTGAGACTAAAAGTTGATCAGTTGGAACGGATGTTGAGAGAACCCGAGCAAGTCAGTGTCAAGCTATGAAAATATAATAATTTGAAACTATGGAAGAATTTAAATAAGATATCGCGTTCCTAAGTCATTTTTATCATTCATGATGAAATAATGTTAAGTTTCTTCCTTACATCTAATTTTATAAGAAAATGATATTCGTTTTTCATTAAAAATGGAAATTTTACGAAATATTGCTTGAATTTCTTTTGCCAGGATCCTCTCGCTTACAATCTCTCAAAGTGGGCGATACCTCCCCGCCCCACGGGGGGCGCTGGAATGATCCAGGGGAGCGGTAATAGCCTCAGTTGGAATTGGGGGCGTTGAATAAAAATAAGGGGGGGGGGGAAGCAAAAAGAAAAGATAAGAACATTTTGAAAAACCGTTCGAACATGTCTGTTGTATAATATAGAGTTAAAGTTAATTGTTATTCGTAATTTTTTATTTTAATATTATCCTTCGTTACCTTAGTTTTCTGTATGTAATGCGAATGTTACTATGGCTGATTTTAATAGATAATTTTATAATTTGAATCTTCAAGGTGTCTTTACTAAATGTCTTTAAAGATGTACAAAAACATCTTTCTTTACTGTGTAATAGGATGTCGATAGAAATATAGATCCATAAAAGAAAGCAAATTTGTCACTGTATCTTTCTATTTGTTTGCTAAAGAACGTAGATTTCCGGGGGAGGGGGGGCTGAGTAATTTTTGTTTTTTAAAAAAAGGGGGCGTTAGGCCAAATAAGTTTGAAAACCTACGCTATAATAGATCTCTTCCTTTTGGTGTTACCTATTTCACTTTGTAAATATAATATGATTAAGTAATTATTTCATATCATGTAATTATTTTTCCAAAGACTTATTGAAAATTGATTTCAACGAATAATATATCTATGTATATAAATTGACTATATAGTAGAGTATCGAAGTTGAAAAAGATAATGCTTCTATTTAATGCTAGATGGTTAGTCACTTCAGTAATGCATGACTAAAATAACACTTCATAGGCCCAGTCTTGAAAATAACTTAATTGCGGTATATGTTTTCAAAAAATAATTCTTTTTCATATATAGTTTCACTACTCGTGAACACATCTGCAAATATCTCTAATCCATCAAAATAAGATAAGTTCATTCAAAGAACTAACAGCTTGAATATAAAAGTTCATTCTGTGTAACCCTATCAAATACAAAGTTCACTTTAACTAGAAAAGTCTTCAACACTATGTTCGGTGTTCTAGTAGAATCAAATAACTCTCGGTTATATTAGCACACAATGATAGTTCTATTCCCTTTCAATATTTGTGACTTGTAACGTTATGTCAAATATTTTTGAAAGTTGTGTATTTCCAAAATGTCTGTGTTTAAGTAAATTTAAATTACTTACTTCATATCTGCTTACGAAACAATTGGATTCTTTGAAGATAAATCGATACACTTTCCTAGTAGATTGAAGAAGGTATATCTTTCCATCAGCTTATGTAGATTTTCAATATGGCGGTCTTCGCTGAATTTCGAAGTATCAAGTTTAGCACGAAGGAATACTTTCGGTGGATCGTTGGCGAATTCAAATTCTTTCTGGAATTTGAAAAAGGTTATCTGCTATCTTCTATGGAATGCGTTCGTTGTTTGATGCACACAGCCGTTTAAGATTCTGTATAATAATCTGAGTTCTATCAGAATCAATGTCAAATCGAACCTTCTAATCCCGGAGTCGTTTTTTCATCCCTACTTCGTTTCTTCTTCATCTTTCACACTGTCAGGAATCATGTCTAGTCCACAACTATTTTTCCATCTGATGAAAAGGAAAAAAAAAATTGCACAGTTTCACCATAGCATTTCGCTGTTCCGTTTTTCTATTGTTATTCTTATAATCAAATGTCACAAGTCGTCTAGTTTCCTTAATAATAGAAAACACAATATTGTAGTTACAGTTTCAAATAATGCAATCAATATAGTGAACTTTCTTATTATTGATGGTCTTCCTTTATTTTCAACAAAGTCTTTATAACAATTTGAATAACGCATGAACAGGTTCACTATTGCCATAGATTTCACTATTATTATTTCTACACTTATATTACTTAGGACTATTCCACGTAAAGGTATTCCAATTTCATTTTTAGTATTTATTTAGTATGGAATAGTTTTCAGTCAAATATAATATTTTTTATATGTAGAAAATAATCAGGATACACTTAATAAAATTGATTAAAAGTGCATTAAAATAAAACTTGTACAGTTTCGGCCCGTTTTTACAACCATGTAGCCATCTTCAGCAGTAAATGACAAAAAATAAATTTCCAACTCAAATTTATATATATTGAAGGTTGAAAAATAAAAAGACACTATAATAGTCACATAAGAACGTTGTCGAAATCTAGTGGTGGAAAAAAAAGCATCTGATATATCCCAATTCGTCATAGGCGGTGGGTAGTCAACAATGATTTGATGAAAAAAGTCTTATACATATATTTCATAAGATGAAAACATCAGGAAACTGATGGTTAAAGATGAAGAAAGAAATTTTGGATGGAATAGTTGGTGGTGTCATCTCTGATTTCCTTTAACTGTATTTTTTATTATAAATGTGTTATAATAACAGGGGTTAAACTTTGAAGCTGTTACAGAAACCCACTTTTAACTTCCAAAACAATAAATTTCTTCCTATATTCTAAATATCCTTCCTAAATTTTTTTCCCGATATTCCTTCTCATTATAAGAAAAACTTAATATGAATGAAAGTGAAAGTTGCTTTTTTTTTTTTATTTCCTCCAACATTGACATATTGAGTAATATTATTTATTTCTTCGTTGAATATTTCTTTTTCAACCTGTATCCTCCTACACATATAAACACTGTAATTAAATCCACTCATTCAAAAATTATAATCCTATTCCAAAATCAAAAACTGAAACAAAATGTAAGTTATTTCTCTACTTTATATTGCTCGACTAGATGAAGAAAATAAATTTAAAAAAAAATTAAAAATATTTCATGATACCAACATTCAAATTACGTTTAAACCTCAACACAAATGTAATTTTTACACTCAACATCCCACTCATAACATAGATCTTAACACCAAACGGGCAATCTAAAACATATTGCCATAACAAGAGCTGCTATTTTTTTTTTTAATGTTTATCAATCCTATTATAAGCGGTATACCTGTGTTGTAGGAATTGAGCATTTTAATATATTTTCTTAAAAATTATTAATTAATATTTAATTTTTCCATCAACCACATCTGAAATTATATTTTGTTTTATTGCTTAAAAGTTACATTATCTTTTTTATTAGGATCTATTTGTTTAAATATTTTATATTTTACATAATTAGCTTATCTACATCCATAATTATCTCTAACCCTTTCTATTTTAAATATTTTATTCCAATTACATCTAGTTTGTAATTCTCCTTGTTGGGAATTTATTTCTCTTTTCACTTCAAAATAGTTTTTAATTATTGTTTTATATGTAAGTTTTTCATTTATTTTTAGTATTTTATATTTTTTTCTTATTCTTAATTGCTCAATTTTTTATTTATATTTAAATTTTTATAAACATTATTAAATATTTTTAGTGTTTTCTTATTGATATTTTCTATTTGTTGTTTGTTCATATGTATCCAACATTCCAACTCATCATTCAAAATTGAGTCCACAAGGGATTTTAACATTAACAAGGGCGAAATTCTATCAAACCTTAAAAACGTGAATATATTCCAATGAATATGTTTCTAAGACATTTAACTATGACACACCAATGATATCAGCACAATGCCATTTAAATAACTATCGTCCATCTTTCAGTTACCCCTGAAATCTTACAAATAAGCAATAATCAACTCAAACGCAAATGCATAGAATCCTTTTTTATTTCCTATGGCATTTCTTACAACAAAAAGCTATCTAACCAATATATTACTCAGTATTTCCAGTTTGAAGTTCAACCCAGAAAATTACACATGTATAATAAGAAAATGCCGCGCTGGTGTGGTCGAGCGGTCTCAGGCGTCGGTCTGTTGTGAGATCAATGTGCCAGCGCCCGGGTTCAAATCCCGGTAGCGAGCATGGATGTTTCAAAAATTTCCTTTCCTGTGTTGTAGCCTCTTCTTCACTTTCTCTTCGGTCTGACGTCATTCCTTAATGGCGTCCTGGGGAAGGCCACGGGAAACCACCCCAGTATCTTTCCCTTGTAATTCTAGGGAGTCTGCTAGGGGTTCGCCGTCTTGGGAACACTAGCGCTCCCTGGAGCACGGATGCTTCGGCAACGAAGCTCGCACTTCGGTGCGAACCGACCACACACAGAATAAGAAAATACAATGAAAGGAAATCAGAGATGACACCGCCCACTCTTCCATTCGAAATTGCCTTTCTTCATCTTTAACCATCAGTTTCCCGATGTTTTCGTCTTATGAAGTATATGTACCGTATATGCTCCAATAAACGCCGAGGCTCTTATTGTCGCCGGTCTCTAATAAGCGCCGGGCCGCAGAGGGGACACGACCAAATAGTAGCCGGGTCTTTGATATTATTACACTACCCATACTAGTGTAAGCGTCCGTATCTTTATAGTCGTGCATAATACCTTATGGTACATTGCCTTACAAAATGCCGCCGAAATGGTCATTTGACATTGCCTTTAAGATTCGCGCGGTGGAATACGCGAAAGAAACTTCCGGTGAGGCGGTCGCCCGTCATTGCGGATTCGAACGACGAATATCAGCGAAAGGTACAGAAAGACATTGCCATTTATCTTTAACAGTCTTATGTAGCACGTGAAATTCAAATAAAGTACCTGTTTGTAATATTAGCTGGTATTTATGTGTAAAAATATTGCGTTCTGAAGGTTTTTGTTAATAATGGCCTGCCTCTAATAGCAGCCGGTCTCTATTAAGCGTCGGTAGCCGAGGCTAGTTTTGCAAATAAACGCTGGGGGCCTCTATTGGAGCATATACGGGTTTTCATCAAATCATTGTTGACTACCCACCGCTACGACGAATTGGATACATCAGTTGCTTTTTTTTATTACCACTAGATTTCGACAATGTTCTAATGTGATTATTGCAGTGACTGTCTATTTTATAATCTCCAATAGGCCTGTGTATAAATTTGAGACATATTGAGTTGGAAATTTAGACGTATTGAGTTGGAAATTTATTTTTTGTCATTTACTGACGAAAGATGGCTAGGTGGTTGTAAAAACGGGCAGAAACTGTAGAGGATTTATTTTAATGTACTTTTTATCAATTTTCTCTTGTGTCCTGTTTATTTTCTGTACATAAAGTTTTTTACCTTTGTCACACTTTAAAATGAATTTAAAAAAAAAAAAATTATCACTACAAATATCATTATAAATGATTTGAGGACGAGGAATGGCCGGCTACTCGAAACATGTCATTGTTTTAATTATGTTTTTTTATTAAATGTCAACTTTTTTATTGTGCACTTTGGTGTGTGTCATTGTTAAAAAATTATAACGTTGAAAACTATTTTCTACAGTAGACTTCTCACTGAATTATGGTAATCTTCAACTGAGAGAATAAACTTTTGGTTACTTTTATCAAAATTCTCAATTTTAGAGAATTTTAGAATTAACAAAATCCGAATTTAATTAAATATGTGATAATTGATTTTAGTTGTACATATACACAGAGTACTCCTGTAAAAGAATGAAAATCCTTTGCAATTGCCTATTTTAACCATTAGCATCTTTCTAGTGAATCATGTATATTTTTAAGATCTTAGTTATAGGATTATAGCAATCTATTGAATACTGTATTTTGAAGGCAATGATAGTTTTATGATGATATACTTAATGGAAAGGTATGTGATTACTGAACAATAAAAAAAAAAACACTCTTTGAGATCTCCTGATCCCAGCACCTGTAAATTGCATCCAAAGATTAACTGTGGTTATAAAAACCAGTACAACAGGATAATTTCCAAGCTATTTGCTGCAGATGATCGACTATGGTATTACTAAAGATGAACAGCTAATCCTACGAATGTAAAATAAAAATTGCAAATTCTTAGCACCTGTTACGGAATTGCCGAATTTAAACATTATGAGAACAGTTTGACCAATTTATAAATGTATGGTTCTTAGGTTCCAATCATCGTAGTAACCTATATTTTAACAAAATTCTCGGCAAGCTAAAATAGTTTTCCTTTTCTTGGAACAGCGACAACCTGTAATATTAAATAATATCTTTTTTTTCTATTCTATATTACTTCACATATTGCAATAAAATATAGAGAGGAAAAGTTTTCTCATGAGATCAAAATGAATTTTTTTTGTATAGTTTTAGCTGGATGGAAAAATATTCTACAGCAGAGGTCTTGTAATACTGAATCTGAATTAAAATGTTTTATAGGTCATATTATAAATGTTTATTTCTAATTTAAAATAAATAAAGATAATACGAATGAATATTAACCTATCGTTCTTACATTTATTATCAAAGGAATTAATTAATTTAAAAACTTCAAATTGAAATTTTAAAAATATTCATTTTCAATTTCAGTTTGAAGTTTTTAAATTAATTGCTTTAAGCTAATTATAATTAGTATTACGATTGCAAAAGAAAAATAGTTTGCTGTTAAATTAATTTTAATAGATGATTTAACAAGTAATACAATAAAGTTATGTAATTATTTTAACTGCTAACTATTTTATTATGATGTCATTTTTAATTCTTAATCGATTCGCTATTAACTAATAACCGAAGGAAAATAATTAAATCTTTTATCTTAGAACTTCATTTACTAAAAATAAAAATACCTTTAATATTACCTTACTTCAAACAATTATATTGATTTTATTCGTTAACGGCATTTCTCCGATCTTGCAGATATCCGGAGTATTTGATAAGTTTCCATTTTTCCATCAGGTGCCTTTAATGAATTACACTAAAAAGGAGTCGACATAGTCTGTATATCACAGATTTTTATGCCTTTTAGGGAGTAGTACACATGAAGTAATTCAAAAATATATATATGGGAGCCAATCCTCAACGGATTTCGATAAATTTGATGTGATTTTCATTGGATTTTCTATAATAGCTTAAATACTAGAAATGCGATTTTTTTGGTTATTATTGTCAGCGATAGCTCATATTATAACGTGACGTACTTCTGTGCTGAATATAGAGTCCGCTGTGTGTTTATTTTTTCCAGTTTTCTTTTCTTTTTTTTCTATCTTCTTTTGTTTTGTTTTTTTTTTTGTTTTTCTTTCTTTTTCTTTATACGAATATTTTTCTTTCTTTATACCCAAATATATTTTAATAATATATCATCTCCCAAAGGACGTCAAAATCCGTGATGTACAGGATATGACATACCCTTGTAAGATACTTTCAAATAGTGATTCCTTTTTAATTGTATACTAAAAATGTAACTGTTGTAATTTTTTTCTGTTTATTAGCAGTAGTATACATAAGTTAATTGTTACATAATTCCCAATGATTAACTGAGAATTCAGAATTCGCAATATTTCGTTAATTACTAAGTAAAAGTTTTGAATTACAGCGATTATTTTGTTAAAATACTTATTAAAATGATGAAATGAAAATTTAATGTGTTCACAAAATATAATAAATTAATTTCGACCAACACACATTTAAAATTGATTAAAAAAATTTATACACATTAAATTACATTAAACACGACCGGTTTCGCTCCCTTCTATGGAGCTTTGACAGGTGACAATGAAATTGAAGAAACAGGGAATTATAAACGCTTTCACGGACAATGAAAGTGGATTGCTATTATATCGCAAATTATAATCAAAATAAGTTTTACAGTCAATCTCAGGATTGCGAGGAGTATCAACTAGTAGTCCGGAAACCTAGTAATCCGGTCGATTCTAATTTTGATGGTGCTGGAATGTTAGAATTACAGAATTAGAATTGAACGTTTAAGCAAAAAGTTAGTAGGCTCAACAAAAATACCTGTATAAACTGAGTTTGGTATTGTGGGGGGAAATGGATGGGGAAGGATTCTAAACCACTGAAAATCACCATATTCGGAAAAAACAAAAAAAATAATCCACTATAGGCTTCTGAGCCTTTGGAATCACACCAGGATAAGACTTCCGGTCTTTCCTGACCAATGTTGGGGATAAGATCCGGTGGTCAGCCGCGACCTTGTGGGTCAGCCCACGGACCCGGGAAAGAAACTTCAGAAATTCTTCAGAGGGCTGGGTGGATCCTAGGACCGTTTGGAGGAGAATTTGGCGTGAAATAATTACGATCTCCAAGACGTTTGAATCCGGCTCCTCCAGCCTGCGATCAAGCGCATTGAACTTGGTTACCGAGTTCAAAATAAGTTAAAAGTATTTTCTTTTTATTATTATTATTATTATTACTATTATTATTTTTAAACAATTGTTTTTGATATTGTGGAACGAAACAAATATTCAAAGAATTACTTTTCTTATTTTTCTTATTTTTATTCGGTACTTGTTATTCCTTATCGAGTATCATTAATGATATCATTATTATTAATGCTTAATATTCGTTAAGAGTATTTTCTAATCATTGTAATAGTTAAATTTATCCAAGCACTTAATTTACCTTACTTTTTGTGTTATCACATGCGGTTTTACGCATTGGGAAGCCTAGGCATTCCTCTTGTAAAGACCTAACGCGTAAGCTATTTGTATTTTTCTTTTGGTTGGATGCGATGAAGTCGAAGTCAAATTAATTATTAATCGTTAAATCGTAAGGCTGTTATAAAGCGCGAGATCTTTCTTAACGCTCCAAAGAAAACATAGTAATATTTGAAATACTTTGAAGAAGAAGAAACACGTTTCAACACTATAGATTGACAGTGCTAAATTGACTTTTTTTGAAGTGATTTTTTTGAAGCGTATCTAGACAGATTTAATGGTCTAAAATATTTAATCGCTTTTGGACAAGTTCTCTCGAGATGAGTCTCATATAGAAATGAATTTCCTGTCCGACTTGATGGAATGCTTGTAAGCTGATGGCAGACAAAATTTACATAATACAATTTCCGCTCTTACCTTTATTAATTTAAATATTTAAATGAGCTGTCGTCATAAATTCTTGTTTATAGATCTCGCATTCTGCTTGATCTTGGATCTCCTCCCACAAATAAACAAATTTTAAATTAAACTATCCAAAGAAAGTTGTTGATGCAAAATAAATTTACCAAACCGCTTATCCTATGTTGGTTAAGTGAAATAATCGTTTACGTACAGTTTTGCGTTTCCCACTAATGAGAATTGCTTCTATTTCTATGCAAATATTCGTGCTGGGTTTAACGGACTGGCTTAATTGATTTTAGTGATCTGGAAGCAAAATGGATCGTAAACATATGCAGCCAACGAGCATAATTCTTGTAACAGGTCTTTGTAGATAATAATTTTTTACGTCTGCATAGTTCTTACTAAAGCAATGAAGCTAATGCTCTGAAAAATAGATAGAACATCATAGACTTCCACAAAAATTACAGAATTTGAAAAAAAATTGATAGAACATCGTAGAATTCCCCAGAATTTACGGAATTTGAAGACCATTAATAGAACATCATAGAATTCCCCAGAATTTACGGAATTTGAAGAAGATTGATAGAGCATCATAGAATTCCCCAGAATTTACGGAATTTGAAGAAAATTAGTAGAACATCGTGGAATTTCCCAGAATTTACTGAATTGAAAGAAAATTAATAGAACATCATAGAATTCCCCAGAATTTACAGAATTTGAAGAAAATTGATAGAACATCATAGAATTCATAGAAATTCACGAAATTTGAAGAAAATTGATCGATTTTCATAGAATTCCAACAAATAGATCGTTTACCTAGTGCCAATGTTCGTTCCTTCTCCACTTTTTCAGAGTTGTTTCGATAACGTCGTTTAAACGTTGATGGCGTTGACTGAGGTCAAATTCCCATACAGGATTTCCCCTCTCTGTTCTCTTGTTAACAGTCGTAACTTATATTTACTACAAAACAACCGAAGAAAGTAAATTGAAAACATTTACTCAATTTATTTTACATTTCCATATACAAAATATGATTAAAATCTTATTTAACTTGTTTGTAACATAATTTAAGGTGCTACATAAATTCATGGTGCTGTATAGATGGATGTAAAGAAATTTATCTCATTTTTCCTTTCTATTACAAAATAGTCCCCGGAACTTCAAGGGATTAGGTTAAGTCTCACAATTAATAAAGTATTAAAAAAATGTAGCGTATCTTCTTCCTATCGCACCACCTTTCCTGATTTTGTAAACAAACTTTACTTTAATTTTTATTTTTTTTAAAGAAAGAACAAAATACTACAGCCCGTAAATCACCAGAGAACTTTTATAAAAGGAAAACCTACAATGATATCTTAAAAAAAAAAAAAAATACTTGAATGGTTTTATTATGTATTCTTTTCAAAGTTCATTGAAAGCTATCGATTCGGGGCTGTTAAGTCCAGTTCAGATTATCATTTCACGCAGATCTTCCTATTAGAGTAACTAAAATATCAATTGGAACTTTCTTTTCAGACTAGCTTTCAGTAAATTGCTCAGCGGAATGAATAGTTGCGAAAGTGACGGGCAATTTGGTCAGGATTGAAACTATATTTGAACGTTCCAACTTGGTTACATTGTTCGTAGGAATATGAAGTCAAAGGGTCATTCAGAGAATATTTGTGTGCGTGCGTATATTCAGTAATTACTTTTCTGCAGTGAATTGATGTTTCTGAAATTGGACATGCATAGAGATAATCTGTATTTGAAAATGTTTTTGTTAGTATCCTGTCAAGAAATTAGTGTCTGAATATGTCAAAAAAAATTCCCACAGGGAAAAACAAATATAAAAATGAAACAATAAATATTTGCTGACGTTTAACAATCCTATCATTTGGACTTGCGTCAACACGATTAATTTAAATAGATTTAACAATTAAGTATTAAGAAATTAATTATTAATTTTATACAATATAGAAAATATTTTATAACTACAAAAATATTATATTGTAAATAAAAAAAAAAACATTTTATTTGTATTCAAAATATATTTTAATCAACAGTTACAAGGGACTTGTCACTGGTATTCGAAAGTAAAAAGAAAGAAAGAAAGAAAATATAGGCTGTTCTTATTTTGATTACTCCGTGTACAGCGAAGGGTAGAATTAATTAGCATTAATTAATATTTAAGTATTATTTTTTTTCTGTCCAGGCAAATGCCCTTTCTGTTTTATGTATTTATTTATCATCTTGTTTTTCAAGTGAAACTATATTAGAATTACACTATTCTTGTGGAAAAAGAACCGTAAGAATAAATCATAAAATTTAAAATAATTTTTACGCGTGCCTAAAATAGCGTGCTTAGATTAAAATGAAAATCACCAAAACACAAAATTTCATTTAAAAATATACATTAAAATCTAAAAATACATACAAAAGCTTTCGGAAACCTTGTGCTGCTGCCTTGTCAATTGACAAGGGATCCGCACAAGGTCTCCGAAAGCTTTTGTATGTATTTTTAGATTTTAATATAAATTGTAACAGTTTATATATTTTTAGAAATCATTTATTTGTATTTATCTGTACATCTGTATTTTATTCATTTTAATCTTTACCGTTATTTATTTTAAATCATTCGTTTTCTATTTCCTAATTATTGCTGTTTATTTTCAAATTCTTTTCCGTTTAATTAGTTAATTAATTTAAATTAACTATGCTCTTGTCCAATCACTTTGCATATTTTTAATTACTTATCAGTGAAATTGAACTTTGTAAAATCTTTAAAAACCCATAAATAAATAAATCAATTCAGTTCAGTTCCAAACTTGACTCGTTATTTCTTCGCTCCTAAAAATCTCTCCCACAAACATCATTACCACATTTTTAAACGAAATTTTGTGTGCTAGTGATTTTCACTTAGTCTAAGCAAAAATAAATCATGTTTCTTTGTTTTCCTCAACATTAGTATTAAATGTATAAACCATTGAAAAGTAGTCAGTAATGGAATGAAGATAAAAATAAAATATATCATTGAGTGATGCAACACGTATCCAGTCTATCCTACAGGATGTAAAACCTTTTCGAAAATTATCACGATTACCAAGATCCCGGATTTGGTAGAGGATCTTTCCTTACTGACAAGTGAGCAAAAAAACAGCAATTAATAACACACATTCAATAAATCTTTATTTTGTATTTTTTTTTAACCTACAGCAAAAGAAAAAAAAATAGTATTTTGAGCAAACAACAAAAAGAAATGACATTTAAAAAAAAAAAAAAAATCATTGCAACGAAAGCACGTAAGTAATTCTGCCTATGCGTCATAGGATTTAGATTTTATTTTTTGTTTATGTTCTCATAAAAAAAAAAAAAAAAATTTTATTGAAATTATTTTAAAAAAGACTGAAGATTTATAACTATCACTAATTACTATATTTTAGCTGTTTCAGTTACCTGCTGCTTCATTAACCTAATTAAATATTTACAAAAAAGCCTAATATTTTTTTTGTTGCTCATTATAAATTCCAACATTTCATTTTGACGCTTAAATGAGATTCGTATCTAATAAATTTCATTTTATTTATTCCTATCCTACTTGTAAACGAATTGCTGACATCAGTGTAAGCGTCTAACATTTGAACCATATTGATTTAATTACCCTGCCTGGTAACTTCTTTTGCATCGTATCTATCACTTTCGTTGACACAATACGAAGCAATTTTTAATTTTTGAATAATATCCTGGTCATCAAGTATATATTATTTATCTTTCGTAAGTTAGAGTCAAAGCAAAAGTTTCTCTTGTTTTCGCTTTCATTTGCTGTTCCAAAAGCTGGGAATCTTTTTTTTTTTTTTTTCCTGCTGTTTGAATTGACTGATGTTGAGAATTTCAATGTATCTTATTTTTTAAAACTAAATTATAATACAATAAATAAATTAAAATATAACATCAAATTAAAATGATGTTTAACGTGCGAACCATATAATATTGAAATTAAAATCAGGCCGCCACACACACACACAGTTAAAATTACACTAGTACTTTCAAAACGACACGCATTCCATTATCAAGTCATGACAATAAATGTATATAAATTACTGTTCAAAATTATTGAACTTTCATATTTACTAAATTTTTTTATTAATTTCAGCATATAGTAACAAAATAAATGATTGAGAAACAATGAAGACAGATTTAAAAAAACATTTTTTTTTTTAATGAAAAGAATTTCTTTATTTATTATTCTGATTCCAATGTTTTTCGAAATTATCACAATCATATTTAGTAAATTTTCAAACCAATTTGAAATGTTTTATACTAAGGTTTTAAGTACAGTTTTAAGGTTTTAAGTTAATTCGAAGATTTCTCTTAGTCCCTTGAATTTCTTATTAAATCAATGTTAAAAAATCGTGGATAATTCGAAGTTTTTTTATAAAAAATTTCGAACCATAACGACTTTTCGGCGTTTCATCGTTAAGAAATTCGACACGTGACAACTGAAATTCCCTTCCCGCCACCGTTCGACACGTGACGCTTCAGATGCCATTCGAGCTTCCTGCTGTCAGTGTCACCATGTCTTTCAGTAAACCACGCGTGTACAAGAATTTAACGTTCGCTGAAAAGGTCGTCGTCATTCGCGAGGTGGTAAAGGGTGTGAAGAAGAAATGCCAAATCGCCAACGAGTACGGGATAGCGTACGGGATAGCGTGATAGCGTATCAATTTCGTCGGTACATTGATGGACAAACCAACGTAAGTGAAGCTGTTTTCCGTTCACTAAACATGCTTGATGATTTTGCTAACCTTAAGCGACTGAATTCTACAAAACAATCAGACATTGCACAATTTTTTGAAGAACTGTAATTTTTCTGTATTGAATGTAATATGTACTGTAGCTTACGTAATATAAATCTTATTTTGTTTACATACATATAGTGTTTAAGTCTTTCATACCATGATCTTTCTGAATAAATATTTACTTATTGACAGAATAATCTTTTCAAGCATTCAGTGGACCTGAAATTAAAGTTAAAAGATGTAACTTGTTTAATTCGAAGTCTTGGATAATTCGAAGTTTTGTAGTGGTCCCTTCAGCTTCGAATTATCCAAGTTGCACTGTATCACGTTTTTGTGTTACACAGTATTCCGGGAAACTTGTGTAATTATAAAATTGAATTTTTATTATTACAAAATTATTATAAAATTGAATTTTTATTATTATATAAGGTTAATGGGAGGGCCGTCGTAAGTACGAGTAGTCGTAAGTTAATATCGAAGTTGAGGAATTCTATAGAGCGTCTAGATTTAACTTTGAGATTTTAATAGGAAACAATAACCTGTTTCATTAATGATCAATTAGTCAGATGCCCTTGTAACTTTAATTCTTCCAGAGAAGGGAAAACACATTAAGCAAATCTCTTCCAAAGACCTGCTGTTTACAATGGAGCCATTTACATTCCATTCGTCATCGTTGATTATTTACGACTCAGAAACATATTTTGTGACTATCTGAGCAACAAAATTGGAAGTCAATTTTGTTTACTTTTTGATTGCTTTTCCGCTACATGCAAATTGCTTTAAATTCACAATTGACTCAGTGGAAGCGAACGCAAGTAAGAGAAGAACCTTTTAGCCGTGAATAAAATCTCAATGAGATGAAACTGTCCACCTCATTAGAGGTGAGCGACCTCTGGTGTCTATGAAAAGAATCACTCAGCTAATGCGGTTCGAAAAAAGGTCTTGCATCCGCCGATGGTTTTGAGGTCAGCCTCTTGTGCCATGACTTGTCGTAAACCATTAATAACGTCTTTGATTTAAGAAGAACCCGCAAATTTAGCGATGTCATGAGAGTCCCACATTCGAACCTTTCGGTTTTTTTCGTAGGACAGAGAGAAAAGCCACTTGCGTGATAATTACGAAGGTTTTCGTACAGCAGGGAAAACACAGCTACCAACGGTAACACTGTTTTGGGCTACACTATGTAAATTTGCATAGGGAAACGAAACGGTTAGAACAAAAAGAAAAAAAAAAGTAAAAAGCTCGATTCTTTCGGTCATTTGCTTATGCTCAAGCTGAAACGCTGGTATTCTAATACTTTAAACACTTTTAAATTTTAAAAATGAGTCTTTCGATTTTTATAATATCGTACTTACAGATAAGGAGAAGAGAAGAAATTATGTTGCCATTGAATAACCGAATCTCAGAAACAATTTACCTTAGGAACCTGTGTGCTGAGAAGATGCCTTTGCCGCGAGAAAACTATGAGAATGCATCTGAAATCAATATTTAGCTTCGGACTAGTAAAATGTTCGTATCTAGAACAAAATCTGAATATCTATTGATCTAGCAATCAAACATGAACTACGTTCAGTTTCGTCCTAATAATTAAGATTAGTAAAATATTAAATCCTGTTCAAAACGGATTAAAAAAAGTATTTCAAACATTTTTAAATGCTTAAAAATGAGGTTGTTATTTTTCATGTTATAGCCGTTGGTAAATCGTAGATATTTTTCAGTGGATTCTCTTATAACAATAAAAAGCAATGAATAAGTTTGGCGTGCCGCGAGATTTCTTGAAAAACAAAAGTGCACCGCGAAGCAAAGAAGGTTGAGAAGCACTGCTTTAGAGGAATATTACTATAAAAGAAGACAAGTCTCTTGAAAAATATTGTTAATTATCCTGAAAAACCGAAACTCCATTAGTAAGCTTAAACTATTCACTGTCTTTAGTAGTTTTGAGTTTACATACGAGTATAGAAAATTTTCTTGCATACATTTGAAAGTTGCTCATTTCCGTCGTTTTTGCTTTTATTTGTTTGTATGGAGATCTTTTCTCGTGTTTGTCTCGTTAGATATGGAAGAACCGTGAGAATCTTCTGCCGAGGTCACGACGCCCAACCCTTTCCCTGCTCACTGACCTTTCAACAGAGGGGTTAGTGAACAACACCTGCATCTACAGGCATTTGCCTCTCGAAGGACAGGGAAAAAAAAAAGTGACTTTTAGGCCCACAGCTCAATTTTAGTATTCTAGCAGACGAAAAACAATTGAAATTCTTGAACAATAAAGATAAAGATTTAGTTTTTTGATTGCACATATTCTTAGCACCTCATTAAACAACCTATAATTAGCGGAGCCATTTGGGCTTTTGTTTTGCACGTGCCGTTCTGTCTCTCGGCGTGTGCCTCTATCAAATGTATGACCCACCAATACGTCAATCAAACCTCCGCCCACACAAGCACACAGTGAACTCCACCTATAGAAAAAGACATTCAAGGATTTTTTTTTTCTTCCACTCCAACATTCATGTCAATAAGAAAGCTGTCTTTAGTGTCAGCTTAGCAATAATAAGTTGAAATCGTTCACCTCCCCACCCATCCTTCATTTTTTTTTCACAGTGCGGCAAAGAATGCATTAAACAAGTTTAATTATTGCATTTTTTTTTGCGCAGTAGTTCGTTCATGATGATCATAAAAATAATTCTTGATTTATGCTTTGATCGTAAATTAGGTGAGACAGTGGATGTTTAGGGGAAGAGAGTTAAAAGTTCAACTCCCCTCCGACATTCTCGAAATTTCTGGTGCGATATAAAAAGACGAGGATGAAAGCACCTACTTCTTTCCCCTTAATAATAAAAAAAAAAAAAAAAAAAAAAAAAAATAGGGGGGGGGGGGGTGAAGAGTAAAAAAAAAAAAGAATTTAAGAACTCTTTATTATTTTTAAAAATGGAAAAAAAAAACCGTGAAATTTATTGATAAAGGAGTTTTTTACCGATATCCCATTTAATATTTGCTATCATTTATTTCATTTTTTAACTATACTTCTAAAGATACTGAAATAAACGAAGCTTCACAAGTCTTCTTCTGAAATATACTGTGATTATTTATCGGATGAAAAGGTAAGGATTCATTTGATTTTCCTATTACTTATTTTAAAAACAGCAAATTTAAGTCATCTAGTGTATTTAAGAAAAGCATAAAGTATTTCAGTACTGTACAATTAACTTTGAATGTAACGTTACATCATAGTCAGATAGTTCAGCGCAATCTATACAAGAACTTAGATCCACATGATCTACAAAAAGATTCACGTAATCATCATCCAAAATAAAATGTCGCTTTATTTAGGCATTATTTTTTAAAATCCGCATCATAGTATTACAAAAAGGGTATTTTTGAGATTGGTTAAAGGGATTCTTAACACAGGATAAGCATAAATGAGCGAGATGAAATTGAGATTTGCTGCCAGTCCGATGCTTGTTTAATTTGCTTTTTTTTTTTTTTTTTTCTCTACAAAACTATAAACAAAGCAAGCAAGTTTTAGAATGCAATTTCAAGTCAAAATGTGCTTGCAGTGTCGGTTCCAAATCAAGATAACTACAATAACTTAGGAAGCTGAAATTTTAGAGATAAATTTAGGCTACAATAAAGAAGCTTGTAGGACAAATCCGACCAGTTGATCTGCGGGTCTGAAACTATGCGGGTATTCGAAAGTTGACACTTCAACTATATATATTTTTTTATTATTATTTTCAACAGTAGATGAGAATCTATTAAAGATTTTTATGGAAACTAGTCGGCTACCCGTCGCTTCGCTCCGGAAGCCTCGCGTATGTAACGGAAAACAATTTGTTATTTATTAAAAAAAACATACACACAAATTACATCAAGTAAAATAAAACTAAATTTTTTTTAAAGTTTTTTTTTATTTTAATTTTTGATGTATGTATTCTCTCAATTCACGACTGCTTTTAGAATCAGCGTGTGAATCATATATCTGTGATATATTTTTATTTTTTATAGAGATTAGAATGAATTTTATAGAGATTATAGAGATTAGAATTTTTCATTCTCACAGAAAACTGCGCCGGACAGACAGGCAGGCAGACAGAGAAATAAAAGATTTTAGTAATATAGATTGTTACTTTTCAGTCAAAGTCAGTTCAGTTTTGACAGATAAGTCAAAAAAGCAATATGAAGAGAGTTGTAGTTCCCATGGCCTAATGGGTAAGATGTGTGACTTCGGATCAGAAGGTTGCAGGTTCGATTCCTGTCGCGGATGTGTCATTGAAAAAATTCTTTCTATTTTTCATTCTCACAGAAAACTGCGC
>JAFIDM010000003.1:44250979-44266384 GCA_023159025.1 Thereuonema tuberculata
AATTCTTTCTATTTTTCATTCTCACAGAAAACTGCGCCGGACAGACACACAGACAGACGGAGAAATAAAAGATTTTAGTAATATAGATTATTGGTTACAAAAATTATAATCATCCTTAATATTTGTTAAATACATCATTTATATACGAAATACTTTATAATATTAAAACTCTTTTTTACGATTTCATTCTCGATAAGTGCACATGCTGTTACACATAACACATTAAATCGTTTATACTGTTTTTATACTATATCAAGTATTTTATTATTATTCTTTTTTTTTTTTTAATATAGCAAAATTCTATAATCATCCACAATATAGCTTCAAAAGTGTTTTGTCTGAAAGGACTTTAAAAAAAGAATTTTAAATTTTGTTTTAGCGTTCAGATATCAACAGAAACTTAACACAGATGTTCAAATCATGCTTCTAACTTTATATTAGCTTATTTTTATGATTTAGTTTATTTTTATGAGTCTTGGGGTCTAAAATTTCTTATATTGTGCTAGATCAATGAAAAACATGTGTTGATTATACACACATTAAAAACGAAAAATGATTAATCTTTTAATTATGTATTAGGTTTTAAATAAGACCAAAAGGAATGCCTAGGAAACTATAATTTTTGCATAATCACATTTCCTAAGTTTTTTTTTTTAATTAATCCACTACTGTCGCTAGTGCTTGTGAATATTTGATCTTAACTATCTGTTGCCGTTCTGGCAAAACTTTGTGTACATTGTCGTAAAAAAAGACATACGTCAAAGATAAATTATTAAAATCAGATTTTCTGAAATTCCCTTCGTAGACCCACTTGTAGAAATTTAACTGCAAATTTATCTTCAAGATAAATGGAATAAAATATTCCATTTATCTTGAAGATTAGTTGAGAACTTTTGAATTATTACTTGAGTCACAGCTTTTGCGTAAGAACAATCAAAACAAGGTTTCACATAATTTTGTACTTATTTTGTAAACTTACTTATAAGTCGATAGTAAAATGCAAGAAACTTCTAGTTTGGAAAATCCTTTTAGGAATAAAGTTCCCAAGCTCGAATTTAAAAGTATTGTTGTCGGTCATTTTGATTTGTGGTAATAAAAGAATTCATAATTATAAAAATCTGTGTAATTTAATATTTATTTTAATATATAATATTTAATATGTAAGGTAAAGGCACCAGTTGTGGATCGACCTAAGCATAAACTTGGTTTTCACCACGAGAAATAGCTAAATAATTTTCAGTTTTGCATTTATTCCTTTATTAAGCTCTTATAATTGACATTCTATTAGCTCAGTTCGATAAAAAAATATTTACTGCATTTTCACAGTCTTTTTTTGTATTGTGATTTTGATCCACAATTGGACCCCAGGAACCAATTGTGGATCCCCTCTCAAAACCTAATGTTTTTGCTAGTACTTGACAGTACATGAACTAATAACAATGTAAATAGCCTGCGCTTGAATTTAATGTTGGATGAAGAGAGGTTATACCAACCGATCCACAATTGGTACCCAGCACCAAATACAGATCAGGATTACAGGTCGGGGGAAAAAAACTGCAAAGTAACATTTGAAAGTTAAACAAAATATTCTCTTTATTATTTTAGGTTCATTATTGATCCTTGCACATGAAACAAACACATTTTTTCGGATCTTGCAGCATTTGTAAGTCCCTGGCATGTCTGGTGGTATCATAATTTGCATTTCAGTTTTGCAACCCTGTATCCAAGATTCCCCGTTACAGTCATTCTTATAACTACCACCACAATATAGTTCGTCGTCACCTTCCTCTGTGTCATCATTGGCAGCATCCTCATCTTCATCAATTTCTGCAGACGTACTTGGTCTGGGATCGTCAACAATTTGTTCATCAATTGTTGACTTAGCTCTTTTCCTCTTTTTCTTCGTCGGTTTGTTTTTTTTCCTTCTCGTCTAATTTCTTGAGGAATTCCTCAGAAGTGACGCACCTTGTGGTGGTGAAACGTAAAGTTGCATTTCTTGTATCTTCGACAGGTTTCAGTAATTCTCTTATAGTGTCAACCACTGTTGACTCCGATGATACACTGGCTCCATCTGACGTTGTCTCAGGAGTTAAATCTCTGTAGAAATTGGCGCTGCGGATTGCAACGGAGTTTAGTGGCCAAATTCCACTTCTATAGTATTACGGCCGCCGATTTAGATACAACACACACGATGTAGCAGATTTTCCCGCAAACCTGGCCAGAGGCAGCAAACACTGTTTTATTTTTTCCCGGTTATATTAAACCTTGTACTATCATACAAACATTAATTATAACGTATATCCATTGTAGAATAACTACAAATAATTTTCAGGCTAACTCACCTTAATTTTCTCTTGAAATTCTTATAATTAGTTAACAATTTCAAATGATGGCTCCACTTGAAACTCCAAACAAACTGTAATACCAAAACGAGGCTCAAGAAGGGATAGGGTTTCTATATATCTGCGCCGTCTGTTGATAAGCATGTTAATTAAGACGGTAAACTACTTGATCCGCAATTGGTTCCTGATCCACAACTGGTTCCTTTACCTTATATAGTTTAATATATAGTATATAGAGAGATAGAAAGAAAAAAACTACATTTCTGTTATTTTCAAGAAGCAGTCTGGCACTTTTTTTACTGTCCTTAGTACGTAATGTCTGTGTGAGTGTATATATAAAGCGGACAGTGATATGGAATTTGAAAAAAGTCAATACAAAAACCACATCACTGTTTCTGCGAAGATACGGCCAAACAAAGCAAAATTTTAAAACAATTTTGGTCGTAGTTAGTAATGTAATAGTTTAGTAAAGTATTCTTTAGTTTATATCTATGTTATTCTAAATTTTGCAAATGACTGATTGAAATCTTTGCTTCGCGAAACTCGAAGGGCCAGCTTTGAGTTTTGCATATTCGATATATATATATATATTTCATTTGAATTCGTTTTGTGGATTTTGTTTTCAGCTTTTCCTCAATATTAAGACAGGTTTCGTTAATGTTTAATTAATAATAACAGACGCTGAATAGTTTTAGATGCATCTATTTTGTTCAGCGCAAACTAATCCATTATTAACCCAACTCGAGATAAATCGTCGACTTATTTCTCAGCAGAGTCGTATACATGATTTTGCTTTGGGGGGATCGAGCTATGCAGCTCTCCAATTGTCTTAAAAAAAAATTAATTTTTAAAATTTCAAAGCGGGGTTGGGTAGAAGAAGGTCCTTTAAATATGTCATCCAACCAAAAAAAAAAGAAAGAAAATAGAGCCTATATACATTTCGAGGGGAGGGGGCAGGGCTCCCCCTCGATCTTCCCAGTAGATAGAATAAGAATCTCTGTAAAGTCATCTGCTCTTAGAAACTTATTTTTCTTACATTTGTTTGCAGAAATCTTGACTCGAAAACATGTTTGTCTTGATAGATCTACATCTGAATATTCAAGTAATTCCAAAAGAAATACTGGTTCCATTTCAAAATAAGAAGAATAAATGCCGCTAGGACTTAAAAAAAGAAAGATAACAATTCTTTGTAAAAAAGAAGCAAATGTAATCTATTAGGAATTGAATCTAGTTCATGTTAAGATATTTCGAAATTCAAAGCTTGAACAGCAGCTGCTAGAAAAGAAGTACAAATTAAAATTTATGTGTTTTTTGGGGGGTGCAGTTGCCCCACTTCATCCTACGCAGTCCAACAACATTTAATTTACGGAAGTAATGGCTGTACACTAGTTTGAAGATAGTTAAGTGATTTTATTCACCTGTTAATTAAAGCGCAAATAGGTTCAAACATCATTTTTACTTTTTTTTTACAAAAGACTTAGAAACGAAGAAATTCTAACATGTGACAATGGCAACAAACTCAAAAACCCTTAACATTCTGGACTGTTAATTTACTTCCTTCGCAGACTGAAATTTAAGAAAAGTTATTTAAAATTTTAATGCTAGTATTTTTTTTGGTTTTGGACACAGTTATGTCCAAAACCAAAAAATGAGTGCATGTAATCTTAGATTTAGTTACCCAGGATAAATGCCATCTTTTCATGCGTAACAATTTCCCTTATATCTCGGTAACTTCTGATAATTTTTAAATTTCTTCGTAATAGGCTTAGCGCTGCTTTTAAATGCGTGTGACAAACATCTTCTTACTTTTCTCTGAATTACAAAGAATGATTGAGCATTTTGTCATATTCCCATCATCTAATGAACCCACCCCCACAAAAAAAAACCCTTTACGTTTTATTTTAGCTTTTTTTCTGGAAGGGAAGAAACATCCCCAACTTTTTTGAAACTCAGATAGAGATGTGAACAATTACTACATTATTTTAAATATATCTTTATTTTTATCAACTAATAATAATAATAATCACTTATGCACAACTGCAGAAGGCTGTGGTACTCAACACTACACGCATAGTTAGGAAATTTTTGGACACAAGCACACATCCCTAATCATTCTTGCACACATCTTTACACTTGGCAGTATGTGCTTTGGTCCTTGACCCGCCATATTGTTTTTGCTGGGGAAACCCAAGGTTTGAAACATACAAACTTAATAATAATTCTTATCCACTAATAATAATAATTAAAAGGCCCGCTATGTTGTGTTAGCTGGGGAAACCCATGGTTTGAAACTTTTGCATTATAATAATAATAATATTTCAAACAATATTTATTTTTGAAAGCAAATCATTACAGTAGAACCTCATTATAACGGACTAATTGGGGCTGAAGGTTGTCCGCTTTAATGAAAGTCCGGTTTATAACAAGTAATTCTATATCGGTAATGCATCAGGGTGTACATCAATGAAAGGACAATAGTTAGCTATAAAAAGTACTTAACGACATGACTCAAAGGTTACTGAATAAAAACTGATGAGTGTGTGCGGCAATTTGTGGAATTTCAGACAATAACGAAATTAAATGATCGATAGAATTGAGAAAGCAAACGAAGGAACAACGCTGCAAAGTTGCGAATCCTTCCTTGTAGCGTTATGCCTTCGTTTGCTTACTCAATTCTTTGAATCATCGGGTACGTTAAAATTTTTTTTTCATTAAATGATGGATGTTTAATCGCTTGCTTGGAAATGTAAAACTCGTCAGATAAACATATGCATTCTTTATTATTATTATATTTTTTTAAAAAACTGTCCGTTATAAGCGATGTCCGTTATAATGAGGTCCGTTATAATGAGGTTCTACTGTATTTTGTTTTTCTGTTGCAAATCCTCTGAACAAAATAAATATCTTTAATCTTAAATTAAAAGAAATCAATTAGAACCATATTGACAGATAACGAAAGAGTTATAAAATTCCATGTCTATTTGTTTCTGATTGTAAATCTATCTTTATTTTAAGTCTTTTGTGCATTATTTAATTCTGATTAATTAAAAAACACATTTTAAATTACATTTTAAACTTAAAAAATTTACAGACTTCTTGAGTACGACTTGAAGAAAATCTGCAGACAACAGCGTTCTAGATCTTAATTATATCCTAAAGATTTGTGGTAAAATGTGAACTTAGCCATATTTGAAAGCCAGGATTTTTCTCATTGAAACTAAAGCTACTTCACCGTTTTCTCCTGCCCAACACTTAATTATTATTGTTAAACTATATAAAAAGTTGTATTTATATTTTTGCAGATTTCTTCCTTTATTATTAAGACGTCCTAAGTGGGAAACAAGTCTTGACTTGAAAATCTGCGATTTCATTATTTCTGAAAACTAATGAATAAATTCCTTATAACTAATGAAAAACTCAGCTTAAATTTTTAACAGAATATAATTCTTTTTTGGTGTTTTCCTAACTTGAATTAATAATCGCGTGTTTTTTAGTGAACTTATATAACTGTTTTGGCACAGAGGCAGACAAGAAGGTTTTGCTAAACGAAATATCACAATTCAGTAAACGTTTTTTTAAAACTCATATTACGGAAATTTATGTATGAAAGATACTTATAAATATTCAGTTGCTGCAGCAATTCTCTGTATTTTTTTTTTTTTTTTAATACGATAGCAGGTTTTTAAAAACAGGCTGTTTCATTAAACTTAAAAGGTAAAGATGAAATATCGTGTGGGCGTTTTGTTTTTCCTTTTTATCTTGCTTTTTTTTAAAAAAAAAAAAAAAAAAAGATTAGTTTTTTTTAAAAGCAGACTATATCTACCATAGAAGCGTGTAACAAAGCACCGTACGAAAGCCATCTTGTAATTCATGTAAGTCCGCATTACTATTGATGAATACAAAGGGGCATAGATATGTTCCTAGTCTGTTTTAGGTTTCTGATACAAGTATCAGAAGTCTTATAATCCCGGTTTGTCTGTCCGTTTGTGGACAGATATCATTAGCAACAATCAAAACAATCACAATAATCGCAACAATTGCGCCTTTTGCATTCGCAACAATCACATTTATAATGCAGCTCAGCAACAATCACAATAATCGCAACAATTGTGCCTTTTGCATTCGCAACAATCACAAATAGAATACAGCTCAGCAACAATCACAACAATCGCAACAATTGCGCCTTTTGCATTCGCAGTAATCACATTTATAATAATAAGGAAATTAAAGCAATAATTCTACATAAAGTAAACAAAATAACAAAATGAACAAGTTCTGGAATAACTAGGGAACATTATCGCAGTTTAAGGGTAGATCTGCAGGAATGAAATTTTGAGGAGCAATGAAATTTTCAGGTGTTAGGATTTAACTTTGAGATAGCATTATTATATTTTCTTATACGCATCAGAAGCCGTTGCGAAGCATTGTGATTGGTTTACTAATCGCTATCCCTACCTTGTTTATTTTGAAAAATAACATACGATTTCGGAACCTGCTACAAAAAAAGTAGATCTTTTCAAACAGTAAGTGTGGTTATGGATTAATAATTATTAAGTTTTTTCTCAACGCTTCACTTTCCCTCCAAATTTCACGAACCACATATCGTTTCTATTTTTTTACCATGATTTTAGCTACAGAATGAAAACCCTTAATATTCAAACGAATCTTCTCAAATAAACTTCATAATTATAAAAATTATTAAAAAAAACTGTAAAGTAATCTTAGAAAAGCGATATGCAAGCTGATTTTCAAAACCATGTTAAATTTGCGTGAAATATTGATTTCAGGATAGGTTCCTCTCAACAGATTTATAATTAAGTCAATTTTTTTTAATTTTCAAAGCACTCCTAATAATACTTAATAAATACTTTACTATAAAAATAACAGGGTATTCAATCTGGTTTATATAACACATTCATAACTTTATTAATATTTATATTATAAAAATTAAAAAAAAAAGATTCCAACTTAATTTAGTCTTATTGTAACACAATTTAAATATAAAATTAAAAAAAGTTCATTTAGTTTCATCGTCTAACCTTGGCTTAATCTTTAACCTTAATCATTAATCCAGCCCATTACCCCAAAACTACTTATGAAGTGCCTTAATATTCAACACTACCTATTGTTATTTCTATTCATTACTGCTTGCCCAAGCGATAAAGACTGGGTTTGGCACACTGCCAAAACAATGGAACAAGCCGAAGGGGAGAATTACGTTCTAAAAGTTTATTATACATGTATTTCTTATTCTGTGTGTGTGTATTTTATTCTCGCGTTAATTTTAAACTGAATTTTGTGCAATAATTTTTCACTTTATGCATCTCTCCTTTATACGTCGCGTCGTTTGTTTCTGTTCTTGTCGCCACATACCGATCTCCCCTATTTTCACGCTGAGAAAGAGGTCGGAGCGACCAGTAAATCACGTGGCCAGTCTCTTTCGTCTGGCTAAGCAGTACCTACATACGAAATCAATGCAATAGAAATTTCTATTCAGAATCAACTATTATTTTTAAAATGAAAAACAAGATGCCTGATTAAAGGGTTGTTCACGATCTTTTTTCACTCTTTATTAAGTATCTACTCTAACTAGTTATTCAATTTTATTTCAATTTCTAATATCCTAAATCTGTTATTACAAATAATATATATCTGTTAATATTAAGAAATCAGATGTTCACTTATCCTAAACTCTAAAAACTTCTAGACCTGATATATTTAAACAGAGCCGTTTCTAGGTGTTCTGCCACCCCAGGCGAGAACTGAAAAATGCCGCTCCCTTCCCTTTAACAACCAAATTTTAACAACCAAAAAAAAAAAAAACGGAATCCGTCCTTCGGCCGCCCTAAAATTTTGCCGCCCTAGGCGGCCGCCTAGTCTTGCCTAATGGTAGAAACGGCCCTGTATTTAAAGATAATTATCTATGAATACAACGAACTCATTATTTTTAAGTATGTTTTGATGAAGATGATGCGAAATTGAAGAGAGTATTGACATTAAATAATTAATTTGTTGAAATAATCTAATTTTCTTTACATTTTTTTTTAAACTTTTTATTAAGTATAATAATAAAAATAAGTACATAGATAAGTAATCGAATTAAAAATACTTAATGTTAATTCAATGTTAATACAGTGACAGAAAAGGTTGCGGTTCGTTAGCCTGCATCAGTTCAAATTGTTGCGGTTGCGCCGTCTTCCTAGATACTTGGTGACGTCATAGTAGGATAGTCCATCACTTATAGTGGGGGTTGTTGCATCATTGATACTGGGGGTCATTAAGGTTCTTTAATGAAGAGCTCTTTCTGAATTCTTCCTCTGGCTGCGATGCTTATCTTTTCAAAAAAAGGCCTTTTTTCCACTTGATGCTGAAATATGGCTGATTTCTCCTAATTTTTACCTTTATACAAATACAAGTATTGTTTTAAACGTGACTCCAGTCTTTGTTTAATATAAGTATTTAAGTATTTACTAAAGTTCTAAAAGCTCTACAAACAAGCATATATAAAACAGCTTCAAACGCTTATTTTTAAATGTTATTAGTTTTTAAATTATCATTTACGTTCTCATTTATTGAAATTAATGTATTCATTTTTAAAAATCTTGTCTTGTAACAATAAAATTGTTTACAATATTAGCTTGTAAATAACTTGATAAAAAAACTAGTGTCTGAGATCTGAATTGAAGTCTTGGTATAAAGGATCTATTTTTCATATTTTCTGTCCCTCAAGTCCCAAATAACAGCCATTTTAGGGTTGTGGTGAAATCTGAAATTATATTTATGATTTTAATTTTTCTTCCAGATTTTTCGCTTAGGCAACACCAGATTAGTGTCTTAGTTAAGAAACATTTCGTAATATATCTAAATAACTCATTTTACTCGAGTGCAGAACTATAATATGAATTATTTCTTTCGCTTCTTTAGCGAGTTATATTCTTATTTAGTTTCTAAATTATTTTCCACAATTTAATTTCAAAATACGCGCACCGAACATATGTTTTCATGTGGGAGGTCCGTTGTTGTTTTTGTTCAAGATCTTTAATCATGACTCTGTTGGATCCTAAATTGTAACATGGAAGACAAATGAAGCTTCTTAATTAAAATAATTTTCAAAATATCAAGATGCGCTTAAAGCTGCCTTCATCAGTCTTTTTACAGATTACCTTTCGGCCGCCGATAAATGCTTTGAGGACTTATTCTTGTATTTTGAATATCCTAATAGAAGTTATTGCAACCCTAATATAAGTTTTGTGTGATTAAGTACCTTTGCCCAAGAAGGTCCTGAGTCTTCGCACATTGTGTTTATCCGTGGCTGATGACAGCCTCGAAACAGCTGTCCTGTTTTCAGCAAAGATCATAGACATCGTAATTTATGAATGTTCGTTTTGTTTTGACTTCGTACAGGTTTATGCTTTTGTTTCTTCTTTTTCTCTTTTCCTTTTGTGGACAAATGCCTTTCGTGGAAAATGTTTCACTGCCGGGGCACTTGATTTCATATTTTAACCTCGTATTTATGTTCCTTTTCGTTAGTTTGTGAGAAATCATTTTATTTTATACTGAATTAGCTACGTAAAATTTCTTCTTTGGATTGTTTCGTCGATAGTGATGCGACAAATCTAATATTGGAAGAAAAAATCATTCGTAAATCTCATCAGAACTTCCGTTTACGGATGCTATAAAAATCAGAAATATTACATTGTTGAAATCCGACACGATCTTAAGTGGGTTAGGCACGTGATGTTAGTATTATCATTATTTAATGTCACATGGAAAAAGAAGAAAACTATTTAGTCCTTCATATGAAAAAAAAAAATGCTTACTATTTAAGAACATCTTTTTCTTTTTGACATTTTTTTTTCCCCCAAAATTCGACTTTTTTTTTCTTATGATGATTTCTTTATCTTCCATTTCCGTTACAGGTTTACAAAGAGTTTCATTCCAATATAATGTTCATTTTATTCGTTATGTATCTTGCATCGTACACATTAGCAGTATTTTAAGCATTAAAACCATATACTAAACATCGAATGATCTATACTAGGGTGGCCAAATCTGCTTAGGATGTGGTTTAGAACCACATACGATAAACTTAAGGTGTTTGAGAGCCGCAAGACATGGACAAATGTTACACACACGTTTTATTAACAATTGCTCTATAATCCTAGCTGATCCTAAATTTGTTTTAGTCCCTCACTCTAATCAAGCATTGAAATTGTATCTAAATTCTTAAATATAAGCATGAACAATTAAACTTTAAGTTTTAATGCAGTGACTTCTCAGTTTTTACTACAGTATTTACCTTTTATATTAATTGTGATGCAAAACGATCAGTCACGATATTTCTGCGAGCCTCATATTTGATGAAGAGCCATATGTGATTCGCGAGCCGGTTTGGCCACCCTTGGTCTGTACAGTGCGGTTTTATGTATGTATATACATTTTGTTTTATCGTATATGGTACGTAACATGAAAATAAAAAAAAGAATCAAAAACAAGATATCTGTTAATTTTAATTAAAGTATAAAGAGTTACAAAACAGAAATAAAGAAAATGAGTATTAACATATGTACAAGCATTACGTATTCAACTTCTACTCGTTAATATCTTCATCAGAGTTCATATTTCCGTATAAGTGATACTGATTTTCTATGAATTGTGGCGTTCGTTATAACGATTGCTCGTAAATCGAACATTTTAAACCGAGAGTTGAATATACAGTATACTCTCGATATCTCGAACTTCGATATCTCGAAAACCTTGATATGTCGAAAAATTATTTTTCCCCTTGATATTACATATTCATCTAATGTTAATTTTAATTCTTATGTCGAAGGGTTTTCACTCAAAATTTTGTTATGTCGAATATTTTTCGATGACTTTGCCGCTATTTTTCGAATAGAAAAATTGGTTGAAGAACAATTTCAAAAGAGATGTCGCCAGGTCACGATACTGGACTTTTTTAAGAAATTCTAGCAATGTAAGTTTCATTGTATTTTACTAATTTTTTTTCAATTTGATATAATTATTTTATCATTGCTGTATTTTGACTTATTGTCAACTATCATTACATATTTATACTTATTTTCATCGAATTTTTAGAATATTATCTGTATAAGTTATTACGTTAATTTTTATGTTTTGGTTATCTCGAAAACTCGCTATCTCGAATTTTTTTTAGCATCCCTTCAAGATATCTTCAAGATATCGAGAGTATACTGTATTAACAAATACCATAATTATAATAACTATTTCTGTATTACAAGGATAGGTTTGTCCCACATATATATATATATATATATATATTGGACAAACCTATCCTTGTAATATAGAAATGTTACCGTTATATATATATTAACATTCCAATACTTTCAAAGACTTCAGCTTCGTCCAAGACTGAATCTAAAGTCACGATTGCTGTCGTTGCAATAAAGAAATTTGTACGTTTTTGGACGTTTTCCCAGGTCCAAAAGCTACGATTTTTCTTCATTGAAATGTAACTCAGGTGATCAATTTGATTTCGGTTCCTTTTTTCGGTGAATGTAGGTGGATACTAAAAGACCAACCAGATTAGATCGGATTGATTTAAGCACTTGGCCACTGGTGTGCGTGTAGATTTTAAATTAACATAATTAAGTTTTTTCTTTTCCCGCCGTGATTCGTCGTCAAAAAACAACCTTTAGCCATCAACTATTTCGATAGGTTCAGTGACAGCCAACAGACAGGCATCCAAAAAAAAAATCCCATAAACAAAGATTAGAAAGAACAGGAAGGAATTTTGAAAAAACTGTTCGATTTTTTAACAATTTATATAAAGGAATTTATTATTAAACAGCGCTCAGTTATTGTATAAAATTTGAACATTATTTAGACCTCAGTAGAATTAAGATTAAAACTGTGAATTCACTAATTTTTTTTTTATATTTAAATAAAAAGTTTTCATTTATATTCTATTTAAAATCTCTTGGCTCTAATAGTGGAAAGATTTAATACTTCGTTTTTATTAGATTAGCTTAATAAGAAATTGTATATTTCATTTAAAATCTCTTAAATCTATTGGTTGAGGTAAATTTCCCTTTTAATAAATTACCATAATAACGATTCATGGTATGTAATAATGTAACGATACCACATACCGTAAAATTATTAATTGGCTAACATTAGCCAATATTTAGCTAATTGGGCTTTCAAATACCCGTGAAAAATTAGAAATAGCGACGGTTTCACAATCACCGAGGCATCGTCAACAGCTTGTAGGTGCTGGAATTTAGGTGGGTCTTGTGGAGTGGATAATAAATTGGGGAAAATGGATATAATATAATTCACATTTATTTTTAAAAAATATTGCATATAAAGAACTATTACAAATGAAATACATTAATAATTGCGGAATCTCTATTTACAATATTTTCCGTAAATCTTAATTTAGGAAACTTAACAAATTGTTTCCTAAAATACAGTGGAGCTTGGATAATTCGAAGCTGAAGGGACCACTACAAAACTTCGAATTATCCACAACTTCGAATTAAACAAGTTACATCTTTTAACTTTAATTTCAGGTCCACTGAATGCTTGAAACAGAATGCTATATTCTGTCAATAAGTAAATATTTATTCAGAAAGATCATGGTATGAAAGACTTAAACACTATATGTATATGTAAACAAAATAAGATTTATATTACATAAGCTACAGTACATATTACAGTCAATACAGAAAATTATACTTTTTCAAAAAAATTGTATAATGTCTGATTGTTTTGTAGAATTCAGTCGCTTAAGGTCGCTCAAGCATGTTTAGTGAACAGAAAACAGTGGGAAGGGGATTTCAGTTGTCACGTGTCGAATTTCTTAACGATGAAACGCCGAAAAGTCGTTAAGGTTCGAAATTTTTTGTAAAAAACTTCGAATTAAGGAAGTTGAACTTCGAATTATCCACGATTTTTTAACACTGATTTAATAAGAAATTCAAGGGACTAAGAGAAATCTTCGAATTAACCACGATTTCGAATTAAAGACGTTCGAATTATCCAAGTTGCACTGTATAAAGAACAAAACTTGAATGTTTCCTTCCCATAATCTAAAATCAGAAAGGCAATTTCCTATTTTGTTCATGTGCTGCTTTCTTTTTCTCTTTTCCTATTTTCAATAATTATTATTTTTGACTCATAACGCCGAAAGGCATTTAAAATTCACCTTTGTGTAATCTAAATACTGCGCTAACTTGTGAACGAAGCTTTTACGGCAAAAATGGTTTTGAGTTTCAAAATCAGCGTAAAAAACTGAGTAAGTACGCCAAATTTCATTAAAATCGGTGCAGTGTTAACAAAATTATTTGGTTTTGAACATATGTTTTGTTAGAATTTCAGTTAAAATTTCATGGAAACAACATGGAATGACAAAATGAACTAATATTTCATCCAATTTGAGTACCCTTGAGTCAATGGTACCATTGAGAACCTTGGATCTATCTTAATAGCTTAATTATATAGAGTTACAGACAGTTAATTATATCGAGTTACAGACAGACAGACAGACAGACGGACGGACGGACGAAATTAGCCAATTATATAAGTTGGTATTTCCACCATTCTTTCATTAGTTTAATAATTATATATAAGTAATTATATAACTGAAAGAAATGACTGACCGTCACACAAGATTGTAGGTTACATGAAGATTAGAGTTGAACAAAGATGACAGTTTTCCAGATTAGTTGTTTTCTTCTGGGTTAGGCAGAGGTCATTCGAAGACTTGTTTTGAAACGTCAAGAAGTTATCAATAGCTGTCAATTAGAAGATATCGCAGTAGAACCGTCCTCGAGTTCGTTACAGTTACTGGAGGGTTACATTGAAGTGACGTATTAGGTCCAAGGTTAATTAGATTTTATTTGTGACATCAAAATAGCTTGCTCTTCCTGCAGAATCGTTGTAAAGAAGGTCACTTATAATTTTGACTGAATCCAATTGAGCGTATCTGGGAACTTCCAGGGCGATGACACTCAGATCAGTACCCGAACAACTTCTCAGAAACTGAAATCTATTTTTCTTAACCAATAATTCGAATAAATATTACAGAAGTTTCTTATAATACACTTTCCAAAAAAAAAAAAAGCAAGCAATTCTGATTTACCTATTTGCTTCTTTTTTCGTGTCTTTTTTTCACTTTGTTTATTTGCGGTTAAGCTAATATTATCGACAGGTGTAATCATATGGAGAAAACAAATATCTTTCTTAATTTATTCATAAAATTTTTACTCATCTTTTAATTTTTTTTTTTTTTTTTTAGGTTTCATATTTTTAATGTATCCATGCATTATTTATTTTAAAAACATTATTAACTATTTAATAAATATTAACCTATTATTAACCTTTTTCTTTTGTCATTTCGTTCGCTACAAACAATTTTAAACTTCTGGTTTGGAATTACTAATTATTATTACTGTTATGTTATTTCATTCTTAATTTTAAAAATGCAGTAAATAATCTAAGATGAAAAAGTCGGTGCTCAAATAAGCGAAATATTTACAAGTAGATATTTTTATTTTATGAACAATTTAAGAAACATCCTGAAAGACTGTTCCTGTTATTGTTTCTTTTTTACAATTTGCCCGAGCAAGAGGCATAGCCCCACTTATCCTGGAATCCTGCAAATTTCTAGAAATATGGCTTTTCTAATCAGGATAATCTTCACTAGTTTGACCACATCACTTCCTAATTTTAGTTTCTCCATAACACAGCAAATGTCATAACACAGCAACAATTACAACAACAATGGGTGAGACCAAATTATTTACAAGTGACATCCTGGAACAGCTGTTTCACGCTCGTTGGCGATCATCAGCCAGGAGAAGTCACAGCAACAATTACAATTGGGACTTTTTAAGTTTTTATATTATATAACACGACAAACAGTTTTATGCAATTTTTGAGTTTCTTCATCTCTTTCTGATATTGCAAATCTTTTCTGACAACCACGAGTTAAGTACGGTATTGAGACAATACTTCTTTTCGAGTTAAGAATTGAGACAATACTTCTTTTCGAGTTAAGTATTGAGACAGTACTTTT
>JAFIDM010000003.1:44267742-44284252 GCA_023159025.1 Thereuonema tuberculata
TGTGTTTTGTTTTGTTTAGTTATGTGCGTTCTTTGGTTTATTTTACATTGAAAAATTTTCAAATTTGAATAAAACAAAATGTTATTCAGTAAAAAAAGTAATTTTTAAAGTAATTTCCAAATTATTTGAATATATCTAAGCATCGTAATATTAATTTAAGAATTCATTATAGTGACGTAAGATGTATAATGAACGAATAATGTAAGTATATATAAATAAATTTATAATCAAAAGCGTTGCATTATTTTTATACAAACGAACAAGAACTTGAGAAATCTAAGCCAAATACGTAGTTATCATATCTTTGTAGATGTGAAGATAATACAAAATGACCGTTAACATGTAATTTATTTATTTATTTATTGCTTAAAACTATCTACACTTCAGAACAGATTTACACTCGAAAACGTTGAATTTGATAAATATCTTTTACAATTCATTACTTTTACACATTGAAAACTTCATGTACTTATGATAAGTAGAAAGATCTTCTGAATGCTAATTTACTTTCTCATATTTTTCCTTTTGCGAAATTTCTTAGCCAATTCATTATAACTACACTAATCAAAAATTACTGACTTCCTTTTAAATATGATTCCTAATATTTAAAACGATCATCTACCTTTCCGCTTAGTCTTGTATAAAAACTTGATTTCTGTAACTTATTAGGGTGACGAGAGCTGATTTAAATAACTTTTCCATTTTAATTTTCTTGTGCCAAGAAGAGAGCGTTGTAAAATTCTAAGACCTGTTTCTTACAATGTCCGACCGTCTACGATCATCCATAAACATTTGTTTTCCTGCTAACCATGTAAAATTCTGCCCAGATATTTTTCCCGTAAGTGTTTTATCTTGTCTAGGCCTGCTCTTCATGTCAGTGACTCGACAAATCGTCTGGAGAAACTGAAGCCTCCTGAAATAAACTTATTAGCAAATATAATTCTCCGTTACTCTCAGTGAATAGCAATTGGTAATTGTATCTCGTTTGGTCGAGCTTCTAATGTCTAATTTGCTTGAAGGTTGTGCGAACTTTTCTTAGCTCGGCGGGAGATTCTGTTGGTAGACCAGTCACGTCTAGGGCAAGTGTCCATCTAGAATTCGAGGGAGGTCTTGAGCACCTGCCTTCATCACGAACAAATGTCGTTCAAACGCCAACAGTTGACAATTTATAGTGTTTTTAATTCAATTTGAAACGATCACGGAAATCCGCTTCATTATTTTCATGAAAAGATCCAATTAAATCATGACTTTCAGACTTAAAAATAAGATAAGAATCTCCATACAATCATGGTTATCTTAATATATAAAAATGAATGTTTCTTTGTTTGTTTGTCCCGTATCCGTTCCTACACTATTACATCAGATTGAGTTGTTGTGCGCACGCCCACGAAGGTTTCTGAATTAGTAAAACCATTTTACAATATCTGGCGCGCGTGCGCACAGGGACAATCGCTACAAGTGTGTGGACTAAATTTGGAAAATCCATGCTTCACACTTGGACAGCTGTATGTGGCCTGGTCACGCGTCGGAAAACCTTCTGATTTATTCGTATATGCACCAGATGGAAAAACAAAAAATATTGTCTTATCCAAAAGCACTTCAATAAATAGAATTAAAACACAAACACTTTCTCTCTTTGTGTGGCATTGCAACGTATGCCGGATACAGCTAGTTCATGAATAAAAAGATGCTTGTTCAGGAACTTAATTTAAAAAAGTTATTTAAGTTTTCGTATTTTGAGGATGTGAATAATAGAAGGGCGTATGTAGGATTTTGTAGAAGAAAGAGACAAGATCCTTCAACTTGCTATCGAACCAAAACTAAAAGGGCTTAAGCTATACATTTTTAAATTTCAGGGGGAGGGGGAAAGTCCTCAATTTTCTTTTTTGTTTTGGCCGATCAGTTTTCTCCCCTGAAAAAAAATTCTACAAACCCGCCCCTGGTGCACAGATTAGATCTAACTTGGGAAAGTGATCATCATTGAAACAGCGACTGCAGCGCTCTTATCGGCAAATTGACGAAATCGGGAAGAGAGAGAGATAGCGAGAGTAAATGTTAATTAAGAGCAGGATTAGAAGTAAACATCTATGATACTCAGAAAATGAGAGAAAGAAGATAGCTAAGACTGGTCGTTAGAAACCGAATGCTTAAAGCTGATTCAGCGTAAAAACACCACAGTTTAAAAGGAAGTGTATTGTTGGAATAACTATCTGATACATATCCTGAGAGATAGTTTCCAAAGTTTTGGGTAGTGATAGTATTTGCTTGATTATAAATATTTGATTTTTAACGCACTGGATTTATCAGCCCCTGAAAATACAAAATTTCATCAAAATCCAGGCATTGGGAACCAGCTTTTCGGACAGAGCCCAAACGAAATTAACCTATCATTTTTTCTAGAAAGGTATAAGATTTAGAATAGTGATCAATGTAAATAAAGATTAGTTCAATTCATCTCCATCATAGTTAACTCCCATTACTTATTAACTTAATAATACCGTTCAGTCTTTTTCACCCATTAACATAATGGAACTATTTTAAATTTAATGTTTAATATATTTTAAAAAAATTAATGTTTTAAGTTCTTAAATTATTGCAACAAATTTGCTCTGATGTTCCTGTAACTTTTTTCTGCCAGTTCTAAATAAGTATAGTTAACTCAAAAAAAAAAAAATCTTATGTTTTTAATTTCTGAAAATGCTGTTTGTTCTGTAGCTTTCATGCCAACATAATTTACACGTAAGTTGTGCATTTACTCAAGTTTCTGTGCAGGAATCCACGATTTTCCAGCTGTTGTCTTAACTTGTCTATATTCTTTATTTCCCAGTGTCCAGTTCATTATTCAAAAATTTAAAGTACAGTGTGCACGTTAAAATAGAATCAGCCATGAACTGCAAGCAAAGCTGTTTTTAAACCACTAATGCCCATATTTCGCTTATAAATAAACAAAACAAAAAATGGAGAATGGTTATTAACGAAAATATCTATAAACAAAGCCCTTACTTACAAAAATATGGAAATTAAGGGAAAAAACTTCATAATTTATTTTCATAAATAAAACCTCCAATCTGAACAGATTGTTGATAGAATAATCTTTTTCTGACTTTTGCGATAATTGACACGATCTAAAATGGCTGAATAAGACATTAAATGCTGTTAGATTTTGTTTGATTGTTTGGTTTTGTTAGTTTTAAACCGTACTGATACATTTCAAACTATAGTTTTACTCTAATTAATTATTTTTCGAGTTATTTGTTTTGTTTTCATTTAAAAAAAGAAAGCTCGTTATTCCGGATTAAATCTTACAATTCCGGAACATGGAAGGATTAATCCGGAATGTATGAACAATTAGTATTTGTTCTCATTTCTTTTTCTTTTTTTTGTATGTGTATATAAGGTTTTTTTTTTTTTTTTTCTTTTGTTCATGATTTCCAAGAATTGCTGAAAATTCCAGCCAATTCTTGGAATCAAAGATAAGTTGCGAATAGTTTCTTAAATTAAGAAATGCTTTTCTTTATTGAAACTACGAGATCAATAAGAATGTTATAAATTTCCGGAAAATTTTTTCCGGAAACTGTCTGTTTAGTAATGCATCTGTTTACTACCTGACTGTGACGCTCCTGTAACGGGAGCCTCGAGAATTCAGGCAGGTGACTTGATTCAGTTGAATATGTCTGTGAATTAAGTATTAATCAGAGTTTATTTTGAAATTGAACAAGTCAGTAGACAGTTTTATATTAAGTTTTGTATTACATAGAATTAAGTGACCATGGAATTCGCTTCCGTTGGTAAAAGTAAGCTACTTTTGATTGAAGCCCATTTATTCAAGCCATTGTAATTCAAGAGTCAAGTAAAGTATCAAGCGATTGAGTTCGTTTAGTATATTTAGATCCCATTCTGCACTACTCGGACGATTCTGAATAAGTGGCCTTGTTGCATAGAAGGTATCAAATTCGTTCTCAGTATAGCTCGATTCAATATAAATAGAGCCCAAATTCGTATAATAATTTAACGTGTATTCTTCGTATTATACAGGGTCCTTTTAAGCCACCATACACACATACAAAAGGTTAAAAATAATTTTTTAGCCTTTTTATCCAAAATTACCACTATTAATTACACTAAAACCAGAAGTGGCCTCGACCGAAAATGGGATTTTTCCGCAAACCTCTAGGCCATTGGGAGTCGAACCAGGTATGAGCTCCGATTCCCAGTTTGGACTGTGGATAGCGTTACACACACACACACACACACACACACACACAGGAATCTTAATAGCTCAACCCTTAGGGATCGCTTAAAAACTTTTTTTTTAATTCGTTCTAAGTGAATCCCTAGATATCAATACATTCCTCTTTTAACCTGTGATATTCAAACAAGTGCATTATTTCAGTTAAATTCTGATTCTCTGTTGGTAACAAACTAGGATCTTTAGTTAGGTTTTTACTATTCCTTCAGCGTACTTGAAAAATTCTTCTTACGAAGTTAGATTATTAACTCTTATTATTCTAACTCTTTAGATTACTATTCACGATAAAAATAAGCAACAAAACAAAAACAATTTAACTTTTTAATTAGTCTCGGCATAAACAAATTTAACTATTAAGAAAAGTAATAGAAATAAATTAGAAGAAATGAACTTTTCACAAATTAAAATATCTTTAAAAACCTTATTAATTTCTTTTCAAGCTTTAAATCATGTTAAAAACAGTTAATTAAGATTTGATAACATCGATTAAAAGATGATAAAGCTATATAATTATATAGCTTATTATTTGTTTTTCAAACAAATCACTAGCTTGTGATGAGAAAAAAAAAGTTTCATGCCAAATTATTTTCATTTACGTTTATTGGTGATGCAAAAGCTCAGTATATTAAATTGTACCAAGGAGTGTTGCTAGTTATTACATTACGTAATGCTAATGTTGATTCGAGTTTCTTTTTCACTGACTGAGAATGTTTATGACTTATGTAAGAGTGTTTACAATTTTTCCGTTAGTGATGGGTAGCCACGCAATCACTACATTAAAAGCAATATACTTGCATATAAGAAATACATTCTGTGTAAATATCAGTTATTAATTTTAACCATCCGCATCATTGTTTACGAATGAAGTTTAGGCAGATTTTCATGAAACTTGGTATCTAGGATGGTAATCTTCGAAATACAAAGAAGTAGGTTACAGAAATTTCATAAAAACCGGAAATCATGTTTTTTATTTTCATACATAAAGGATTTGGATTACTTTTAGGTTATCAAAGCAAACTACTAAAAAAATGTAGAAAAATTTTCAAAATGAAGTATTCTTGAATTTGTCAAAGTTGACTTTTACTTTATTTCTATCTCTTTTTCTTCTATTAATAGTTAAATGTTTTTATGCCTAGGCTGATTAAAAAGTTAAATTGCTTTAAAAGCAATTCTATTTCTTTGTTTTTGTCTTTTTATTTGTTTATTTTAATGGTAAATACAAATTTAAAGAGTTGTTCTCAGAAGAATTTTTCAAGTACGCTGAAGGAATAGTAAAAACCTGACTAAAGTTCCTAGTTTGTTACAACAGAGTATCTAACTGAGACTTTAACTGAAAGCTTCACTTGTTTTTGAATATCACAGGTTAAAAGAGCAATGTATTGACATCTAGGAATACATCTATAGTAAATAGAATGAAAAAATAGCGATTTATTTTATTTATTTACTTATTTATTTTTTTAGCGATCCCGTAAGGATGAGCTCTTTAGATTCCTGTGTCTTTCCTTATAAACAGGGTGATTCTAAATTCACAGGACAAACTTTAAGGGGTGGTAGGGCACACTAAAACAAACATTTTTTTGTCAAACAATGTATGTCCGCAACTGCCGTGTCTATATTCTACGACAGGTTGAGGAACATTATAAGCACTGGGTTGTTGATTCTTAACGGTTTTGGGATCCAATCCTCCGCCACGCATTTTTCCAAGAAGTTTTGATGTTCTTCCCATCTTGCTAGCTTATTCACCTTTTTCTGGTGGTCCAAAATAAATCTATGTTACTAATCCATATATCTTCTTTAAATTTCTTCTTCTGCTTATCATAATTTAAATAAATACTACTTCTACTCTCATAACATTAAAAAAAATATATATTTTTTAATGCAAACGAATTTTTGAATGCGTATTCCTTGCTTTCTTTTTCAAGTTTGTTTGATAACAGTATGTTCTCAGGTGAACTTACATTGCGTAACATCCCAACACAAGCCCAACACATCCCAACATGAGCTGCTGCACGTAGCGTAGATGTGAGCCAAACCACCGTATGAAGAATTTTGCACCAGGAGCAATTAAACCGATTTCATTTTTTTTCTTTCAGGGAATTCATGCACTGAAAGCTGAGGATGAAGCTCGTTTATGCAGCAGAGAGCAGTGCAGTCGGATTTTCCAGTACATGTGCTCTTCACGGGTGAAGCGTTGTTTATACGAGAGTGTTTAATGTGCACAAAGCTCATGTGTGGCAAACGCAAATCCACACGCTACACGGTCAAGTACTAATCTTTAAACTAAAGCATATACAAATTTCAAGTCGATCGGGTCAGTACTTGTCCAGAAAAAAATTCCCAAATTTCACCTTTTTTTTTTTTTTCTTGTGTGAAAATAATTCGTCATACTCTGAGCTTAATTTCTGTGACTCTTCTCTCATTGAGTCACATACACACAGAGGGAGTTATAAGAGATACTTAACAATAAGTTGAACGTAGCCCACGTGACCTGGATGTTGCAGGTTTGATTCCTACCACGCAGGTTTCATTGTAGAAATTATTTTTTTTTTGCTTTTCCCTTCAGTTTGAAATTGATTATGCACACATTCAATGTCCGCGTGGGTTTTAATGGGTCGCCCTTAATTTAATGTTTTAGCACAATTTTTTTTACTTGTTTTTTCTATATTTTGCTTGTATTTACAGAAGGAAATAAGATAAACAAACCATATTAAGTAACTATTATTTTTGTAATATATGAAAATCCAAAGGACCTGCATCATCTGATATTTGATCATCTTATTTAATAATTGGGACCCAAATCTAACCTAGTACTATGGCGAGGATTTGCTAAGTTTTACTGCAGGGTGCGGGGGTGTAAGCCAGGTATAGTGACTCAACATGCAGGGCCTATCTGTCTTCCTTTCTGAGAAGTTGTCATTGAATTATAAAAATAAGTAACCAATTTTATTCTGTGCCTCGCACAGCGAAACCCAACGAAATGATTTTGATTTAAATCTAAGTTTTCTTTGACTGCCTCATTGTAAACTGAAAAGAAAGACTTACGAATAAACTAAAAGACGATTTCCTAAGCCTTCTTTTCTATTCAACAACATCAGGCTAAATTATTTTCAACTCTCTTATTAAAATAGATTATAAACATACATAACAAAAACAAAAACATAAATAGATAATTTTAAAAAATATTAAAGTGATTTTATAACTAAAAAGAATATAAAAGAAAATGTTTTCCTTTTTAATTATTAGTATTGACTCATCAAAATGTCAGGATATTCACACATATTAATTTAAACAAATAAATTTCTGTTTATTTTTTTAAATTAATTTGTAAGTGAAAATCCTGACTAAATACCTATTTAATTTCGTAAAAATGTCCCTTGAAAAGAATGATTAGCTTTTTTAAAATTACCAAGATTATTTATTAAAATTACTTTATTTTTTTTTAATGATGTAAAATTTATTTCCACACTTAGTTTAATTCAATACCTATTTGATAAAGTGTACGTATCATGTAATGGCTTCTCGCCTAATTAAAAGATGGCGCTACAATTTGCTCCGTAATAATAGGATGAAATTTTTCTATAAGGGACTTTCCCACTCCGGGTGACTTTTTACTCAATATTTCGGCCCAGTTCCTTGAGCCTTTTTCTGGAGATGATGAGATTGACATGAAATTTGCCGCTTCTACTTTGTCCGACTCTCTTCGAACGACACCAACAAAGTAGAAGCGGCAAATTTTATACATAAATCTCATCATCGCCTGAAGAAGGCTCCAGGAACTGAGCCGAAATAGTGAAAACTCTCCCGGAGTGGGGAAAATTCCTCACAGAAGAGGAAAATCACACCCTGAAATCATCCTATTATCACGGCCCACTTCTCCTTCAGAACCGAGTTACAGACTCCATAATTTAAAGAATGTCATATGAAAGGCTATCGTATTACTTTGTTCTGCAGCTTGATTTATTAATGACTTTATTATAAAAAATATATAATCAAATATTAAAATAACTCCTTTGCTTCTGCTATCTAAAGATTACGTCTAAAATTTTCCCCTAATGAAAAACTGCAGATCAGAACGCAAACATGTACAAACTGACGAACGAACTTAATATTTTTATGTCTGTTAAAACTTTAATCCTAAATCTGGTAAATTATCTTGACAATATAATGCATCTAAATTGCAGTTGTTGACGTGTAATCGATAAATGATTAGTTGATAGAAAAACAGCAATTAATTTTGAGTTCATTGATCAACAAGAGTGATGTTGGAAAGGGTTTGTGTTTTTTATCTGAACCTAAGGGATGGACCACAAATAGTTTGGCTGGTGGACAGAAAAGCCACCCGAAAACCAGTTTCCCCCCCATTCATCTTTTTTCACATTAATCATCCAAGATAGTCCACACTTGGTCTTAGAAAGTGACGTGAACAAGAAGTCAATAAATACAAGTCCACCATGATGTATCTGTACAACAACTAATAGAAGAATGTACTTCTATTATATTTTTGAGAGGCTAAGCAACAAATAAAAGTAATACATATTTTGAGCAAAAAAAAAAAAAGTTTCATAAAGAAGTTTGAAAGAACGTTTAATTATCATAAAGCCCTTACAGGTCCGACACCGCAATAAAACTACAATTTAAAAATCGAATACTTTCACGCAACAACGTTTATTTTCACGTTTAATTTTAGTTTATCTATTAACTTCATCCCAAGCCGCGCAGATGGCGTTGTTGCTAAGACATTGGCCTCTCACCTCTGAGTACCTAGGTTCGTTTCTCAAGTGGGTTTCGTGATGGTGGACGATCCGCGCTGGGCGGGTTTTCTTGGGGTTCTCCCGTTTCCCCTGCACTTCTCTCACCATTCTTTCTCAGTCTTTCCCTTCGTCTGTCCTTATTTCCGTGGGATAGCACAATACACCAACGATTGCAGTGCTTGGCTTCCCTGCCACCCACACTCACCACAGATAAACATAAACATAACTTCATCCTAATCGATTTTAACGCATAATACTAATGATAAACACTAAAATTTATTTCACAATTGTTGAAGTAAAAGTCTACAATGCCAAGTGTTAAAGTTGCCGTCAACTGTCTTCCTATTACTAAATTATAATATAAAGTAACAAATAACTTTACTCCAAGGCATAATGCAAATAAAAATATAATATATACAATGCTTTGACTTGTGTTCTTCGTATTACAATGGTCCTTTTAAGCCACCATACACACATAAAAGGTTAAAAATAAAGTTACTTACAATAAAAATCACTACCACTTTCTCGAGCTCATTTATTTAGACCACCTGACGAAGCGGGTAAGATTATAGAGCTCGAGAAACCGGTAGTGATTGTATTGTAAATAACTTTATTTTTAACCTTTTATACATGTTGTGGCTGTAAATGGACCCTTGTAAAAATATAATATCTTTCACCACTTTTTAGATATTTATTACAAACTAAAGAACGTTGAATAGCTTTAACATTCGATTTGTCTGTTACTTAAAGGACCTCATCCATGTTTATAGTCATCTTTCATCCAATGTAAGGTAAAGGCACCAGTTGTGGATCGGCCTAAGCATAAACTTGATTTTCACCACGAGAAATAGCTAAATAATTTTCATTTTTGCATTTATTCCTTTATTAAGCTCTTGTAATTGACATTGTATTACCTCAGTTCGATAAAAAAATATGTACTGCATTTTCACAGTCTTCGTTTGTATTGTGACGTTTGATCCACAATTGGACCCCACGAACCGCTGAATTTCCGCCAGAACAAAAGACTGCAGATATTCCATAAATCTCTCTAATTCTCTTTCTTGTGTACATAATTAGTAAACTTACACTCACCTCCTCAACATTTATTTATTTCTTTTGAGTTGAGGAGGTGAGTGTAAGTTTACTAAAAGGCTGCAGAATTTCCCGCAAACATGGCCAGAGGCAGAAAACACTAAGTTTTATTTTTCCCCGGTTATATTAAAACCCTGTACTCTCAAACATCCATTAATTCTAAAGTTTATACATTCTAGAATAACTACAAATAACTTTCAGGCTAACTCACCTTAATTTTCTTTTGAAATTCTGACAAATTATTTAACAAATTCATAGGATGGCTCCACTTGAAACTCCAAACAAACTATAATACCAAAACGAAGCTCATGAAGGGATCGGGATTCTATATATCTGAGCCATCTTAGTTGATAGGTGATAATTAAGACGGTAAACGACTTGATCCGCAATTGGTTCCTGATCCACAACTGGTTCCCTTACCTTAAATGTATATCACCATAATAATAAATAATTGTGTGATAATTTCTAACTAACACAGAAAAAAAAATATCGGAAAAAATAAAAACAAAATTTTTTTCGAATACTTTAATTAATTTCGAAAACTTAAATTTTTCCAAAGGTCACTTAGCCAAGTTCAAGGACAGGATTTTTGAAAGAAGCATATTTCAGCTTGAGGAAAAGTATTCAAAATGCCAGAACGTGAAATAGAAACAATAAATCAATTAATCATCATGTAAAAACCAGACACGAACAAACTATGGTTTCTTCGACTTTAGAATACCAGTGACCTGAGTTTTACAAGGAAAATTTATTCCTCCTTAATGCTCTTTCGTAAGACAGAACATATGTTTAGACTTCTTAGCTGATGACTTAATTGATGGATTGTTTAGTTTTCGCTAAACAGGAAAAGTCCACCAAAAAATGCTGCTAGGTTTTACTTGACTGCATTTCTTAGTTTGCAACGAAATCACATTAGAATGCTACGGTATACAGAGCTGGTAGAATGAAATATGAGGTTTAGAAAAAGATCATCAACAGCAGCATGTTAACAAAGGTTATTATCATTTGAGACCATATTTTCACATTCACAATAAAGATTTTGAGAGTAATAAAAGTAACCATAATATGAAGCAATGTATTTAAAGCACGCTACTATTCAGAAGAAAATATAAGTTTGCTTATGCTCTTCCAGCACGGAAGTAAATAGTAATACTATAGTATCGTTATTTATGTAACCGCGTTCACTAGTCAATGTGGATAAAGTTGAGGTCGGAAGCCTTATCCGAAACCTTCTACCTTTAACCTTCAAGGTAAGAAATACGGCACCCATTTGACAGTAAATAAATGAGACTATTCAACGGATGACATTGTATAAAGAATGTTAATTATTTAATGGCGCATTGACTTCGAATAAAGAATACAAAAATATATTCACTACATGGCAAATGAAATTTCATAATGATCAAAAGTCCGCCAAGATAACTTCGCCATTAGTGTCTCTCCTTTGTTGCAGATGATGAAAAATGTTCAATAATAATGCTACTGCTGTTAATTTTTGCTTGATAGGATTAGTCATGCAGTTATTATTCCTGCAGGAAATAAAGCCAGAATTAGAAAAATAAACAGTAAATCTAATACAATTTTTTTTTCCCTGGCCAAAGTCTATTAAAAAACATCAAAAATCTTCTAACTTCAAAAATTTTTAAAAAATCACTTCAACTTCATAGTTTAAAGATGAACTTAATAGCAAAAAACTTTGATTATCAGATTACTTAATCTCTTGTACAATACTTTAATGTGTGTGGTTTTTTTTTGTTTTTTTTGTTGTTTTTTTTTTATATATTACATTGGTTCTTTAAAGCCAACACACATATAAAAGGTTAAAAATAAATTTATTTACAATAAAAATCCACTACCGGTTTCTCGAGATCGTGAATTTGCCCGCATCGTCAGGTGATCTCGGATGAGCGTGAGAAACCGGTAGTGATTTTTTTTATTGTAAATAACTTTATTTTAAACCTTTTATGTGTGTGTTGGCTTGAAGAACCAATGTTATTACTTAATCTCTTTTTTTTAAGATATTTCTCTAGGACTTAATACAAACTCTTGTATCCTTGAATTGAGTTTGGAATAATATTAGCTATTTTTCTTTCAATCTTTCTGCAGAAAGCTGTTTATCCGCTCTGTATTTCCATGTCGTTCGTGCTACTGTTAGCGTCATCTGTTAACTTAGCTTCAGTGGTTTATTATTATCTTAGGAAATGGTATTTCGACCTGCTGTGACACTGAACAAAGCAACCATTAAGAAGATGGAGATTATTGAATTTCTCATTATTCTGCTTTCGCCTTGGCGACCACCATCTTTCCAAGTATTTAGAGTGCTATCTGGTGGACAAGCGCTTCACAGTCTTATCACTGCGGAGGAAATCTTTGACGAATACATGTGATTCTATAACCCAGATTTAAAAAAAAACAGACTGCATCTGTAAGCTTTTGAGGCGTGATAGAAGTGAGTCGGCACTTAGATATGAATCCCGGCAGTAGCATGGATGTTTCATTTCCTTCCTGTGTTTGTCAGCCTCTTCTTCAGTTTCTCTTCGAATCTGAGGTCATTTCCAAAATGTCTTCCTGAGGACGGCAACGGGAAATCACCTCAGTATCTTTCCCCAGGATATTCTATGGGAACTCCTGAGTTCCATAGAATGCGTACCTCTGTGATACGAGAAAAAAGCTTCTTTGGCAACATTGTGTAGACGTTTGATTTGAAAAATATAAATCGAATCATTCATATTAAATAAAGAAGTAAAGAATGAATTAAATTATATTTCGAAAAATACTTATTTAATTCGTATTTACCTCATAAATGCTTCGTACATATGAGAAAACAAAAAATAAATCTGAATAAAAAGGATTAAATATTACTAGTATAAAACAATTCAGTACCCGATCGTATATTTTATTTTCAGTTATATCAAACTCGTGCTCTTAAAACTATCAAGTTCCTATTTATCTCAATAGATGGCGCCGCATTACTTGTAAACGGAGAGTTCTCTATCTCTCGCAATTGATCCATTTTACGGAACCTTTAATAGACTAATCGAATAACAACATCTTGTGTTGAATTTATCTTTGTTGTTTTGTTGTTTTTTTTTCTTTTATTTAGAAAAAAAAAAAAAGCTTTTAGTACAGTGATACAAATAATTATTCCACAATTTTAAATATTATCAGCATCACAATTCCTACTAATGTTCAATCAGCGCCATCTATTAGATAAATGTTGTACTAAGCCTAACTCTTCAACTATGAATCCGCTACAAATTTCAAAAAAGAAATACTTTTTTTATTTGTATTCTAAATCTTATATATTTCAAATATTCTAGAATGAAGCAAATATGAAATAACTAAAAACGAAGCTAAAAATAAGCTTAAAATTGCTGAAGATCATTTATATTGAAAATAGAAGTTATATTATTACTAATTTTTACATATTCCAATCTAATTTATCCAATTTCTTGAATTCAGGGCGCGTATAGGATTTTTAGGAAGGAAATTTCGAGCAGCCATCCCCTCTCCATAAAAAAAAAAAAGAATACCTTTCAAAAATTTTGGAGGTAGTTCAAACAAATGAACTTTAAATTTATGAAGCAATGACTGACCGAAATCGAATTCAGAATATCAAAAAAGAAAGTTTTTGACCAAAATTTTAGTTCTGTAAACATTGATTTTTGATGTAAGATCTAATGATACATGTTTACAGTTTGACAATTAATACAAAATGTTGAAGAAATCTGAAACGTGTTTCTGGAGGGCATGCGTTCGAACAACTGTCTGATTTATCTTCAAATATCATTCTACGCTTACTCCAGTTGTTATCTTAGTCAGATATTACGTGGAAGCTTCGAACTGTGGACCAGGCGGCTTTCCACTATATTTTCCTGGAATGTCCCGATATATAAAAAAAAAAAAAAAAAAAAAAAGGATAAAAACTTTCCCATCTTTATAAGGAAAGATCTGTTGATCTCGTAGGAAGAATTTTTCATATCTTGAATGACCAATCTACTGTCAATGCATTATCCTGCTGAACATCACAACTTCAACGTTTAGCAAAATGAGGTTACCCGTTTTTGCATTGAAAATGTCTTAAATCTTTCATTCTTTCCTCCGGGAAAAAAAAACAAAAACAGAAAAATAGAAACATCCCACGATATAATCTTCGGTGTGTGTGCCATAGTTAAACAATATTTTTTTTTTTCCCCTTTCTCGGAGATGTTTTCTCAGTTGTTCATCATCTATACTCAAACGATACGGTCTTCTCTATATATTCTATTCCAGAGCTTTCATCCATTCTAGTGGGGTGGGAGAGCCAAAAAAAATTTGAAATCTGGCAACCAATGTGCCCCTTTGGATTCAGATAGTACATGGGTAGACGAGTCTAAAAAGCCCGGGACACAAATTTTCCTGGCCCTCTAGTGGATTCGGCAGCTCATGAACCGGAAGTAAAGTGTTTAGCACTAACTCGGAAAGTGTATATATGATTCTGATTAAAATAAGCCTCCTAGAGCAAAATATACATAAGAATGACCCCCCCCCCCCGTGGGTTTCGTGATGGTGGACGATCCGCGCTGGGCAGGTTTTCTCGGGGTTCTTCCGTTTCCCCTGCACTTCTCCCACCATACTTTCTCAGTCTTTCTCTCCATCTGTCGATATTTCCGTGGGATAGTACAATAGATCTCCGGTCGCAGTGCTTGGCTTCTCTGCCACCCACATTCACTACATACATACATAAATACATGACCCCCCCCCCCAAATATGGCTGCAACTTGTGAAGTTGCAAGTGACCCCCTTTGCCAACTGTCAATCCACAGTATACTAACCATTATCCTGCCTTCACCCCTAGGAAAGTTTTATATCCTTGGCTAAACTCTGTCCTGGAGAAATTGCATATTCAAGACATACAAGAAATAGAGCAAGTGCCTAGAGTATCGTTTGCTGCTTTTCATACAAAAAATGAATCTGGTATAAGAAAAATTAGGTGTAAAGCGTCATTGCTTCCACTTCTAAATGACGACATTGCGACACCAGCAATGGTACGTCATATGATGGATATCACAGTAATGGCAACAGCAAAATAAATGGAAATCAAACACCCGTGATTATATGTGACCTGTATATGCTATTAGGAAGCAAGTACAATGGAAATTTCTTGACAAGTATGGCGAGGATCGCATCATATTCATGATGGGTGGCCTTCATATCGAAATGATGGTCATTAATTTACTTGGCAAGTGGTTAACTTGGAGTGGATGGACTGAATTAGTAACAACCGCCGGTTTTGCAAGTTCTAGTGTTGCAGAATTCTGTCTCACATCGTCGCATGTAAAAAGATCTCGCTATGCACATAAAATTACTTTAACTGCCTTGCATTATCTACAGGTACAAGCATTCAACAAAGCATGTGAAACAGATTCCAACATCAGTGACCAAGGCATTGAACTGTGGATTTTGCGGATAACATCTGAATGTCCTCAGTTCCAATACTGGAATAAGTCATCGAACTTGAGTCCCTTTTAGTCCAACTTGTATTGAGTATTTTTACATCTAACTTTACAATGTTCGTGGATACTTTGACTCAGTTATGTCCTTGGACATTTGCATTGGACGCAGTCCACTATTCTTTTTGGTTGCCAGTGTTTGTAAGCACTCTACAGGACCTTCCAGAAAACCTGATATACATGCTAAATTTCTTCGTGGCAAGTTTACGAGCACCAAAACTGCTACACTATTTAATGCAATATATGACAATCAGCTTCATGAACACAATAACAAAGTGATAAAGGGTGAAGGTGGAGCTATCGGAATCCTTGATAGCTATCGGATTCCTTGATAGTGAAAATGCTTGGCTTAAGTGGATGGTAGCAGGTCCTAGGATCAGTTACTTAATTGAGGAATTTGAAGAGAAATCAAATTTAAAACATGACAATATCGGGGGCGCAAAGCATGCATTTCAGAAAAGGTTCTTGGCCCAGACCAAAGAAATGATTAACGTCTTGTTCAGAAGGAAATCCGTTCCAAGAAACTGATTTGGTGTCAATAGGGAGCAGCAAAATAATTCCAAGTGTCGAAGCTGTCAAGTGTGTTACGGAAGCATTTACTGTAGGTCTTAAACAGTATGATGAATATGTCATGTTCCATCTCGATAAAGTTCGAAATTCAATTCATGAAATTATTCCTCGGAGCAATATTCACATCTTCAAGACTACAACAAGAAAAACCGATAAGGCAAAGTCCAAGATTACTAACTTGCGTAAAGACTCCAACTTGTTCTGCAGAATGGATGTCTCATCTGAAGCACGGGATGGGAACATTGATTTCTTTTCCCATGAAAATCAAATGTATCCACCATCTATTTCAGATGATGGCAAACTCCGAAAACAACCAACAAGTGGGATATTATAGACTGCATTCAAACAAAATATGA
>JAFIDM010000003.1:44290614-44332435 GCA_023159025.1 Thereuonema tuberculata
AAAATGTCTTGAAGGGCTTAGAACACAAATTCCCTAGAACTCATAGAGCGCGTGAATTAAACGATGCAGCAAAATTGTGTTTTGGTTTCGATTTGTAAAAGCGCTAAATGCTCTGTGGATTCAATTCGCTTTTGTATCTAAAAAAAAATCTTTACTTCATAATCTTTTAAATAATTTAGAATTAGCTTGTTGTTTTATGGTGAGCCTCTAAAGCAATGTGGAAGTAAAAAAAAATAATAATAATAATAAATAATAATGTAAAAACATTAGAATTTATACTTTATTTGAACAAACAAAAATAATATCCTTAATCGGTTCTTACAACATAAGCTTATATGATGATGATTCGTATTTCTCAGTAGCAGAGAATTCCTGGACTTTCTTTCAAACATTGATCACAGTTAACAGTACAACACCACTGGAAAGCGCAATTGCAGCTGACATTTACCATCCGTACGAATTCTTTGGTTCTTAGTCCGCACTGTCGACACATAGCGACGCCACTTGTCAATCTCTCATCATCTGCCGGCCAGTGGCGCCCTTTTAAACCGGCTGATCCAACGCTGGTGTTAGGCAAACAGTAATCAGGCGATTCCTCTAAATAGACGAGTGAAGTATCAACAATGTTCAAGAGTTCTTCGGCATCTTGAAGAGTACCTTTGTTGAAATCGACTTTCCTGAAATGAGAAAAAATTTGGCATTAATTGATGAATATTTTTTTTTTTTTTTTTTTTTTTTCACGTTATGGTCTAGAATTAGAGATAAGATTTACAAGCATTAAAAAAGTCCTAAAAAATGCATAGAAATATTTGATAAAAAAAGACCAAAATTTACTTTTATAAGCAGTTGAAAAGCTTTTTTAAAAAGCTAAAGCACATTATGCAAAACCTTTTAACCTAAATCCCTAAAACTAAAAAATCTATTCAATCAAAGAAAAAAATAAAGTTTTATCTTATATTTAAATAGTAAATAAAAAAAAAAAAGGAAAAAGAGTCCATCAAATCAAATACTCATTTGTATGTTAATAAGTGTCAAACATTCCCTACTTCTTTACAATTTTAAAATAGTGTACGTAAACAATAAGATTCAGTAGATCTAAAATTCATACATTTTAAAGAAAAAAATGCACGTTTTTCATCAATATCGCCCCAAAAAATATGTAAGATATTTTGAGATACCACTTGTATCTCAAGTGGTACAGAAGTATTTTCTTATTCTTACGGCTACATAAGTAGCTCATTTCTTTTCATGTTCCATTTGTACACCTTTGGATATTGTCAGCCTTTACAAGAGCTCAGCAGACTTTGTTAATTCCTTTATTAATAGTATAAATTAAAAACTATTTTAAACGTTTGCTTATTATACGTGACGCAAAATAAGAAGATATGGTGAAAACGGGAATAGGGGGATCCTTTAGTTATTCCTGGAAATACTGAACATACTTGGAAGTTGTAATCGATAACCTATCAATATCTTCTTATTTTGCGTCACCTGTAGTGAAGAATTACTGGATTCTGAGAGATTTTTACTGAAATCAGCCAGGCGTTCCATTAATAGACCAATCACATTACTTGTTTGTTGACCAATCACAATACAGATCTTAAAAGCATATTGCGATGTAATTTTGTCGTGGTCAGTTGTCTCGTGATTTCATTTCTCCGCCTTACTGAATTTATTGAACATAACATGTTTTCAAATTCAAAGAATACAGAGGCTATTCTCCATACAAGCTTCAGGAAGATCAGTTTATTAGTTGAAAAGCCCCATCACAAACACACACATGTTGATGAGGGGCGGCTGCACAGGAGCCCGAAAGCTTCTTGCTAAGTATTTTAAATTTTAATAAACTAGAATTTTTATCTTGAAATTCTGTGTTAGCATTTTATTAATTTAAATATTTTATCTCACAACGTTAAAAAAAAAAATTCATATTATCTTTTTCGGAAAGTATGTTGAAACGGAAGCTTCACCAAGAGGGCATTTAAATTTAAAGATGTTTCCTCGTGGAAGTGATTGAAAAAACAATCTAAAATCAGTTCTATGAGGAATGGTATCACTCACAATAGTAACATATTTTTTTCTTTCCAACTAAAGAAAAATGTTAGCTATGAATACAGTTTTACAAAAATGCTTTTAATATCGGATGAACCTTCTCCAGTTTATTTATTGTGGAAAGTTGTAGAATTTAAAAATGAAGCCTCCATTGTTATTCAGAGAAGGGAGGACCGAAACTTAATATAGAGGGTAAATCAATTCCTTCTCCTATCACATCTTAACCTTTCAGTCTGAAAATAAATAAATAATTAATGTTCACATGGATATAATACTAAGATATACATTAATTTTTTAGAAGTAAAAGAGATATAGAGTATAAATAAAGAGAAAAAGCAAATAATTCCACTGTCTATTAACTCTCTTTCATTTAATCAAATTAAATACTTATTTAATAACTTAAACATATCATCGTTGTCCAAACTCATTTCATTCGGCTAGTTTTATTTGGAAAATTTCCACTGTGAAGGGTAAAGTTCTTTGCAGAAGATCACGGATATCCTTTTCAAGGAGACCAATGTCCTCTGTTGCCATCTCATGAGAAATGTCGATGTAGGCCTATAATATTGAACCTTTGGATGATATTACAGAAGCTTATGACTTCCTTGTAATAACTGCCATTCATGTTTGTTACTATCAATTCAAGATTTAACTACCACATCCGGTTGAACTTTTACTATTTGGTGTTGGTAAAGATAATAAACGAATAGTAAATGGAATGGAATAGAAAAGGTAAGAATACTTACAAAGCGGACGAATCGTATTGTTCTTTCAAGAGGGCAGCAATTGTCATTAAACTAGTGGCGGTTTGCCAACATGTCTTGGTCACACAACTACCAGATACTCCGTGACATTTGCAGATTTGCTTTGCTGTTTGCTCCACGAGCTATTTGAAGAAAGAAAAAGAAATATACTTGATGGAAAAAGAAATATATTAACATAGAATTTAAAGCCCAAATTCCAAAACTTAGCTTAAAACTGTCTGTGTATGTGTTTGTATTTTGGGATATCTGTGTTTTTGTATTTATTTATGCTTGACTTATATGTTTGGTTTAGAGGGAAATCATACAGATACACTATATATATTGTGTATTCAGTATATGAATCTCAATAAATATATTCAAATTGTGAGACTCAATGTACGCTTGATCAAGTTTTCGATGATGATTTAAGTCTAATAACAAATCAAAAACAAACACCCAAAAACTTCTATCCTATTCTACATTTAATCACAATATTTCGTTTCATTTTAGCAAGAAACTTCATATGGTGACGGAGGACATGAAAATGTTTTCCTTCTTTCTTCTTACTTACTCTTATCTCTATTCTTGATATAATACACAATGTTTCATAGAAAACTCAAATCTCTTCATTTCAAATCAAAAATTTCTGGAAACAAGTCTAATATCAGTTTGTCCAGCACGTAGATTATAAGATAATAATTCCAGTACCTGAATTTTGTCAGTAAAATTTGCATAAAACAGACTTATTGGGGGTCCATTCAAAACTTCACATACTTCTGAAAAATACTCGTAGATTCGAATTTCAAATTCCATTGTGTAATAACAATGGATGAGACCAAATTATTTAAAAGTGACATCCTGGAACAGTTGTTTCAGGGTGTCACTTGTAAATAATTTGGCCTCATCCATTGTTATTATTAATTATCAAATGTGCAGTTTGAATTTTTATGCTTTAAAAAAATTCGTTGAGGCCTGCACACTGCTGGCACATGAATTTTCTCACTAATTCTTCATTGGTGAGTTTTTCATCGTGTATTTTTTTCTTTGAGGCACCACTGAGCTTCCGATGTATTGTTCCATTGTATAATTTTAAATTCTACCCGATTTCAAGATTAACGTAATCAATGATTTTAAATCAATGTAGGCCTAACTAATTCAGTGAATTTCCTCTGTTCCAGTGATGTTTTAAGCTTGCAATCACTGTGCACTAAACAATACACGAAAGAAACTCTTAGAATTAAATTTCTATTAAAGATTACTTGTCATTTACGATTCAATGGCACTTGGGTCGTTTATTATTTGTCATTTACGATTCAAATACTGAAAATAGGGTTGTTGTACATTCTCCTACTACCAATCCCGAAAAACGGAGCAACTTTTTTTTTTTTTTTGGTTGAACGGTTAGGAACATCTTAACTCTTCCGATTCCAAATTCCGGGGCACGCTTGGATATATTCTTTATTATCCTTCAGATTTTCCATTCCATTTTTAAACTTAAGGTTTCCATTTATTTTTTGTTCAATAATAAAAAAGTAGTTTTCAGTTCTCGAGAATTGTAATTATAGAAATAAAAAAAAGTTATATTAAATATATAATACAATTTTATAAGAAACCATCGCGCTTTTCGTAAAACTGACATTTTGTTTCATTGAACTTTGGCATATGTATTTCAATTTCCTGGCAGCATCCTGACTAACTTTTCATCACTGATTAGTAGATATATTTTAAACATAGCATCTACTTTTTTCTTATTTTATTTTTTTTTTGTCGTAATTTATTTGATTTATATATGAAGTTTTAAACATTTATTCTGTTTAAATTTTAAGTAAAAGATTTGATAAATAATAATTCCTAAAGATAAAAAAGGGTAAAAAAATCCTTATGTTAGACTAATACAAACAACAGTTTGCAAGCATTTTCAAGAACATATTATTTGTGATTATTTTGACGTTCAGAGATTAATTTCTAAAAGATATTATTCAAAAGCTAGCTTTTTTATTTGTTGGTTAAAAAAAAACAAAAAAAAACACTGAACTGACACTAGTTATCAAATTTAAATACTAGGTTCAAATAGAAATCAATACTAGGTTCAGCAGCTAATTGAAAGATGACAAACAGTATATTTATTTATTTATCTACCTTTCTACCAGCTTCGTTGTTATGAAGATGAACTGTTGCACGCGCATCTCTTCCACGTGCATCCAAATAATCCTTGCAGACTTCATCAGCAAACATAAAAACATGGCTGCATCCTCTCCAGTACCAACTATCTAGTGAATAAAATAAGAAAGATAGGTAATAAATATCTCCTTTATGATACTCTTGATTTTCCCTGTTTTGTTTTCAAAGTTTAAAAGGAAAACAAAAAAAGCCGTTTGCCTTCAGGGAATGAAGCATCTTTTGAGAATGAGGAAAACACTGTCCTAAAAATCATTAAACAAAATATTAGATAAAAAAAGACAGAAAGAAGAATTAAAGAAAGATAATGTACAAATGCTTAAAATAAATAAAAGAGTTATTTAATAGTAACCAAACTATATTAGGTTACAATCTTAACATTTCTTAGTGATTTAGTCAAATGTTTATTTAGATGTACAGAAACTAAATTAGATGCAGTGTGCGAATTGTACAGTTATAAATAACTACATTATCATCAAAATATAGCTAAACTTTGGTATATTTTTTAGAGAAAACTTTATGCGAATATACAATCGCTTTAATTCAATATTACCGATAAATTATATTTATTTCATTAATATATTAATCGATGCCAATAAAAAAAAAATCCTGAATGAAATAAGTCTGCTGTATTCTGTTCAATTTAAGTGACAGAAAACTACACAAACAAATATATGTTCAGAAACTTTCTTTTTTTCCTTTAGTAATTACTAAGCATTGTAATTTTGTTTTGTTTCTAAGTTCTGTTTCATTGCTTTCACTTACTTAACGAACGGCACTGACACGCTGATAATTCTCCTGTACTGCAATTACGGATGATAGCTGATTTGACAGCTGCTGCGGTGATTGCTTGTACATAGGCTATTTCACGTGTGGCTGAAATAAAGTAAATACATAGCTTGAATAAAAGTATTTAATTCGTGTATTGACAACATTTTTCTATTCTCTTGTGATTAGGAGATGCTCAGAAAACAATACAGATGAAGTGAATATAATAAATATCATAAAAACTATTGATATACAATCAATAATCACAGAAAAGAAGACTTTACAAGGATAATACTACTGTTAATTCTCGACGTATTTACTGATACAGGATCTGCAGCAAACAATGATATTATAATTTATCAACTTACAGTAATCTTTATTAGTTTTCTTATAAGATACATAATGTTAAAATGGCACACATCTTACATCGGCACATCGATAAGAGGCGTTGTAGGGATTGCCCAACCCCCATTGCATCCGAAATTGGAAAAGATCCATCGATTTGGATCCTTCTTTTTTTTTTCTTTGTTTGGAAAATCATCGTTTTGTTTGTAACCCCTCCCCCATTCTGGAATAAGACCAACTTTTTTTTGTTTGTTTTTTTTTTGGTTGAACATCTAGGACCTTCAACGCCCTCTCCATCACACCAAATCCAAATTCTTTGGTAAGCCTCTTGATACCTTATTTCGTAATTACTATGTATTTGTCTTGCCTTCAGTGTAATTGATTAAATATACATAACATATAATTTCATAATTGTATAATTTAATTTAAATATTTTTTATTAGATACTAAAAGAATATAGACTACTGCAAAATTATGACTATGTAGAATAATGTGGTGTAAGACTATGTACAAGGTGATTCAAAATTCCATGTACAACTTTAAAGGTAGCTCAGGAATACAAAAACAAAGCTTATTCTGGTGGAAGGTATGCCCGCAAACGCCACCCGAATGTGCTGTAGGGCGCTGTTTGGCTGCACATTAGTTGGGCTGTGTGAGCCATCGTCATTTGAGACATTGACTTTGTTACGAGTAGGATGTATCGCTTCACTAATGCTGAGTCGGTAAATGTACATCTAACCTTTGGGGCAGCGAACAAAAACGCCGCTGTACGATTGTATCGTGAAGGGCACCCCAACAGAGGCATGACCAATCTTCAAATGTTTGAGTTTGCACCAGAGATTGTGTGAAACTGGATCATTCGACGGAAACGGACATAATTGTGTACATCTTACTGTCATATTGTAAACATACCGCTAATAAACATGTTGTCTATTTTACTTGTTGTCTTTTATTTCTGAACCTAGCTTATTCGGATGGTGTTTGCGGACAATGTTCCACTATGAATTCGGTTTGTTTGTATTCATGGCCTACCTTGAAAGTTTGTATAGGGAATTTTACTAGTTTGTTTTTTGTTTTTTTTCGGTTCGTTCCCTGTAGAGTCACCATTTTCCATTAAGCTATGTTCTTTTTAGAAGAAAATGTGAAAATTATCGTTCTCATTTCAAAATAGAGGCATATGTGTAAACTGCTAAAATTATCCTAAAGAGGAAATAAACTTGTTCATCTTCGTTACAGCCTCATTTATGAATAGGTTCAACCACACCTTCTCAAGGAACGTCAGAATAAAATGCAACCGCTCTTTCGGTGTCGCGTGACGCACTTACTAAGACCGGTTCCAGCTTCTTTGAGGCAGATTTCATCAGATCTACAGATCTCTTCAAGGAAGAAAAAAAAAATCCATTTCTCTATGTATTACTCCCTTTATCTCATAATAATAGTAGCAAGTGAATATTTAAACGGGAATTATTGGCGAATGCAGCTGTAAGTTATGTAGTAGCGCAAAATTGCGAAGCCTTCAATCAAAATCAGTGTTTCATGACATCTATCATTTGTTTTGACACATCTTTCTTTTTTTAGGTTAACCTAATTATTACGATTTATAACTACTTTAATAATTTCATCCGCTGATCGAAATCAAATGTTTTTTTGTTTGTTTTTTCAGTTGAATAACAATCCATTGTAAAAGTAAGATGGAAAAAAAAGAAAGTTTTCAAGCAAAGATCCAGTTGCGATTGTCCAGTTCTTGATGCATCAAAAGAAAAACGAAAAGTTGCAGAAAGGTGCAGTTACATTAGCTGCAAAACAATAACAAAATTATTGAAAAATCCAGAAACTATCTGAACACTCAAAATAAAAATTAACAATAATATTTTTTAATTTATTGTTTACTTTAATCTAGTTTTTTGTTAATAAATGTTGCGTTCTAAATTTATTTTCATTTGCTACTATTATTTTGGGACATTAGTAGCTAAGATTTCTTCCTTAAAGAACGAACTGAATGAACATCAGAGTGTCTTTTGAACTCTCTTTCCTTTTCTTTTACAATTTTAAGTAATAATTCCAAGAAAAATAAAATAAGTCAAACAAACATTAAATTTATAACAAAACAAAATGAGAAACAAGAACAGCACAAGCTTAAATAAATTGCCTTTCTGATTCGATTATCGGGAAGGAATCGGGAAAGGCCGTTTCGTCCTTCAGGGGGCTCATCAGCCCGATCTCCGCCTTCCCCGATAAAAGACCCAGAAAGGCAAGATCTTATCTGAAGGCCACCGTCACACCTGACAGTGACCCCCGAAGAACAAAAACAACAACAATAAATGTTGTGCGAACTTTGCACAACCAAGACCTTTTCCTAATAACGGATAGGATTGAAGGCCAATTAATAAAGGTAATTAAGTTTCCAAAAAGAGGTGATTTAACCTTGGATAGAGTTTAACGTGCTGGAGAAATTTTGAACAAAACAAAATGAGAAACAAGAACAGAACAAACATTAACGTTATATTCATAATATTTGTAAAAATAAAATAGATTGAAGAAAATAAAAATTTTCAACAATATTCGAGCTAAGTTACGTGTAAGTTATCTGTAACGATAATAAGCAGTAGAAAAAAAGCCTTTCAAAGAAAAGAAGCAATCTATGTAACTACACAAGCGGAAGAGCATTTTGATACTTGAAGCGAATTGTATTATGATCGACCACTAAGAAGAACTTCGTGAGCTTCCTGATAGAACAACATTCATCAAATGGACGTGGTCTGTTGGATGCTATTATTAAGAAATTCTTGTTGAGTTCTTATATTTACATCATCTGCAAAACCTCCTGTCTTGTTTCTTCATGGCAACTGAAACATAATTTCGTAGGCGCGCCCAGGATATTGGAATGAGAGGGATTATTGTGGTCTTTCAATCAAAAAAACTTTCTTCTGGATCGTGAATTAAAATTGTATTAAATTCTGTTCTAAATGTGTTAAAAAGAAATTACAAAACATGGAAAAATGTGAATTTCATCCAAACAGGCTTTTAAAAAAAACTAAAGCCTCTAACAGTCTCTATTTCTATTTAATAAACAAGAAACTGTATAGAATTACCTGGTAATTTGCCAATGCGTGAGAAAGCTACTCTTGGACAGCCCCATTTCTCCCATTGAAATTGCTTTGAACACACTTGGATGGCATCTTCCATTGCCATTGTCACCGATCTAGATAATACAAAATCTTTTCCCTAAAAAAACAAATCAAAAGAAATAAAGAATGAAGACATAGAAAAGCATTCAGTAAATATTTTCTATGTTGATAAGTGAAAATAAAGCGAGGGTCACTACGAAAGCTTTGAGATATGGAAAACTGGAAGCTGACCCACCTGAATTAAATACAGTTTGGTGTAGCCCATCCTTTGTGAGTCAGCTAACATCGAATCGTGAGGGACACCCCTTCCCCCTCCCCCATATTGTTTCACGCTCCAGAAAGACTGCGTATGCAGTGATTGTCAATTATAGCAATGGAGCTGGAGAGAGAGAGAGCACTTTCGCGCCATGTTCTACGATTACAAAAGTGGGTTAAAAGAAATGCAAAGCCTTAAGAGTTTGCAACAGGCTTTTGGGATCTTGGTCTGACCCGTGCAATAGTTTTTCTGTGGTTTCAAGAATTTAAAAGAGGCCGAACTTCACTTAAAGACGAGGAGAGAAGTGGGCAACCGCAGTGATTGATCAAAACGTCGTTGCTGTGGAAACAATGATCCGTGAAAACAATCGAATGACATTTCAGGAGATGGAGGCAGCATTACAGTTGGACCAACTGTAGTGATGAAAACCCTATACGATTATCTTCGCTTCCGGAAGGTTTCAACCCGATGGTTGCCTCACAGGTTGATGGATGAACAAAAGCGCATCCGTGTTTAACGATGCAAGAATGTTGATCAGATTCGACGGAGGCAACTGTAGACGGGTCAGAAAGACATGGCTACTGTGGCGAAACCTCGATTTACCAATTTCACCCTGAAAATAAACATTATTTGACAGTGTGGATCTTTCTCGATGAAACTCCACCAATGAAAGTGAAACGGCCCCGAAGTGTTGGCAAGAAAATGGGTGGCAACGTTCTTCTCCAAATATCGCAACCATTCCTCTGGAGGAACAAGTAAGTGTTATTGCCCAATGGTACAAATACAATTTGCCTTCAAAAGTTTTCAGGAAACTTCGAGACAGACAGCCAAGGACGGCACTGCGAGGGATCCTCCTCCACGACGACAACGCGTCCGCACACTCGGCAACATCACCATCCTGGGATCCACAGAGGTGAAAGTTATGACCCATCCTCTCTACCGTCCTGACCTGGCTCCATGCAATTATTATCTGTTCCCAACACTAAAAAATATTGTGTGTAGAAGGAGTTTCTCCATCCCTGAAGAAGTTGTTGATATCTATGAAAGTGAGCTGACAGCGCTTGACAAATGTATGGAAAATATCTTTTCAAAAATGGTTAATGAGAACGCTCAAGTGTACAACTGTGGTGATGATTATTTTGAAAAAAACAAAGTAATCAAACTGATTTCTTGTGTTCCATTTTTGGGTATCTCAAAACATTAGTAGTGTTCCTCATAAATACATTTTTAAACCGAAAATTCCATTAGTGAAAAGAAAATATACTTTCGCTCACTGAGCCATCACCGACGGGAATCCTGAACAGCTGTTACATCCTTATTAGAATCATGAAGGTGCCGATAAATTGGTAAATGCTGCTGATGATTCCTAATAAGGATGAAACAGCTACCTATGATTCCCATTGAGGATCGCTCAGTGTGCGAATTTATATTTCTAAAATATAACATTGAGCTCTATTGTTATAAAATAAATAATATTCGAGAATTTGATCGTTTCCAACTCACAATGGAAAACATCGATAATTTCCTTTAATTGCTCCAATATATTTAACTGAAAACTATAATAATTAATCATTTAAATTTTAAAAATTTAGTCTTACAAAGGACAAAATTCTACAATATTTAAGAAGGTGTTTATTGGTCTTGCTTTTAATTATTTTGTTTATACAATTGTGCTTATTATGGGGCTGCTTTGCTTTTGACACTGTCTAAAAGCATTAATTACCTTGTTTCTTTATCATTTCTTTCTTATTGTTAAAAGTTTTGATGTTCATTAATAAGATCTATCCGAAACATGTACGAAAATTATTTGAGTATCCATTTAATATTAAATGATTTTAAAACCCAAATGTTGTTTCGATTTAAAATATGTGGGTTTTTTCCTTGATTTATTAAAAATATAAATATGGGTTTTTATTTTCTATTATTTAAGCTTAAGATTAAATCAGGGCTTCCCAGATTTTTAATGACCTGAGTTGCCCCCCCCCCCTCACCCTCATCTTCCATTTTAAGCCTGTCTTATAAATTATGCCTTTAATACATATAATGAATTATAGTATTATTCTATTCTACATTTTTACATGTGAATATTTATCACAAATTAAATATCTACGAATTATTTTTACATTAATATTACTGTATTTATATTATATTTTCCGCAAATGGGTATTCTATTTCGGGAAATATGATCAATGATATTTTTTTGTAAGCATGATAGTTATTTATTTATTTATTTATTTTAAACGGGAAAAATCCTCTGTATTTGTGATGGCTTTATAAATCTCTTTCCGTTATTAAGAGTTGGTTGGATTTTATTGGCATTTGTATTCCAGTCCATAGAAACCCATTTCCAATTTTTATCTGAAGGAAAGGGAAGGGTTCTCCCACACCGGAAGCTCCATTTCATCGAGTGTGGGTCACTGGCAGATCCTAATTTAATTGAATAGCGAAAGTCGGTAAGTGTGACATCGTCTGACCCACTTCCAGTGAACTGTTGCACTTTCATTTTTTTTATACTAGTCCACATTTTTTTGTGTCCCGTGTTGAAATTCTTAATTTTCTAAGATTGAATTCTGTTCGAAAAGCGAGGCAAGCGAATTCCGTAGAAGATGAAACTCGTTCATTACATGGGGAAAGTGATTCTGATTAACAATTCCTAACTAGCATTACATGTCATCAACAGTAATAATTGTTGTAATCCAATTAGAAGATAATCCACTTGAGTATTAAAAGCACGTTCTTTGTGCCGATGAACTTGGCAGGAGCATTGGAACTTCAGTAGCCGATCTCAGGGTCAGTTGATTTTTATTGGAACATCCTATAAATCTAAATGAACTTTGACTCCATTCTTACAAAAGAATAATTTAGAGAAATGAGAGAAAATGTCATTCGGAGTATTGACATCATGTCTTTTGGACAGAAAACAAAGGGAAGGCATCTCGAATGATCTCGAATTCAAGTACAATATTATTGTATAATAAAATAATTAATATTGTATAATAATTAATATATAAATATCTTTGTGTGTCTTTTAAAGTATATATATAATTTAAAACTTAATTTATACACACGTTAAAAAATTGATATAATATTATTGTATATGTTGTAGAAATGCAATAGAAATTTTAAAAAGTAATATTTGGGTCTTATACTTCGAATTAAGCTTTAGTATTAGTTAATATTTCCTTTATTTTTCACGCATCTTTTTTGAACATAAGAAAACATATCTAACATAAGCTTTTATTTTTTTAAAATAAAACTGATATAATGCTAACAGTAAAATTGAATGGATTAATATTATTTTGTTACTATATTTAAAAAAAAAAAAAACTTCACTTTAAGGTTTAAAATATAGATTTTGATGTTTACTATATTCTTTTTTAAAAATAATAATAATACGCTTTGTATTAATTGAATGGAAATGCATTGAAAATATTTATAAAATGTTATATTAAAGCAAGTGAAACTGTAATTTGGTGATGTTGAATATCTAAAATGATTAGAAGAGCATATTCTTAAACCTAAAATTTCTTACTAGGATTTCGTGATATAACTTGTTCATTTTCAGGATTTTTACTATTATTCTAAATGTACATTATTATATTATATTAGTAGTTTTAATGTTAAGCTTCTTCTTCAGATTTTGAATATTTTGTCATTCTTCAGGCAAATTTATATTATTTTATATTTTTAACAAAAAAGTTTAATTCTTGATATTATACTTTGTTTACTAAGACAAAAAAAAAAATCATTACAAAAATAAAAAAATGCAAATTTCGTTTGCTAGCTGCACGCTCATATGGCCTTAAAACAAAATACTGAGTTTTTAGACATTACAAATAACGTCCTCATAAACGTCAACTAGTAGCATCTATTGATAGGAATGTCACTAATCAAAAAAAAAAAAATTGAAATACAAAAATTTAGCTCTCATTTGGGCACTTTTAGAATTTACTTCAATTAAATATATATATATTTATTTGAATTCTACATATTTTTAGTTATCGTATGTTTTCTGCGAATTTGTATAAGATGGGATTTCTTATACAGTACATATAAATACAAAACTGGAATTTTATGCTTGTAACAATTTTTAGATGGACATAAAGTTAATTTCACTAGAAAAATTGAATTCCAAAACATTTGCTTATTTAGTTTTTATTTAGTATGATAAACTTCCGGTCGAATGGAAATGCCTATTGCTTTATTCCGTCCTTTATTGCTGGATTATTTACATATCGATACTATATCATGACTTTTACGTTCTTTTTCTTTTCCCCAATAGGACTATGACATACTCTCACCCAAGGGTACCATTTATTGGTAATATTTTATGATTAACACACAATGTTTTAGGCGCAGCTTAGCCACAGATGCTTTTGCGCCATTAAAATCTTCTAACCAACCAACCAACACAATGTTATTCTGCTGTTTCCCTATTAGGAATTGATTTGAACTCACCTGGATCTTTCAAAGAAAATAAAATAATTTAATAGAAAAAAAATTTAAAAAACTTAGTAGAATCTGCATTGCCAGAAACTTTATTTAATTCAAAGTTTAGAATTCCATTCAATTTTGATATTTTCCGCTGTGGTAAAATGAGTGTAAAAATTCAATGAGTATGAATGTCTTCTTTGGAGACTATAGTTCATTCCTCAATAACGACTTGAAGATAGAAAGATTTCATTATCTCGAAACTTCTACTCAGGCAGCAGACACAAACCACATCTTTTAATTACTTAAACTTTCGTTTTCCACTTCTACTCAAAATCTTCTTACTTACGACTGGCTGTATAATTTCAAAATTTTCTTTCACAATTTTGAAAAAGTGAGAATATTGTCAGAACACCAGCAATTTAACACTGAAATATTAAAAAGCTTTTTGAAAATTAATTGTTGATTTTTTTTTTAGCATGTTTATGTAAACATGTAGATAACATGTAGGTAACTTTTAATGCTAACATGTAGGTGATAATGATGTTAGGTCTTTAATCGATCAGAACATGAATCAAAATTTTTAGCAAAAGGATGAACGATTTATACGGATTAACATCTATCTATTACTAAAATTTCGTATTTTTAAGGTTGACTTTAATTATAATATAGGCAAGTTTTTGAATCTTAATCTCTACATGTTAGTCCAAAAAAAAAAAAAAAAAAGAGGCAAATTTATTCGTTCAGTTTCAGGTTCCTGAAGTTTTGAAGCAATGCGTAAATGTTTACTAGAAATTGCTTTAAAAACTTTTTGCTTTAGTGTTACTAAAGTGAGACCAAACTTGTAGTAATGTTTGTAAAATTCTAGCTACCTGTTGGAATAGCATTTGTTTTTGTTTTTGTTTTTTTGTGGTAAAAATGTGAGTATTTGGAAGCTACAAATTCAGTAAAAAAAAATCTTATTAATGACATCAATTTTGATATTTTGTTAGTCAACAATTTAAATTTTGTTTTTCATTGCACTTGTGATGTTTTTCTTGTTATAATTAAATTCCTTAGTGCCTTTCAGTGAAAGGACAAGGGATTAATATTATGGTTTTCATACGATTATTTTTTATTTGATTGTTTTTTTGTTCTCGGGGCCATTCCCGGGAGCGAGAATGGTTTCCCTGTAATTTTCGCGCTATCTGAGCCTAACATCAAGGGTAAATTCTGCTGATGATTCCTAATAAGGATGAAACAGCTGTTCAGGATTCCCATTGATGTTGTCTGAGTGTGCGAAAGCATATTAACTGCCCATTTGTGCTTTTTTTTTTCTTGATTTATAAATTACTATGGACCTTAAATTTTGTTTTTCATTGCACTTATGATATTTTAAATCATAATCAAATTAATGAGATATAAATAGTTTCCACAAACCAAGGCCAAAACTAAGGAGAAACAAAAACAAAAAATGGAATGCCAGGTCGAATTGGGGGAGAGAATATGATTTCATTGTGTTCAGCAAAGAGGGTACAAATAACTACTTGTTGTGAATGATTCTTGTTCTAGATTTTTCATCGTTGTGAACAACTAATGAAACTAAATAATGAATTTCTCAACAAGTATTTTTTTTATAAACTCTTTGGCTTCAGAATATTGATTATCGAAATTGAATCGCTTGTAGACAAACTCTGCAAATGCAGAACAGCCAACGTTGCTGAATAATTGCGCCTCTCAAGCCTTCCATCCACATCCCACTGCTGTCAGTGTCACGATCATTCTTAACCGATCTTAAGAACCCGTTTGATGTTTATGTTTGTAAAATAAACACTTTCTTTAATACGGTCAGTCAATGTCCATGAACTTGTGCTTGAGACTCTTACCTTACTTCCTGACATCAGTAGATTGGTTAAGGCCCTGCAAAAATAAACACATTGAATCAACATGAGTCATGCTATTACGTAAAACTAACAAACAAACATAAACATGTTTTGAACTTAGCTGGTCTTATTTAACTAGGTAACTTGTAAAAAGCATGTATAGCAGAAAATAAACTACGATCAATAGATAAAAAAAAAAAAAAAAAAAAAAAACCTAGAATTATATTTGGATCGGCTTTTTTTTTAATTTTTTATTTCTTTCTATTATATATACATCTATTGGGATTTTTTTACCTTTTTTTTTTTTTTGCTTTTAAGAAAAGAGATGAAAGTAGAAATAGTTAAAATATATTAAACAGAATAAAATGGAAATACTCAATAAATAATTCTATCCTTTCGTTTTCTATTTTTAATTGCCTTTGTCTAAATGGCGATAATTATTATTAATTATTAATAATCAACAATCCAAATGGTAGATGCCCAGTTATTATATATACATTTTACACATTTATTTTTTTATTATTAAACACATTCTTTTGATGTTAATTTGGGAATTTTGACCTCGAAGAGGAGACGATGTCAGTGTGGATTTGTCATTATTATTATTATTATTATTATTATAGTTCCTTGATAAAAAAGAATTCGACCAATGAAAAATTGGACGATTTGAACCCAAACAGAGTTTCCCTCCATACGACCAATGTTATGAATTATGAAAACAGTTTTTTTTTTATGAAATACAATTACCGAAAGGATGAATGTTTGAAATTATGAAACAAAACTTTATTCAAATTTCCCCAATGCTTGGAAGCATCTTCAAAAAACTATTTGATAAATATAAAAAAAAAATACTTATTTGAATATATATATATATATATATATATATATATATATACAGTCTGTTTTTGTTTCCGAGAGCCTTCAGCGCTTTTGCGCATGAGTTAGGTCTCCTTGGATTTCATGAAAACAGGGATGAGGAGAGATAAAGAGAGGATATTTACTTTTTATCTGTGTTAGTTTACTAGTAGCTGCGTTCTATTTGCGCTTTTCGGGAAAGAATTATGGAAAGAATAAATACTATTGTAAAAATAACAGGTACTAAAAGAAAAACAGGTCTTATGAAAGTGCCCATCTCAGCGTATCACCCCTTTGCGGAGTAGAATCGTCTGTGTTGTCGTAGCTCTCGAATTTCAAAACGAACAGTATATATATATATATTATTATTATTATTCACGATTGAGCCCTACCGGATCACGCGAAGTACAATACAAAGTCATTTTAGTTTCTCTTCTCTTTCTTTGTTTCTATCCTTTCTTTGTGCCCATATTGCTTTCATTTTTTCAGAATGGGCTCTTTTTCTTTCCTCAGTCCAAGAGGTTCCTGTTTTCCTGGGTCTTTCTGTCTTACAAACTGTCCACTCCGAAATTTTCTGCTTCATCTCATATAGATCTTGTTGTGATATCCCTGCTTCTTGCAGGTCTTTTTTAAATCGAATATTATGAATTCGTAGTTTTGTTTTGTTTGATTAATGCTGTGGTGCAAAAAACAAAACAAAACAAAAAAACAAAAAAAAATCTTGCAACTTTGATGTTTTCTATTAATAATTTTAGACATTATTTTACTCTTCTTTCGCTATGAATGTTTTATAAGTCAAAAGAGATATTTAGGAAAAAAAATTGAAAAGGAATTATATTATTTTAGGGTAGTCTCAAATCAAGTAGGATTTCATTGGACAATTATTTCCGAAATCTAATACCATCTTTAAATCAACATTGCTATTGTTTGGAAAGTTTAGAGGAATCGTGTGGTATGTTTGATTTTCTCAATAGAATTATTTTATTGTCGGAGGACTTGTTCAGATATCGAAAGATAATTCGAAATGTGCTTCTTCGTGCAAATACAGTAAAACCCCGTTATTACGCTCCCGGTTATAGCACTATCCCGTTCTTTATGCTCCTTTTATACGGTCCCTGGAATTTTCTACATATCTCTGTATACTTTTACCCTCTTATAACGCTTCAAATCCCGGTTGTAGCGCTTTTTTATATCGGAAATTTTGTATCGAAAAGAAATGTAACGCTGTATAGATTCATTTTTTTTTCCCTGGTAGGAGGGAATCTTTGAACTCTGTGAAGTGCGGGTCTGTGATACAGTAGTGCAAAATGTCGAAGCGGAAATCCCTTTCTATAAGTGAAAAATTGCAAATTCTCCGTAAGTACGAGGAGAATTCTACAGAAGTCAGAAGGATTTCGTAGAATCTCTACGAATTCCCTCGTCCAGTCTGCGAACAATAATGAAAAACAGGGATACAATTACCGATGCAGCGAAGGGTTGTTGCAAACGTAAAAAAGTAAAGTATGCACTAAATGTGCTCCGAAAATATATTAGTGTTGCTCCTAGTGGTGTATCAATTGACGTTAATAGTTACCTGAACCGCATTGAAAATGTCATAATTCATAACAGTAGCACACAAACACACGGCAAACCACAATCAAAGATTTTTTTTTCAATAGGAAATAAGCTCATATTTGCAGTATATCTACTGCAGAATCAAGTATGACACTTGTAAAATGGTGTCCAAATCTTTCCCCATCACATAAATCATTTCCCGTCTATAGCGCTATCCCGCTTATTACGCTTGTAGGTCATGGTCCCTTGACGAGCGTAATAACGGGGTTTTACTGTATGTTGGAGCGGCTGAAGATGGCGTCTACGAATCACGTGATTCAAATTGTCAACAGAAATTATTCAGCCCATTGGTCTATATAATAATAATTTTTAATCATTATTACTTCATTCCCAACTATTTGTTTACTTTTTATTTTTTTTAACAAAAGAAAAGAAAAGAAATATTAAAAGTGATACGGATTTCAAAAAGGAGAACTTTTTCTGTGAAAGATTGTTATACGACGTGACTGTTGAAAAAAGATAAAAATCGTGGGTTATGGATTACTACTTCCACGTATTCTCAGTGACATCTATCGCAAAGCATCGTAACTAAAGTCTTATATTTCTGCAAATAAAAGTAGAAGAAAAGATTTTCGATTTTTTTATTTTATTTGCATCTTCAACGTACATATGTATGTTATTATTATTTTGATATTATTCACATGTTTTTATTAATATCATCTGTATCTAAAAGGTTCGGACGTGGAAAACGAAATGCGTGTGTAAGAAAAAAATGATCGGATTCCGTCAATTTCGCTCATTGACAATTCTCTTCACCTTCAAATGGGACAATTTACAGCAATAGCAGGTCTTCCTAGTAATTCAGAAATACATATTCCATCACCCTATCTCTTAAAATAGTGAAAAACGTTCTAAATTATACTTCTAGCTTGACTGTGAAGACCTGTGAAGACCTCGAGGCAGCTAAGCAGTTTTTTTTTACTTACATGCAGGGCCGTCCATAGCGTTTTCGAGGCCCCATGCAAGAATACTCTGCCGGGTCTTTACTGGAATATGCTAACCTTCCAATTTTTAATTTTCCCTTTTATTTCTCTTTACTTTGACAAAAAGGATTTTGTATTGACGTATTTTTCTTCTGTTATATATTTTTTTGATCGCGAATCGGCCAACTACGCACCACGCGCTAGCCCAACCCGACAACGACAGGAAGAGGCTAGAATATACTAGTCAAAGGGGGACGCGGTTCTCATCTCGACCTAAATTGTAAGTTCTAGGGGAGAAACGGACGAAACACAGAAGAAGAAATATTATTATTATTAACTAGCCGGGTACCGTCGCTTCGCTCCGGAACCCTTGCATCTATAGCATTAAAAAAAAAAAAAAAACTTTATTTATTTAGCAAATTAATATTGAGATCGAGAATATACGAATTCCCAGCCCGTTGTGGCCTTCTCCACTTAACTCAGGTGTATTGCGGGTTGGCGCCACACACCTGGGGTTGCCGCCATACACTTCATCGTCAGTTTGCCAGATTATTCCCTATCCCGTAAGAATTTCGAAAAATCTGGCCTTATTCCTTGTCTACATCATAAAGGAAACCTCTGTGCAAAATTTCAGCTTTCTAAGTCCAAGGGTTTGGGTGGGCGTTGGTGAGTCAGTCAGTGAGTGAGTCAGGACTTTTCTTTTTATATATGTAGATTTTCATGAATTTTGTTTTGTTAACATCATTGATTAATTCTTTATAGATTATATTTGGATTTATTAATTTCTCATTTTCAACTCTTATCCGATTCGTTCTTTACATATTATTCCTGGTATTTTGATATCATGTTTATTTATGAAAATATGATCTATATTTGGTTTCGTATTTCCATGAATTGTACAGTTGTTTCTTGTTGTTCCGTACAGACGATTCTTATTGCACATAAGTTTACGTATTTCTATACTGCATTGTTTTTATTCATTTTGAAAATATCTACATTTACGTCGCCAATCAGTATAGTTGGACAGTTGTTTAATATATTTTAATTATTTATGAATAGATTCTCTATTTTAGTAACATTTTAGTAATTTGTAATTTAACATTTTGCTTATGGAATGACATACAGAATAGCGTTTTTATAATATACGTTTTTATAATATATAATAATAATAGCCGGGTACCGTCGCTTGCTCCGGAACCCTTGCATATATAGCATTCAAAAAACAAACTTTATTTATTTAGCAAATTAATGTTGCGATCGTCGGAGAATATACAACTTCCCAGCCCGTTGCGGCTTCTCCGAATAGCTCGAATGTTTTGCGGGTCGGCGTCACACACCGAAAATTCACATTTTTGCATGTATCTTGCAAACGCTGAAGCGTTTGTGAATAAGTGATACATCATTCGATAGAGCTTTGAAATACCAACATTTTCTCAATATAATGTTCTCTTCCATCTTTTATACTTTTTCGTTTAAATTGAGAAAAAGTCAAAATTTGACCCTTTAAAAGGCACCATCTTGGAAACCAAGATTTTTGTAGCATTTTGTTTGTCTTAAAAAGCTCTACATTTTATCCATTTACATGACCACTCTATCTCTTATAGTTTAGTCACAAAATTGGAAAAACGTAAAGTCTTATGACAGACAAAATAACGCTTTTATAATATATAATAATTGTAATTAACAATTATTAATAACGTAACTGCTTAAGCAATTTTTATCAGATGGAGAATTTCTTTTGAATTGATTTTATGAATGAAAGGTGCGGCTTTCCAAAAAAACCATTGTATTTCAAGAAAAATATAGGAAAGGTAGGTTTTCGTTTGATTAGGATTTCTGGGTCACAGATTTGTTAGTAGTTGATTGTTACAAAGCAGAACAAGAACAGTGTTATGGATTATGAATACATTGAGTATTTTTTGCATATTTTTCAGGTTCGTACTGTCAAAGTTCTTATCTGTTCTACTGAAATTCATTCCTATATAGTAGGATTGTAGAAGAATAAATAATTTTCGCCAACAATAATAGTTATTTATTCTTCTACAATCATACTTAAACTCATTTGTACGTCAATTGATTTTTGAAGTAGAATTGAATTGAAATTTTAGATTCAATAAGGCAGAACTTTGCTATTGGAGAAGGCTTTTGAGTGCACCAATGAGAAGCTCTCGACCTCGGGTGCAATGTGGCGTATAACATTTCAAACCGGAAAGATATGTAAAATTATAGCTTTTTTTTTCTTAATGTTTGTCCTAAAATTCTCATAAGTAAGGGGGGGGACCCTAAGGTAGGCTTTCTTGAAGGCTTAAAAATGCGTTCTGATATATTTTTTAGGCTACTTTTTTGATTAACGAGGTTTTTCTTTGAGGAAAATAAATACCATCTTGGCCTGTCGGTAATGCTAAAACCCTAGCAACGGGCTCTTTGAACTGTGACATAGGTTGCGACGACACACTTAAGAAGACCAATTGCTCAGGGCCCCCTCTAGAGGTGGCTTTGACCCATTGCTTCAGTGACGTAGTTAAGTTTTCAACGTAACAAATGTTTGAGTGACGTAAGTTTTTTCTTTGATCTTGAAATAAACGTAGCTGACCATCCATCGATACAGAACGTTATCCAATCCTTTGTGTGTGTAAAATCAAGGACCAATCAGAGTGCAGTGACGCATTCCTCAGGGGTTTCAAAATGGATACCAAGCTCGCCGAACGCATAAGATTGGAATAATCAATTTTAAATACTTAATCAAACATTATCTGCGCAAATAAACGGAAATAACAACGGATCGGTTCAAGAAATATAAAAATTGAGAATCATGCATCTAAAAGTCTTCTTTTTGTAACCGTAGCCTATACTTCATTATTCGCAATCATGATTGGCAGCATGATTTTGTGTATGTGATTCAGATTTTGAAAATCAACTGTTCGAATTTACTGCTGTTTTTTTTTTTTTTTTGGTCGACAAAATGAAAACAACTTTTAGATAACCTTGGACTTACGTAAACCAATATCAAAAACTAAAAGTTAAAAATAAAATTAAAGTTAATTTTTTCCCGAAACTTGTAATTACTGTATCTTGATTCACTTTCAAATTTCTCTGATTATCGGAGGAAAAAAATAATATTTATAGATTACTTTGATATCAATTAGAAAAAGCAAAACAAAAAAAAAATGAATGTTTCAAGTTACGTTAATTTATAAGATAAACTTATTTTAATAGTTCTTCTTTTCCAATACATTCTGTAAATTATATTTCTTTTTTCTTTTAATGAATACTTTTAATTTAACTTTGAGGATGAAATTTAAAAATTTAAATTATTATTTTTATTTTCTGTTTCAGTGAATCCTGTATCCTTTGATTAAATGTGGAAAATGACTTAATTTCTATTTAAATATTGTTCAACAAAGTTTAAAAAAGTTAGAGAACATTATATCTTACATAACAACTAAGTGCACCCTTCCCCCCAAAAAAAAGCATTTTGCAATTTAAAAACTTCTAAATTGTCTCCAGATATTTTATTCAAACTGTTTACATGTTCTGATTTATCTCTTCCTCTGAACATATTTCCTTTTATTTTAAACCAATTATCATGATTGGATTTCTTAATGAACTCTGGAGAATTATTTGATCTTAGTCTTTTGTCTAAAAATAATTGATTATTGTAAAACAAATTCAGATTTTTATTATTTGTAAAAAACTTAGCTGTTATTTTTTTTCTTTATTTTATTTATTTTATTTACTTATTCATGAAGTATTTTAATAATTAGCTTAATACTTTTTTATAGATAATAATATTAGGACCGAGTAGGTGTTGTACCCATCGTCCTGTCCGCCACTGGTCTGGTGCCTCACACATTGCACCATAGCCTCACCACACTAGGACTTCACAAAAAGACTTATGCACAACTCCAGAAGGCTGTGATACTCAACACAACACGCATAGTTAGGAAATTTTTGGACACAACCACATATCCATAATCATTCTTGCGCACGTCTTTACTCTTGGCAATATGTGCTTTGGTCCTTGACCCGCCATGTTGTCTTTGCTGGGGAAACCCAAGGTTTGAAACTTTTACATAATAATAATGATAGCAACAACAATAAAAGTTTTAATAAAATTCAACAGTAAGATTTCGAAAGATTCTGATGAAACGTCTGATAAAATATATATATATATTTTTTCTATCGAACTCGTAATAAAACTGGTAGAACAACGACACGATTTTTAATTAGTATGTTGAATTAGTATGTAGAAGTGCGAGTTGTTGGATGAGATGTCAATTGGAATAGAGACGAAACGTTACGAAGATTCTGGCATTGATATGATTTAAGCCTTTAGTAGGAAACCTAACGGACCGTATTCGTAAATATATTGTAGAGTATAATATATTGTGATCACCTACAAATTTATAGGAATTACTATAAGAATTTTTCCAATATATGATTAGTAATTTACTAAGGGAATTAGTGATTACTAATTTTATTCACTCACTATTATAAAACACTATACAATATAAAGGAGAGCACAAAAATTATTTGAATCACTAATAATTTTGCATTAAATCAATTTTATAGGGACAATCTCATTTTGTAGTATTATTTTTTTGCTAATATTTTTTTTTTTTGTATCTATTTCTAAAGTTAAAAATTAAAAGACTACATTTTATTGGCCATGTAGGTCCCTTCGGGGGCCGTTGCCACAGTGCCGCCCCCAAGAACTTCGAGGCTACTGTAATTGGCATAGAGAAGGTTGTAGCACATTCCCTTCTTCTCTGCGAAATTTTTTCAGTTCATTTCGTTATATTTTATATTCGATCTTGCTTAAGTTAGACAAAGGAAAACAAAATAGTTTTATGTTTTTAATACAAATTAATATTTAAAAAAAAAAAAAAAATACCCGATATCACAGAAACAATTTCTTAAATACTCCACTGATTACCGCAATGTAGAGAGCAATACTTTTTTTTGTTTTTTGGAAACATTTCAAAATTGTTTCAATATAAGTAAACTACAGTGGAGCACCGTTTATACGTTTCTCGTTTATACGTTTTTATCATTTATACGTTTTTTTGAATGGTCCCGGCAAATTCCAATGCATATTAACGTTAAATAATTTCACTTATACGTTTTCCTGAAATCGCAAATTTCATTTATACGTTTTTTTTAAGAACTCAAGAAGCGAGAAAATGCATATTTCAACCTCAGATTCCCACCTGCCGATTGTCCAATCTTAGAAAAGGCACGCAGTCTTAGAAAATCTAAAAAAACCTCTGCCAAGTTTGCAACAAACAACATGGGTTTTAACACCATGCAAGAATACCTCATTAGCAATGATTTGAATGATAAAGTTAAGATGGCACTTTTAACTGTTAACAATGAACTTTTTTCTCTGCATTCCAATAAGTCCGGCAACCTAAAATATCAAAATATTTTGTAAATGCTGAATGAATATGAATAGTAGTACTAGTTGTACATCAAATCCGGAATAAAAAGTTTTGTATTACAATACTTGTATTTCATTTTCATGTAATATTTTAATTTTCCTCTGACTTTTTATTAAATTTATGTTTTAATATAGTAAGAGGCGTTGCAGAAGTATTTATTTGACTTTTTATTGTTGGTTATTACGAAATTGTTCGTAACTTTTGTGAATTTCGTTTATACGTTTTTTCATTTATACGTTTTTTTTTCTCAGTCCCTTGAAAAACGTATAAACGGTGCTCCACTGTATTATTATATTGTTAGCAACAATATTGCTTTATGCTCTTTCATTTGACTAAACAGTAATCACTTTTTGTGATCACTACTGATAATCTGATTGTTACCTAATGTATAAAGAAATGTATTATAAAATTTCTAGCCAAATACATAGAAATCTGCGACGAATTGTAGCGATATTCTCCATAAAAATGGATCCGTTATTACCATTTGCAGAATTAAAGAACTAATATATAGTAATACTTAATAATGGTTTACAATTGGATGGTGTTATGCATCATTTGACCAAGCGCCAAAGTAGATTTCTTTTAGATTATTGCTCCATCTACTAGCTTTAACAGATTGTTGGTTTTCTTCTCTACTCTTTATAAAAAATTTGTTCCTGCTTGCTATCTCAACTAATTCTGCGGAAAATTAATTTTGAATAAACGCCAATCGACCAGTCGTAAGGAATAAGATTTGCATCATTTGACTAACGAAGGATATTAGTAATTTTGATAATGATCAGAACTGTCCTGTGAAAGTATCTTCATTTTGATATATAAAACTCTTCATTCCATAAAAAATGTCAAATAATACATAAGCTTTTATGAGAATATCTCAAAATCGATTTTTGGTGCTTTGTCAAATGATTCATAACACCATCCAATTAAAATTAACTTGTGATTTTTTTTTATTAAGAAAGTAATTTTATATATTCAGTATTCATCTAAAAATTTAATGATTTCAGTAAATTCTAAAACAGGCTATTATGTAACAGATTGTTCCAGATCATAACATAGTTTTTATGAGGAAGCACAAAACTAAAATTTAATTTCAGTTCAGCTTAAAATTTAAAAGAATTTTTTTTCCCTGATAATAAAGGGTAAAAATGTTGTTAGAACTGGAAATGTAATAATTAAGAGACTTTAAAAAAAGTTAGTTAGAAATTTATGAATTATTATTTAAAGAAGATAAAAAAATGAAATATTAAATTCAAAGTCCTACATAACTAACTGCTCTTCATTTAGTTCCCATTGAGTCTTCCGTTGAATCTTATCGCAAAGTTTATTTATTAAATAAATGAATTGTTTATTAAGTTACGAGCTGTGTTTCGCGGTTTCACCCGCGTTAAATTCGGCCTTTCTCGGTAATGTTCGGTTCTCGTCGTGCGGCCAAGCCGCCCGTCGCCGCCGCCATACCCGTTTGTTGACGTTTTTGTTTACTGCTCCGCTCCTTTTGGTCGTAGCGAGATGTTTTGTAACCTATAACCTTCCTCAATAAACGGGCTTATCTAACGCAAAAAAGAATTTTTCATATCGGACTGGTAGTTCTCCTGAGATTAGCGCGTTCAAACATACAAACTCTTCAGCTTTATATATTAGTATAAGATTATACTCTAAATAATCTTAAATGTGCAAGTATAATTATTTTGTATTACTTCACTTTGCCTATCCAGAATATTTGGTCATTTTAAACAACACTTATTAAAGTGAATGAATACAAACTAATACTAAATGAATACAATGTTGCTAAGAAAAGAAACAAAAGATGAAGTATATTAGATGACGAAGTCAATTTTCAATGTTTTTTAGTACACATAAAGCCAAATGACTCAAACGCTTGCATTGTTAAAAATGAAGCTATTGATTAGCGCGCAAAATTCATTTATTCAAGCGTTCTAATTCAAGGGCCAGGTGCAGTTTCAAACAATGTCTGTATTGAGTTCATTTGGTCTGTCTACACTCCCATTTTGGACCATTTGAGAGACTTAGGTGTCTACACTGGGCCGAGGGTATCATGTTCATTCTCAATGTAACCAACTCAGTATATGACAGTCGATTTGATAGACCCCAATTAACACTATTTTGCTGATCATGTCAATGATCACCTAAAACCAAAAAAAAAAATAGGCTGGATCGTAAGTTGGATTTTTCTTCCCAAAACCTCCAGACCATGGGAAGTGCAACTCATGGGGCTCTGGCTCCCGGTTTGGATTGAAGAGATCATTACACACATACGGGAATCCTAAAAGTTCCTTCCTACGGATTCGTTAAAAATCGAAAAGGAATTATTAATCAATTAAGTCAAAAAAAAAAATAACTTTGAATTTAATTCCTATCTAACTAGCTGTTCTTTCTAGTTGCTTTGATTAACGTGGTTATGAGTTTTTGATTAGACTGCGTGATTTTGTCCAGGTAAAACTAGTCAATGTGACCCAAAAAAATTTGGCTGGTTTGACCACGGTTGTTTTAGATTACTGAAAGGACGTTTACTGAAATAATAAAATAACTAGAAATTTTTATATGAAATATAAATATTTTATGTAGCAGCTACGATATGTAATGAATCTGTGAGACGTTGGGCGGTAGATTTACAAAGAGCAATGGATCTTGAGATAGAGGAGAAAAGAAAACCACAATCTCTTAAAATCGCCTTATTTTTTAAATAGCTTACTTTTTTTTAATAAGCTTCTTTCGACAGCTATGGAATCTGTGCGGTAGATCAAAGGGGTTTTCAGAACTCTACCTTTGTCTTGGGGAGGGCCATAAAAGACTTGAACCAGGTAATTCAAAGAATTGAGTCGAATTCCCCTTTTTTTCACAAGTGGGTGCAAATGACACTGCTGTTGATTTCAAAACTAACGCCTTCAGGCTTCTCCCAGACAGCAACAGAAACAGCTGTTCTCACAGAAATAGAGAAAAGTTGCTTTTGTATTTTACGAAATAATATACAGCAAACTTTTTTTTTTGCATTAGGCCTAACATTTCTTTTTTTTTTTTACTCTTAACAATGCTTGAATTCAAAATTGCAAAGTCTTGGTGCAAATGGAAATTAAGAAACAGAATAATAATAAATGAAGAATTAAAAAAAAAAAAAACACTCCATGATGCTCACGTTATTTAGGAAAATTTTCACATATGGATTGAAACTTTTAAATACTGTTTTTTTTTTAAACTTTTATATTGATAGAATTTTCTCTATTTCTTTTTCTTTATTATTAAAATAAAAAACAAAACAAAAAAGCCCGGATATTTTGATTCAGCATGGGACCCGGTCCAAAGGCATTTTACCGCTTGCAACTGAAAACAGTAAAAAAAAAAAAAAAGAACAAAAACAAAAAAAAACCTTTGGATTATAGACTTCTTTGATTCTAAACAGAAGTTATTCTTGTAATAAGATCTCACCGACTTTTATGTATAATGTAAGTTGAAAGTTAATGTATATAGAACCTTATTAAAAATATAAAAGATGAAATATTTCTGCCATTGGCGTTCAACCTTATTAAAAATATAAAAGATGAAATATTTCTGACGTTGGCATTCAATATCAGAATTATATTAAATATAATGATAAAAACTTATATAATAATGAAATGAAAATGATCAATTTAAATGTTTGACTTTAGAACCTTATTAAAAAAAGTCAAACATTTAAATTGATCATTTTCATTTCACTATTATATAAGTTTTTATCATTATATTTCATATAATTCTGATATTGAATGCCAATGTCAGAAATATTACATCTTTTATTCCGACTGAGATTAGATAAATTTTGAATTTATTTCGATTCAGAGGATTTTACTCTACTGGGTTTTATTTCAATATCTTCACAGTAAGCTTTAAAATCGTCAAGATCTTAGAAATCTGTCAGTTTTCCAAAAAATTGTATAAGTTATTAAATGAACTGTAATGAATTCCGCTTATAAATCTGGTGTGCCTATGACGACGTTTTTACAAATTGGATATTTTTAACTGATTTATTATTATTGTTCGAATTTTAAGTTGTTTACGATTAACTGTTTCAAAGATTTAAATACTAATTATAATTTCATAATCTTTATCTTTAGTTTTCCTCTCAGTAGTTACTTTATAATATTTTTTTTTCAATAAATTCTAACATTACAACGTAATTCGTATTTTGAATTTCTTTTTCATTAATTCCTAATAAATTCTTCTAGTTAAATTCCTCTAATATAATTTTGTAAAATTTTATTTTTTACAACATTTGAATTGAAATTTGTTAGTTTATAGTTTTCTTTGGTAACATTTTAGTCTACTTTTTATAGCCATAATGTGCCCAAACAATTTTTTTTTTATTGCTTTTTTTTCTTAAGTAAATTTAATATTTAGTTTAAATAGTTTTAGCTTTTTGAAAGCTGTTGTATTTTCTGTGATAAATAGGCCTATTATAAGATCATCTAAGTATTTATAAAAAAAAAAGGAATTCTAATTTGTATGAAATTTATTTATTTATATTAACTTTAAATGAATATGGTGGAAAAAATAATAATTTTAAATTTTTAGGAAGTTGAAATGCCAACAATAGTTAAAGTTCAAAACCAGTTTCAAAAGAATTTTCAAGTAAAAAATAAAATAGCAAAAAGCATAATAATAATTTTTAATTTTCAATATTTTTTAATAAGAACTACTTTCATCTTTCGACTGATAAACACCAAAAATTTTCTTAGTTTTACAATTACAATAATTTTTTAAAGCTAACGTTTATTTATTTGTTGAAATATTTCTATTCACTGAAGCAACATTTTTTAAAAAAAAATATCTAGCTTTTGCCTACATAATTTAATCTACAAATTTTTCAAATTTCCTTTTAAATTTACATAACGGAACCATTGCAGAAATAAAATTATAATAGGCATATTTTGTTTTCTATTTCCACTCTTGACCGTAAATAGAAAATAAATAAATAAATAAATGAACAAATGTTTTTGTGACTTTGATAGCAATCAGATTCCCGCATTTCTTTAAAATTCTTAATTCCGCCGAAGTTTCTTCTAAATTATGGGAGATCTATGACGAAATCGATACAAATATTAATTTCTCTGATTATGAAATATATCGTAATAATATAGGGTCTCAGCTTGATTCAAAAGGCATAATAATCATCTAATTATGAAAAGCACTAAAAGCATTACATCAGATACATAATAAACATAACCTATATAATGTTATATGCTATGTACAACAGCTATGGGCTTTTTTTAAGCGATAATATATATAATTGAAGACATTTAATTTCGCCCAAATATACAACGAATAGGAAAAATGATTATTAATAACCGAATTAGAGTAATATATAATGAAAAATAATAATGAAAATTCACAAGAATGCTGACAGTTATATGGAAAATGCTGAATAACAAAAGCTAATACTGAACACGTGCTGACATTAATTGAATAAAAAATATTAAAATAATAAGTAATTCCATAATTGATGTCCATTATCTGAATGCAGTGGAAGAATGAATTATATAAAAACTAATAAGATAGAAAAGAATTCTTAATAATACTGCTTAGTGTGCAAGAAGCTTCCAAGTAGCAAGTCACATTTTGATGATTCTTTTTTCCTAATCCTATTTTGCTCTTTGAGTAATAATATTTATTCAATGTTGGACCAGAAACGTAATACATTTATGCTGGTTTTCTTTTTGTTAATCGAAAGACATATTCACGTAAGTTTACCTAGCTTGTATAATCAACCGTGCACTTTTCAAGTTTTGGAATCTCTTAAAATCGACTGCTACCAGTAAAAAGTATTGTGCAACAGTATTATTGCAGTATATATAAAAGAAAATTAAATTTTATAATATAAACTTTATAACATATAACTTACCAACACCAACAAGTTGACAATGAGGTCCAGAGAAGCAGGACAGGTCGCATCGTCCGGCGAGGGAATCCTTGTGTCTGTCTCGATCAGTGTTGGGGGTAACGATTGGCAAAACAGCAGCTATCGCCTTTCCATAATCCCACAGGAGACGAATAAGCACCCTTTGAGTACTTGCCGACTGCCCATCGGTCTGTTGGAGGTATTAGGCCTTTCTTGTCAATCCTTTAAATATCCATGTCTAAAGACGTTGTACAAAAGACTCAACGGCGTCAGGAGAAAGCGATCATTGTCCGATTACATAGCTCAACAATGTATGACTGCAGGCATAAATTCAGTCTAGAAAAAAGCAGTTTTTTTTCTAGAAACTTCTGACACCCATATTCTTTTTTGTAGTAATTTTCCAGAAAATCATTGAGATTCATAATTGACTGTTAAGAATTCATAATTTTTTTTCATTAAACATAACAAAAATTGGCTAAAGATATTTCCTATTAATTCTTTTGATAAATATAGTTCATATTTCTAATGACACTCTATCTTTCTAGAAAATCATATAAAACTTGTTTCTGGTTGGTTTTGGAATTGTTAAAGACTATCATCATCTCCACCCATCCCCATTCCAAATTTCTGGGTACTTCTATGGCATAATTGTATGGAACTATGAATTATTGGGGTTGAATTCGATTTGTGCTTAGTTGTTGGACATTAGTTGTCCATACTATGTTTAATTAAATAAAAAAATAATAATAATAGCAAAACAATAGTTCTGTTTTCGTGTGACGTGCTTTTTCGTTATAGTATGGCTTTCGATAATATGTTTGTCTGTATTAATACTTAAAACAAAAATATATTTTTTTTTAAAAATTTTTATGAACAGTCCTGTTAGGAATATTAAATTCCCAACAACAAGTTAATGGTTATCATTTAGAATTACAGTAAAAATATTACTGTAATTACACTACAGAATATACAGGGTGATTCATAAAGTACTGTAAAAATAGGCCTATAAAGAACGAACATCGAAGTATTTTTCTAAGTCAAATTCGGTGTAAAAAAAAAAGTAAAATAGGGCATGGAATTCCGAATCGAACGTGCGTTTCTGAGTCGGATGATGGGGGTCCCCATTTTAACCTTTTTTCTGCCCCGATGAAAAAAAATGGTCTAGTTAGCACCCTTCACAACCGGGAAGAGCAAGGAAAGGGAAGCGAGATTAGAATAGGCTAAGTTAAATGAAGTATTGACTCCATTGGGTTTATTTCAAACACAAGGAGCCCGGGGGGGGGGGGGGATAAATAAAACAAAGTTCCTATTTTCCCAGCACTTTATGAATCACCCTGTATTAAGGGTGTCATACATTTTTATATGTATGCATTCTAGGATGTTGACAATACATTTGGTTTGTGATTTATTTAAATAAACTAGAAAATCATATTTGTAAATATCTTCTTTAGTACTCATAAACAATACGATGTTCTAGTTTATTTAAAAAGTATGTACAGACATTGAGATAATTCAATATCGATACACGGAAGATACATGAAGGAAGGAAGTAGTTCGTTTGCATACAAGAAAATTATGAATTTTATACAGAATATAAAAAAGCTTTGCGGAAGTGGAATACTTAAAATATTGAAAGATCATCAGAAAATGCGTGTTTTATATTAAATCAATAGCACTACTTGAACAAAAATTTGAACGAAGTATTGGATTCACTAAGCATGGTGTTAATTAATATGTATTGCTTGTATTATTGTAATTTTAAAAAAAATGCATGTATTCATAAAGAATTACGAAATTTAGAGGAAAGAGAAAGTTTTTCTTCTCAACCTGAAGAAGTATGTTGTTAAAAAGAAACGAAATATTGTTTATTAGTACTAAAGAAGATATTTATAAGTATGATATTCTACTTTATTTTAAAAGTATGTACAGGCATTGAGATGATTTATTTAAATTTAAAAAAAAAATCATCAAAGCTATGAATAATATTATTAGTAGTAATTTTGTTTGAAAGTTACTAACAATTTTACTTAGATAATTTCTGGAAAATTACTTTTCATAAATTATTTAAGTAAAAGGTGATTCACTAAAGGTCATACGTAGGAGGTTTATGTTCCCAACGATCTTCTACCAACGGGACTAGTTGAGGTCGGATGGTCATTCCAATGCCCGCCTGTCTTAACCTCCAAGTAAGAAATCCGTACCGGTACCAAGTGCTGAGTGACAGAAAGCTGGGTAGATCCTAGGATCCGTATTTAGGAGTAACAGCCGTGGAAAAATCCCAAACCATCGCCGGAAATTGAACCCGAATCCTCCAATCCGCAAGTCAACGCGTAAACCATTGGGTTACCAAGAATTATCTAAATAAAATAATCAGATTAACAGAGCTTCTATTTTTAGCCTTCCAAATAATGAATAATTAAAAACATCATCTCTGAAAAGTTTCATTCAAATATTCTAAAGCCTATTCCTTTCAATGACTTCAAATTTCACCAATGATTCTTGTTGATTAACATTTATTATTTAGATTTTAGTTTGTTTGGTTTTTCTTTTTTTTTTTTTTTTTTTTTTTTTTAAGACAAATGTAGCTAATGTACGAAAATTCTGTAATTAAGTTTCTAAGAAAGAAGAAATTTTAAAATGTGATGTTTTAAGCAATCCCACATTCAAATTGAATGAGATTTTTAAGTCAATCTGAATTGCAAAGTAATCACACCCGAAATATCAATCCAAACCTTTTTTTTATTTTAAATTTAATGGTAATAATTTTATTAATACGTAATTAATGGGAAAGAAATCATTGCTTTAAAATCCGAGCTTGGAAAAATAAAAAATAAAAATAATTCCCTATCCATTGTGATGATAGTTGACGAAGTCATATAGCTCCATTTGCATGTTGTTGTTCTCCGTTTAAACGCGTACTTCGCTAAAACGGCTTAACAGATTTCCCTAAAATCTTCCCATATCTGAAAATCACCGCTCTGTAAATATTTTTTTTATTTTATTTGATATACTACTTCCTTGTAGCTGATAATAAATTTATGTGTACTGTTCATATTTTTAGGAACAAAATTAAAGCCTGTACACCTGTCTATCCTGATAAATATTTAATCCACACTATACATAAACACGACCTCGATTTCAGTTACTTTACAACACCGTAATTTTTTTCAAGTGATTATACAAAATGAAATGTCAGTTTTTAATACAAATAATAAACCAATGAAAACGATGTGTTCCCTGCGGTAACCCCGTAGAGCGATTTCTGAAATCTCATTTTCATATGCGTCGTGACAGCTTGGGTACCATGTGGGGAATCTTCGCACTACCGATGTAAATAACTCTTGATATCTCAGATATCTTGGAATAGATATAAATACATAACTATCTCCGTGTCTATTCCAAGATGTATGGGAAGAAACTTGCAATTGGATCTGTCATATTTCTTGCATATTTCTTTCCATGGAAATCATTACGATATAGTTTCGAACCAGAAGAGAAGTAGAAGCAGACAAATACAGGAAAGAAATGAACCATCCATGCCAGTTCCGGGGTTCGAACCCAGACTCAGACACAACAGCCTTGTGTCTGAACTGCGTTTAATTGTAAACTAACAAAATTTCAATTGTGACCAGTATCGGGGATATTAGCATGCTAGGGAAATGAGGGTTTTTTTTCCCCATATTTCCCTGAAAAAGAAATATATCCAGCATTTTGAACCCTATTTTTTTTTTTTTTGTTGAAGAGTCATTGTTTTCTTAGTAATGTCCGGTCTTGGGAAAAGGACATAACATATTTTTTTCTTGCAAACTACAAGAATCAACATAACTCCCCCTTCCTATTCCTAATACTGGGCATGCTTAAGAATGGGAATGTGTCGGAAAAATTTTAAAAATTCACACTTGCCCGTAGACTACTTATATACTTAAAGGCCCCTTATTAAAATTCATTATAAATTTTATTTTATACAATCCTTTCTCCTTTTTACCAAATTCTTCAACAATCCTTCCTCGTTTCATCTTTTAATGTAATTAGATATAGATAAAAAAAAAAAAAAAAAACATTTCCACACTATTCCATTAGTATTTTAAAATATTTATTTAAAATACATGCAGCAAATTTTCGGGAACATTCGCTTTCCTTTTCTCAAGCCATGAATCTATTCATGGACGATTTTAAAAGCTATTCATGGCTTGAGAAAGGAAAAGCGAATTTTCACGAAAATTTGCTGCATATATTTTTAAATAAATATTTTAAAATACTAATGGTTTTTATATCTTTCTCTTTTTTAGTTTTTAATTTCTACTGAAGTTCGCTGATATCTCATTATATACTAGAAATAGTAATAAAAGAATATTTAATGATTTCATCCGAGGACGCTTTCCATTACTTGAAGCCACTTTTATCTGTGCTCACATCAGAAGGAACAATACTTGACACCATTGTTAGATGGGAGAATAGTAACAGTGATGTGAACTCTCCTACTTTTAGGTCATACAGTAAATGAAAAGTGATTTTTCAAATTCATTATTATGGGATAATAGGAATCAGGCAACAATAAATGATCAATAATTTAACATGAATGTAGTTTTATTTTGTGCTTTTATTTATTTATTTATATCTACAGAAACGTTTAAAGTGTGCGGGTTGAAATGATTAACATGGACGATTTTAAAATTCTTTTGCACACATAATAAAATAAGATAAGAAAATTCATTTAGGAATCTAATAAAATATTAAAATTGTACCGGATTATCTTCAGCTCTAGCCTGAGCTTAACGGAAGTGAAGGTAATCCAGCAGTCAGCGGATTGAAACCGTCCTCGTGATGTACAATTTTAATATTTTATTAGATTTTTAAATAATTTTTTTTTATCTTATTTGTGTGCAAAAAAATTTTAAAATCGTCCATTTATTTATTTATTTATTTTTTAACTTCCTTTCATCTAAAAAAAAATGTTTTCGTCGTATTTTAATTATATTTTTTAAAGTAATAATAAATAATCTAATAAGCATTCATTAGATAAATTTTATAAATTATGTAATAAATTTATTACGTAATTAATTTATTAATCTATAATTTGAATTTTCTAATTGTGATATGAAAGGAAAGGAATGCTAAAAAAGTCTGAAATTTCATTTTTATCTAAATTATTTAATTAAGATAGAAAAACAAGGCTTAAACGAAAAAATGAATTTAAGTTATTTTAATTCTGTAAAATATTTATAAAAATATGACATGAAAATGTACAGTTATTATTTGCATTATAAAAATATTACATACAGCTATTTACAGCATTTATAAATTAATGTAGTTAAGTTATTATTATTTGTTTTGTCCAACTTTACAAGATTTTATCGCAGATCTAATAAAATGACAAAACTATTTGAAGTTAATAAACATCGTACTTCTATTGTGTTAGATTTTTACAATTAACGAAATAGGTAAATCCTATATACAAAATTTAGTTGTTTTTTTTTTTCTTTTATTATTTTAATTTCATTGACCTTTTTTTTTAAATTTAAATCTAATAGCAAATCTAAATCTTGTCTCTAAAAACTATAATTCTATGCTTAAGGCATTGTATTCTCCAAAATGTTTGCTCTATAATCGATTCAAAGTCAAAGATAACTTTTTACACTTAGTTATAGTTTGCACTGTCATCTTCGCAAACTTTTGAAACAAGTCTTTGTCAAAAAATAAGTTGTTGTTAATTTCCTCAACTTGATAGCAGTGGTTCTCAACTTGCAGTACTTCAAAAAAATTGTTTTGCATCTGCTAAATAAAATAAATACAACAATTTAAATAATACATTAACAAACTAATTTCTTTCATTTTGTTTTGCATTTTGTATAATAAAGGCCATTTTATTTTTATATAAAGCTATTTTACTTTTAAGAAAAGCTTCGCCTTAAAATTAAACATTAATTATAGTAAGCCTCAAAGGAAAAACAAAAAGATATTGTAATAGTTCGCGAGCTGTAAAATGTTGAGTACCACTTGCATTGTTTTGTCCATCCTAATACTATTCTCGGACAATTGTTAATTCATCTTCCACTGAATCCTTGAGGTCATCCAAGGACCAGCGTTACAATTACAAGATAGTCTTTTGATGTTAGTAGTTTTCTCACTGTTCTTTATCTCTTGGAAACCAGTCTTTGCTTCCGTCTCCAGTCCTCAGACGTCTCTTGTCAATTAAAGAGGGCTCAGCTCGCTTCAGATCATAAGCCAGACCGAGCTTGGCCCAGAAGTCAATGAAGAAAGTGGTATAATTGATCTTCCAGCCCCATTCGCTTGCTTTGTAATCCCAGGGGAAAGTGTGGTGGTAGTTGTGGAAACCTTCACCAATAGCTAACATGGTTGTCATGAGGTTCTCAGCAGGATTGATGTGCCTAAACGAAACAGAACATTATGTAGTTTTTTATTAATATAGTTAAAATACTAAATTGATGACTAACGCTAAGTAGTTTGAATGTACTGAAGTTAATATTTTGAAATATAGATTACCGAAATGAAATATGAAAAATCTGAATTATTTTGAAATGATAACTTACTTGTCATACGGTTTGTCGCCCCAAAGATGAGCAGCGCTGTTGACCATCCAGGTAGCATGAAGAAGATAACAGTAACGGAAGATAGTGCAAAGGAAGAAGCTGTTCCAGGCAGTCTCATCAAACAGAAACATTGGTATTAGCATAGGAAAAACAAGTCCCCAGAAAACACTGAGCCACACATAGTATCTAGAAGGTAAACATCATTACTTGTTTTTTATTGGGATTTATTTATGTATTCAATGCTTTCATTCAAATTTGACATATGGAAAACATTTATTTTGAAGTTAAAAAAAAAAAAAAAAAAAAAAAAAAAAAAAACCAAAGAAAGATTTAAAAAAACGAGCTAAAAAAATATCATTTAATCTTAAATTTTACTTGGTATAGTTAGAGTTGTGGAAAAAAGAAAATTATTAAGAAAAGTCCTTTGCAATAAGCTCTGTATTATTATTTTAAATTTCGTTATTTTAAATTTATTTTTTTCATTTTAATTAATAACATAGCTTTCTATTTCTTTATGATATGTTGAATTCGATTAAAAAAATTCTTAATTTAGTTTGAATATATTAAGGATATTTAAATTTTATTAGTAATTTGAAAATTTCTGTTGTGCAAAAATAAATTAAATTTCTTGACCCAAACGGTTACTTAACGCCAAATTCTCGAATTACTTATAGAAGATTGAAATAGCAAACCATTAAAGGGGAAAAATAGAACAATGAGATATTTGAAAGACGATAGAAAAAGGAAATAAAGCTTCAACTTACTTCTTTTGAAAACTGACGACTGGATCTGCTAACAAGTCACTCATATCAAGGGTTTTTCCTTTAATTTTGACATCAGGGTGTTTTCTGCACATCAACCAACCCATGTGAGCAAAGAAGAACCCTCTCTTAGCGTTGTGGGGATCAGCATCAGTTTCGGAGAACTTATGATGAAGGCGATGATCGCGGCTCCATTCATAGATATGATTCTACAGTTCAAAAGTAAAAACAAAAAGTAGATTAAAATGTTCATTATAAATAGTGCCTTTTCTATTTCTCTTATTCTACATCTGTAGTAATTAAGATTTAACAATATAAAAGAATTTATACCTGCATAGCCATAGAGTTTGCGATCATCAGCATAACCCTTAAAGGAAATCGAGCCTTATAAGCACGATGGGCCCATAGACGATGGGCCCCTGCCGTTATACCAAGTCCACTTGAAATGTAAAGAACGTAACCTAAAAATAAAAATTAAATCTTTTTATAATTACATGTTGAAGAAGAGTAGGAATATGAAATACATTACAAAAGCTTTAGGTTTTTCGTGTCCTAATTAAGGAAAACGTATTCTTATGTAATTTTGCATTGTAAAGTTATTTAAGAATCTTTCATAATTTGAAGATGAATTATAGCGTTTACAAACTTTATTAACCCTCAATTAATTATTCTCCCGATTGGTTTATGAATATTTTTTTTTTATTCTGATTATCATAATTTACATTAACTTAAATTTAGTTAATGGCATATATAGAATAAGAGTTTTTGACAGAAGCGTATCACAGGATGTATATTGTTACAAATCCAAGTATTGACCTTGGTTTGAACGAGAAGCATTCAATTGATGCTTCGATGAGGTGAAGCTATGGCTTTGTTGGAATCCATCCAACCTCGTAATATTACATTTAAAGTACAATTTCGTTGGCATTGCTTAGTTTAAATTTACCGTTTAGTTATGTGGCATGATGGAATTTCAAACCGACATTTTATTCACTAAATTCAAAATAGATGACCTCGAATTCAAGAAGATACCAAAAGATCTTATGAATGTAATCCTTGGCATTAATACATTTTCTTTCTATATTCTCTACATAATTCGTAATATATGGTAGATATTATTAAGTGTTATTAGTTATCTGTTCTTTTAGTGTATTGGTTCAGTTCGTAATGACTAATAATTATAGCAATAACATTTAGCAATTTAGTTATACATAATTGCTAATTACATTAACTTTCATAAACCCGTTATTATTAAGTTATCCTTTTTTATTTTAACTTTTTTTTTTAATGTATTGTTTCATTTGTAATTACTAGTAATTATAACAACTTATCATCCCTAATTACTGATTAATTATGAATAATTATTCATGATCTTCAGATCGTTCTTTTTTTTAAGAAATCATCTTACATTTCATCAAACCTATCAGTTTTCTTCTTTCCCTATTATCTGTGGTATTTCCCCACGAATCCAGCAAATGATGAAAATGGATCACGCCACTCGAGCGTAAAGTAACCTTTCAACTTGTTAGGAAATCGATACTATTTATTTTTTTCTTGTTCATTTATTTTTTTTAATCAGTGTAATTAATTAACTTTAATGACTGTTTACGAAAAGCCGTGATTTTCGGCGGGAGATCTTTTGCTAAGGATTTCTGTATCCATAAACATTTTCTTTGTTGTTTTATTAGGAATTGCCCGCACAAAAATAAATAATCTGAAAAGCTTTCTCTCGTACGATCTACAGTCGTATGATTTGATCTTATTCCACTTGATTTGTTCTACTTTAAAGCGAATCAGAGTAACATCTTTCTGAGCTATCCAATGAAGTTCGCGATATGCTATCCAGAAAAATAATAGTACGGTGTTAAAAAAAAAAAAAATTGCCTTTTCTCCAGTCAACATTGTTGCTTTGGTATTACTCTACTCCCAATCAATAGGCATCCCCAGGAATTTGGAATGGTAGCGGTTAAATGGTTTGTTCAACCAAACAAAAACAAAAATATTACGTCCTTCTTAATTGATTACATAATTTCTCGCCAGTGGCAAATTCGGTAGGCCTAATAATAAGTGGATTGAAAAATATGCAAATAACTTTGCGAAATAGACTCAAATCCTACAATATAGTTAAAATTCCAATGTTTGGTTAATTTCAAAACTAACCAATTAATTAAGCTTATATTCATTTCCTGTCTGATGGCAGCTTCAAAAGCATTAGGGCTACTTGTTTGTTTATTTTAAATAACAAAATATTAACATTAAAAATCAGTTTTCTGATCACCATGAATCCATAACATTCAAGTTATAAAATAAATTGTCGATACCATTTGAAGAGCTGTCACTAATAATAAATAAAAACATTTAAAAAATATTCTTATTTACAATTAAGATTTGCTTAGCAGTTATAGAAAGCTATAAGATAAAGTGTTTTTTATTTTTTGGTGGATATTTCTTCTCTTTAATATGAAATCAATTTCCTTTAAGACTGCGAATAGTAAGCTTCTATCATTTAACATATATTCATACTTGAAAATTTAGAAATATGTTGCTCTTAATAATTTTCTTAATTTTTTTTTTTAATTCCTATTCCTGCAGCGGCTGTCTAATGCAGTGCTCCGCAACCTTTTCTCACCCACGGCACACCAAAGTTTTTCCTAGAATTCCGCGGCACATCAAAAAACTAAAATATATAGATATATAGCATACTTCGCTTTGTAGTATTGTTTTATTTATTTATTTATTTTATTTATTTATTTATTTTATTCATTTATATTATTTATTTATAGTATTATTGTAGAAAAATTATTTAGTTGTAATATTGTCTTATTTGACCGCGTCACACCTGTATTGGCTCACGGCACACCATTGTGCCGTGGCACACCGGTTGCGGAGCACTGGTCTAATGCATGGATTTTGCTATTCACATCCCCACAAGATAGTCCTTTTCTCCCGAGTTATTTCGTCTCCATATAGGCCCTTGGGCCCTCCTAGCCTTTTATCAGTGAGTATCAGGTCTTCTGAGAATCACGATAGCTGAGATTGGACCCCCAGAATTGAGTCCAAAAGCTGATCGTAGAAAACTCTACTTCCCATGCTATCCACATTTGTTCAGGAATACAGGTTCAGTATTTCCACGGCCTCTTTGTATCGTATTATTAAATCATATAATTTGAAATACTAAGTAATTTCGGTAATTACATCCAGTACTCAAAGCGTTTTCCTTATCGTATTTAGAGTATCGTAGCTTGCAAAAAATTAAATACTGATTCATTTTAAATTTTATTTTCTCAGAAAAGTGAACAATATGTGAAAACAAACTAATTAACATAATAATTGTTGTTTTCTTTAAGTATCGGACGAGAGATTGTCACATAGTTATTATATTATTCTAAAGAATAAGTATTATTAAAAAATAATCGCAACTTCTCTGGCTGAGGAATGCCTTGAAAATGATGAACTAGTTTTTAACCATATAATTCAAATGCAGAAATCTTTCAAAATGATTCTTTTGTCCACGGGCGGAAATTGAATTTTATTTAAAACCCCTTTTCCAATGCCGAAAAGAAGGGTGCTGCTTATTATCACTGCGTGAAAAACCGATGGGTATTTATTTTATCTATTTAACCTAATTTCCGGGATATTGTAAATACTCGTCTTAAATAAAATCCTCTTTGAGATTTCCGCTTTTAATTTATAGAATTATACGTTTCTTGTTCGTTTTAACTTCGAATAAGAAACGAAAAAAACTGCCAAGAATTATTGTGAATATTGTTATCGCAAATATAATTTTTTGATTTCGAACTAGGAAGATTTTTGTATTTATGTTTTAATATGTATTTTTAAATGAAAATATTTTTTTTTTTTAATTTTTTTGATTATTTGGTAATTTAACACAATCTGATTCAAAATCATCATAAATAATATCATTAAGTTATAAAAATTCTTTTATTATACCTAACTTCTCCATATTACGATATTTCGAATGCCTAATCGGCTTTCTTTTTCAAGCTCCACAACTAAAATAAATAA
>JAFIDM010000003.1:44344508-44385090 GCA_023159025.1 Thereuonema tuberculata
TTTTATTTTATTTTATTTTATTTTATTTTATTTTATTTTATTTTATTTTATTTTATTTTATTTATTTTATTTTATTTTTTCTAGCTAGCTTACCAATTGCAAGTGAGGCTCATCAATTCCTTGTGTGTGTTTCCTCTTCATTCCTCCCAATAGCTTTTGAACCGCAAGACGAATCTTCTTGGAACTTGGCTTGCATATTCAAGGACTAGGGACGGTTTAACTTTGTATTTGAAATCTTTTCCATAAGACTCCTTGTCGAGAAATTAGCGTAAGAAGGTGCCCAAAAATTCTTTAAGACATCATATTAAAAACAGGATTTCGGTTCTATTTCCGTTAATATCTCATTGTTTCAAACAATCAGTATCCTTTTGTAAAACACTATCAGTAAATCCTTTTATGTAATCCATTCGGTGTGATTTAATAACATTGAAATTTATCGGTTTTAAACAGCTGTGTACTGGCTTGGCTTCTCAACCATTTTCGCTTTACTACCATAAGTAATGTCATCTTGAAATTTGATGTCATCTAAAGTTGTCGGAATGGACGAGTGCCAAATCGGTTCTATAGCAAGGGTAGGACAGCTACACAACTTATCCGATTTCGGCAATGGCTTCCTAATGATATCCGCTCTTTAAAATGCTGTTTTGAGATTTGAGTATTTTGCGATCCAGAGTTTTCTGAAACGCAAGTTGTTTTTTTTTAGCAATAATAATAATATAACTAAAACACATGATAAAAAACAGGACACGAAATTTTTAAAAGAGATTTATAAAAACATTTAAAAAAAACATAGGCGCCTTTCGAGTTTCTCCGCAGAACTCCTCTTATCCTAAAGGAGTTCTGCGGAGGAACTCGAAAGGCTCCTAAGTATTTTTTAAATGTTTTTTATAAATCTATTTATTACTAAAATCTTTTTCCTCTGTCCGGCGCAGTTCAACAATGGCCAAGGGTGTGCCTGTGTAATTGTTGCGAATGCAAAAGGTGCAATTGTTGTGATTGTTGTGATTGTTGCGATGAAGTCGGCAAATGCAAAATGAGCATTGTTGAACTTCAAAATGTAGCGTTCTCTCCGTCAACAATGGCGCGCGCTATCAAATAATGAGTTCATTCAAAAAGGAATAACATATCACTATTTGCTCAACTATTCAACAAATCATAACTGCTTTCATTGGAAGCGATTCTTCTTGGATTATCCGTGCTCTTAAATAACAACCAATATATTGTCCTCAAAATGAAAGTTGGCCGGCGGAAGTTTGAACTGCGCAGCCCTTCCGGTAGTTGATCAATTATGTTTTCCTGTCACAATGGATGACGTCGTCTGTTTTCACTGAGAAAGACATGTTGATAACGCCAAATTAAAACTTCTCTCGACCTTTTAGCGTTATTTCAATACCAGTTGCTAACAATAAGTATTTATATAAATAAATAAATATATATTATTTATAAATACAATGCTCTTTTGCAAAGTAACAAGCGATTAGCACAATGGCGGCGTCCTGTCATAAAATCAGACGGAAGTGCCTGACCAGACTAATCGATGATACATGCGCAGATCTCACAAAAACAGGGCGGCCATCTCTCATTTGGAGGACAATAAATTCCTAACCTTACTTACTGTAAATTCAATTAACTCAATTTACTCAAATTGTTAACAGTTAATTGTAAACTCAAATTGTTAACAGTTAATAAGGTTAGGAATGTATATTGGTTGTTATTTGAGAGCACGGGCTGATTGTATATTTTCATACACCACATATAATAAACGATATTGTGAAAGATATTGAGAGGAAACATTGAAAAGAGCACAACAAACAGATTTGGTTCAAAAGAATTTAGCCGAACGTAAAAGATAGTCAAGAGCTAAGGAGACAACGGAAGAGACACAAGAGAGACAGAGGTTAGACGCCGAACGACATCAGGAAGAGCGAGAGAGAGGGACAGAGACTGTAGGTCCTTGAACTCTACTTCATCTAACATCCATCTCAGCATATCTTTTCTTCAAACATCTATTCGATCAATCTGTACAGGGGGCCTCGTCTCTTTTTAAAAAAAATTGTATGCCATTTTATATCATATTTTTTAGTTAAGTTATTTTCGCACACGTTAAAAGTATTTTAAAATAATAATAGTAATAATAATAATAATATTAATAAGAATAATAATAATAATACAGTTGACTCGCGATTATCCGACATTTGACAATCCGACACGCTCGGTAGTCCGTCGGAGGTTGGTCCGAAAACTACCCGATTGAGGCGGTCACGGAGATGAAATGAACAATCACTTACGAAGAAGTTATGTCGGCTGCAAACACTTTGATACGTTGGTGTGAGGAGAGGGAATACAACTACGAGAACATTTTAATGTTAAAAGATATTCAAGAAAAAGCCATGACAGACTCTTTACGTAAGAAGAAACAAAAAGCGATTACAGATTTTTTTTTTTAAGCCGTAAATACGTATGTACGTATTTTTATTTTTTATTTTAAGACATAAAATTATATTTTACATTACATACTATAATTTAATTTTTTTAAGACATAAATACAGTAATAAATTAGTATTAAAATGAATTAGTATATTCATTTGTGTAAAACTATGCCTAATTGAGTTTTTTTTAATATCCTCAATGGCCATAAAATATGTACTCAATATGTATTGTAACAATATACGTACAATATACGTACAACACTCTATATACATAACAACTTAAATTTTCTTGGCTTAGAAGTCAAAATTCAGTTTTAAAAAAATCAACCTTTGGTAATCCGACATTTTTGATAATCCGACACCCCCTCAGTCCCGTAACTGTCGGATCATCGCGAGTCAACTGTAATAATAATAATAATAATTTTTTATTTTAGTTAATTTGGCAAAAAATACTGAAGTTTTTTTGTCTGTCTTACGGAAGTTTCCCTGTTGTTTTTATTATTTTTATTTTTTCGTAGTGCATTATCTCAAAAGCGGCTCTGGCAAAGGGACATTGGTAAGCGGAAAAAATGCTATCTTCTATTGATAAATACAGAGTGATTCAAAATTTCCTGTACAAACTTTAAAAGTAGGTCAGGAATATAAGAACAAATCGTATTCATAGTGGAACGTGTGTCCACAAATGTCATCCGAATGAGCTAGAAGATATACTAAGGTCCAGAAATAAAAGACAACAAGTAAAGTAGACAAAATGTTTATTAGCCCTATGTTCTTAATATGACAGTAAGATGTACACAAATCATGTCTGTTTCTTTCGAATGATCCAGTGCACACAATACCTGGTGCAAACGCTTGATTGAGCATACATCTGTTGAGGAACTGTTCACGATACAATCGTACAGCGTCTCGTCCGTTTCCGTTCGCTGCCCCATAGGCTAGGTGCATATCTGCCCTCTCAGCATTAGTGAAGCGATACATTCTACTCGCACAAAGTCAATGTCTCAAATGACGATGGCGCACACTGCCCAACTAATGTGCTGCCATAACAGCACCCTCTAACAAACATTCACTATGACATACATTCCACTATGAATACGGTTTATTTTTGAATTTCCTGACCAACCTTTAAAAATTTATACAAGGAATCACCTGACTATTTAAAATATCTATCAGAATATGCAACGGAACAGTAGTTTACCCCAGATAATAACTTATCTAAACTATTTCACTGTATTGTCTAAATCTATGATTAGTTTATAGACTTAGTTTCAAGAAGACTTCACTTACAAGACTCATCATTATATCCTTTTGCACTCAGTCAATAATGTGGTGATGGCTATTACATTTACTCTTCCATTTTTTAATTTAAATTAAATTGATTAGATTTTTCATCTCTTGTTCCAAGATTTTTCTTTTATGGTTATTATTGCTTAGTTTTGAAATACATTGTGTTATTTTGCGAACGATCAACAAATAAGATATTCGAAAAATTTCTAATAGCTTTTTCAAAGAGAGCTTCTGTTAAGTGAGGTTCCATGAAATTTCATGAATTTCACCCCATTAATAATTTTTGAACTGCTGGATGCATCTTCTTCAAACTTCGCATGCATATTTATGAAACGAGATATTTGGATTCTTTTCTATTTTTTTTTTTTTTTTTTTGGTCGATCCTATTGAAAAATTAATCCGCGGAGGATACGATACTTTAGAAGGGATACACTATTACTGCTATCTCGTATCCTTGATCTCAGCACCGAAAACTCGTTCATTGAGCGCTCACTGTCCAATCCTGCTCAGTTCCTGTATATTATACAGAGAGGGTGTTAATCCGCAGAGATCAACACCCTCTCTGTATAAAAACACGAAGTATAAATTTGCAGTTCGTGTAATTCACTATGTAGATTCTTCTTATTCTTTCTTTCTCCGTCGTAAATAATAAAATGAAATAAAACACTTCAGAACCTCCTATTGCGATGAATTTTCGAGGTCTATTACCTATACACCATTTTCAAGCCTTTCTTTTACTTCCATTAAATAAATACATAACTACATAAATCATGAATATAAAAATGATAATATACAATTATTGAAATGGAAAATCGATGTTTCCACAACACTTATTCTCAATACAGTAACAATACTGGATATTGAACAGGACAATAATAAAAGAAATATAAAAGAAGCATTGTTTATTAACAATAATAAATGTTAATAAAGGAAAAACAGTGGACGGCTTTACTAGACGTCTAGCGTCTATTCTTCAGAATAAGAGACCCCGAAAATTCGCTGTAATATGTAGTTGAAGTGTTTATTTTATTTTATCACTACATAGACGTTGTAATAAAATTATAATCAACTTATATAATTTGCTAATTTCGTCTGTCTGTCTGTCTGTCCGTCCGTCTGTCTGTAACTCGATATAATTAAGCTATTAAGATAGATCCAAGGTTCTCAATGGTACCATTGAATCAAGCGTACTCAAATTGGATGAAATATTAGTTCATTTTATCATTCCATGTTGTTTCCATGAAATTTTAACTGAAATTCTAACAAAACACGTTCAAAACCAAATAATTTTATTACCACTGCATCCATTTTAATGAAATTTGGCATACTTACTCAGTTGTTTACGCTGATTTCGAAACTCAAAACCATTTTTGCCGTAGAAGCTTCGTTCACAAGTTAGCACAGTATTTAGATTACATTTACTTTATATTTGATGGTTGATAATAAAATGATTTTTCAGATTTGTTTATGCCTGTCGTCCGACAGGCTTTGCTGCTAGTTAGCTTAATAAAATAGAGAAATGTTTATTTCCATAAAATAAAGTTGAAATATTGTTTGCCTGTGAATTTATAACTCACACACAATGAGAGATTTCATTGGCTGTATTATCCTATTTCATTAGTGATTCTGAAGGGGATAAATAGGGTTTTTGAATCTAGTTTGATTCTGTTGGTTAATTACATATAATTTATTCTTTATTTAATTTTTGCATAATTTTGGATATTTTATTCAAATAGAATAAATGTTCTTCGAAGAAATCTTGATTGCCGATCGTGAATTGTTAAGCCTTACTACAGTTTATGCTTAATTTTTTTTTTTTTTTTTTTACAAAACAGACAAAACTTGGTTCTGAAGAAGGAGTGGGACATGATACTGGATAGATCCTTGTTTGAGGGATTTTTCCCACTTCGGGGTGAGGTTTATCCCGTCCCTTTCCGGTCTAGCAGTGTGCTCACCAAGATTCGGAAAGAAGACCACGAAAACAACCTATCCGAGAAACTAACAACGGAAGTTGTTATATATACGCCAATCTAAATGTAATTAATATACATCTCCTGAAGAAGGCCCGAGGCACCGGATCGAAATATCGAATAAATCTCACCCCGGAGTGGGAAAATCCCTCAAAGAAGGATCTATCCAACAAACGAAAAACATCTTATTTTTATTTTACAAACTTGTTATTGACAAACTGGATCTATTTCCTTTGGCGGAGTACACGATCTTCTGAAGAAAAAAATCCACAATACTAATGATTGATGCACTAAGTTTCTTTTGCAAAATATTATTTATTTAGTATTTTTATCTTTATTTACCCAGCGCAATAATATTACAGTGGAAACTCGATTAACCGTCACTCGATTAACCGTCACTCTCTGTCATCCGTCATCGATCGCAAAACCTACTTCTCCGTAAAATACGGGACATTGATGCGAAAAAAAGCTCGAGCCTCGAATGAACAGAAGAAGATGACTGATTACAGCTTCAACATATAAACCTTATTATCTAGTAGGCCTACTGTTTTATGTTTTTATTATTATTATTATTATTATTATTATTATTATTATTATTTGTTTGGTGTTTGACGATATCTATTTGTTACCAATAGATTTTTCTTTGTATAATTTATTGTTTGCCTTTCGTCCCAAACCAGCATTGAAATTTCGTTATCGTACATGTTTATTGCGAAATTTCTGTTAACCGTCTATTCGGTATAACCGTCACAGTCCCGGTCCCGAAGGTAACGGTTAATCGAGTTTCCACTGTATAAATAATTTTATGTTTACAATATTTTTTATTCGTATTCGTGTATATTTGATTTTAGCAATTGATTGTAAACTTATATTCCTTGCAAAGAATGTATTGAGTACGAAAGAGGTTGTATATTGAATATAAAAATCAAAGGGTGAGACCAAGTTGTTTCCTAGAATAGCTGTTTCACCCTTTATTGGCGATCATCAGCCAGAATCAGACACCAGTAAACAACACGATCTCGATACAGGCTCGACGATTGAATGTAAACCTTTATACTTTCCATTATGTAACGCATTTCACCTTTCAAAAATATAATTATCTTTTTTTTTTTAATGATTTATCTGCAGGAAAGAAATAAGAATTAAAAATCTTAATTTATCTCATTTATTTCGAAGTATTTTACATTTTCGTTAAGCCTGCGTGACATTTTTTTTTTTTTTTATATTACTATTAATCATTTTTATCGCTTAATTACGAAGTGAAACGAGATAAGATTTTTTTTTTTTAATAGCAAATTTCCGTTCTTGGGAAGAAGCAACTATACATTTAGACAAACGTATAATTAAACTATATATTAATTAGCATAATAAACTTCAATAACGCAAACATGAAAAAAATTGCAACAAGTTAACAACATTCACATATTTATTATATTTAACCTTATTCTAATTAAATATTAAACTTACCAATTAAGTAAGCATGTGATGGAAGCACGTTTTACACATAGGACAAATTCAGCCTCCCTTGCCTTGTTTTTCATCGCAGTTTGAAGAATTTTATCTTGCTGCATAGAACACAAGTTTAACTTGAAATTTTTGATTTTTCTTTTTCCCTAAAGTTTCTGTATTGAATTAAAATAAATATAATTTCTCTGTCAGTGGGATATTCCCGCCATCCCTTCGCTCTTCGGCGCCATTTCAACAGATCGTCTTGTCTTATAGTAGATCTGTTTCATCTTTGTTATAGATGTTTTAATCTTTTTTTTATGCTATTTTTAGCTAAAAATACGCAAGGCAAGAAAACTATCCAATCTAGCGTCGAAAATTACGAACTTTCTCCAAAACTAGCCGTTCATTTGCACTAATACAACCTAACGCTAAATTTGGACAATTTATTTGGTTGAATGAAAAGTTGGTTCAATCGACTTGTTTTCGAGAGTGGCTGGCATTGCGGGGCGTTGTGCACCTTTGAAGATGATAGTTACAAAGTTATATATTTATGTATAGCTAAGTTAATTATATTAATGACAGTAAACTGATAATAAAGGATATGGCATATAAATATTAGCGTAAGAAATAGCACTCTAAAACTTGGTAAACACTTGCAAAAATAACGTTTATATCTAAGATGAACTTAAATCGTTTAAATACATATATCTTTCAGATATAATTAACAACTTCTTGAAATATATTATCTTCAAGCTTCAGATGAAAGAATCTAATAACTGTTCTATAGTATCAGTTCACATAGGAAAATTCGAAACCCTACTATCGTTCCATAAGTAGGTAAGTCTATCTAGGAAAATTATTTTCACAGGATCAGCAATTATATCTTCTGTAATTATTCACTATAATACGTAGAAAAGTTCTCTTTACTGTTACTGTAATGTTAACTATCTATCTTGTAACTCTTTATAATTAACACTATTAACGTTTCACATATTCCAGCATTACGTTGTAACTTTCACTAAGATGATTCAGTTCAATCTTTAAACTTTAATTATATACTTTTCTTCTTTACTTTAACTTGAATTATACTTGAATTAAAGTTAATAATTCGATGCACTAACCGTTGTCTTCTCAATGGTAATAACAAAGTTATAAAAGTCACTTACTTTGTCGTCTTCTCAATTACCCTCTATAGAGAGTAGTTTACACTGCGTAGCGTCCCTTGTATCGTTGAAATGTCTATGCCTTTCTTTATGAAAGTTCTAGGATCCATTCTGACTTGTGCTTGCTTCTTTGTAGTCGTCTAGGCTTATCGCTTAGGATCTCGAACGTCGGACTATTTCCCTCTTTATTCAGGAAATAAAATTAATAGTATTAGTACTATACTAAATACAATTAATGTTCAAGTAAAATTACTATTCTTAGTTTCACAATAAGTAATTCTACTTATATCACTTGTCCACAGTTATGCATCATCATGGACTTAACTTGTATCTGAGACATCTTGATTCTATCATGCCGATAGTGGAGATTATGAACTTGCCGATGAACAATGGATGGAAGGTAGAAGTGAATTCTGAGTTTTGTCACTAAGCAACCAAGTTTTCTAATATAATAAACAAACTTCATTTGCTCCAGCATATTATTCCTACTCTTACTAAACAATTACAGTATCTCTATTGTTATCAAATAATTAATCTCCTATCAACCTTTTGTTAAAGGAAACATGACTAGTAATTCATATTACACAATAAAATAAACCTATTGAACAACAACCTTTCAAAGACAAATTACCCTCATTCAGTTAAGCAAATCAGTTTTGGCACTATCAGTTATACTTCCTCTCCATACACTACACATTTTTTTTAAGTCTCCACTTGCATTTCTTCTTTTTCAGAAATAATAAAGCTTCACGTCGAAAATGCATTTTAGTATCTTTCATTTAAAATAATTTTCTAGGAAAACTACTTACATTATTACAATCCAATACTTGTTTATAAAAATGCAGTTTATAAAAATGGAAGTTTAAAAAAATATATTAAGTTGCTTAATAGGTTTTGAAACTGATAAAGCATTAGACAAAAACAACTGATCCCTCTTCGTTGACCCACGGCGACATTAAATTTTTATCGTGAACCCCCATATCAAACCAAAAAAATAAATAAATAAATAAATAAATAAATAAATAAATAAATAAATAAATAACTGGTCACGAGTAACTAAATAAGAAAACTCCGTTATTATAGAATTTACCAAAAATATTACCAAAAATAGGTAATACTAACGTTAAAGTATAAATAAAATGTTTATAAACTAACCAAAAAAAAAAAAAAATTAAAAACCATAAAATTTTTGAAGTAATTAAAAAGGCCAGACACACAAATACTTTAAAAAAAAATAAAACACGTTTTATGTTTTTTAAAGTATTTGTGGCCTTCGTTAATTTTATGCACGTTAAATTGGTGAAAACCATAAAATTTTGTTAACCACAAAATTTAAGTTTGATATTCTTCCGGAATATTTCAAAGAGCGATTGTCGTGGTTATGTGAATTTCTTAAGCTATTTTTAATTTTTACTGGTCTTATCTTGTCAGATTTGAGTTGAATTCACACAATAAATAACTTGGAGCTACTTCCTCAAATAAATCTAGAAAAAAAAAATTGTTGAAGTTTCCGCAGGTGCTGAGAAAAGCTCATCAGTTTTGTTGAAATGTGTGAGAAAAAACAATGATTTCGTGTAATCCTAATTGTGTTAATAAATTTGATTTGCTCCAAAGGCCTCACGATATAATTCAGAGAAATCTGTTAATGGCTGTGGGAAGGTATTTATTCGTAAAAGCATTTTAAACTTGTTATCTCTTTAATAAACAAGTAATAGAAAGTCAATTAGCTTTAGATAAACTTTTAAAAAAAAGGAAAAAAAATACTGATTTTGATCGTTTATTACAAATCGAGAATCTTCGCGCGCCCGACTGCCAATTTCAGTATCTTTAATGTTATTGACCTTGAGGTGTCTTCAAATAGTCTTTAAAACAAAGACTGTGCCGAAACATTTATATATTTAAAATTAAAATGGAGGTGTTCGGATCTGTCTTTCAATAAACAAATTCATTTTGACTTGAATGAAAACTGAACAAATTGTCTATCTATTGCAAGGGCGTAAATTGGGCGGGGGGGAGGTCTAGGGGGCCCGAAATCTCAAAATGTTTAGATTAGCTATTTTTTTTTTTTCTCTTTTTTATTATTATTATATTTTTTTCTTGATTGTATTTGATTGATACTGATCAGTTCCTCATCCAACCCACGAAATAAAATCCTAAAATAAACAAAATCCTGAAATACGCCCTTGTCTACTTGAATAACTGCTGATTGTGGCAAGCGTTCAGCTTCTTGTGCCTCTTTCTCATTTATACTTACCATTTTTATCATTCTTTCACTCATTTGCTCTCGAAAATATCAAAGGGATCCAAAGAAGAGATATTACCGGACAGGAGGACAAGCTGTGAGTAGGATCCGGTCTCCTGGTCACATATTTGATATTTCTGCAACATTGCTACAAAATAGTTGATATTTAAATACTTCTTATTATCTCATTATTTATACTTTTTGTTTTTATTATAATACATCATCATTTTGATTATTTGATTGTTTTCGAGTAATAAACTTATTTTTTATTTGATTTCACTGAAGTATTTTTATATTTATGGTTCTTTCTAGTTTTTTTTTTTTTTTATGATAAATTATTTTATTCTATTTTATTTACTTACATTTTACTGTATAGCATTCATTAATACATAAAGTTTAAAACATAGACTGTTACTTGATAGTCATTTTGGAATATATTAAAGAGTATTATCTTTTTTTCCAAAATATTGCTCAACGTTTTCTTAAAAAGTATCAAAATGAAATCTTATCGTTCCTAATTCAACTTATTAATGTTGTAATATTTGAATCTTTTGTTGTGTTATAAATTATTTGTCTCCAAATGCCCGATCAACAAATTGTCCAACGTCATTGTTCAAAATACTAGGAAATTGACATCTAATTTTCTAAAACTTCCTTATTTGAGTCATGTTGATCTACTTTCGACGCCGATTACTAATTAGGTGTTTTCTGGGAATAGGATTTGATTAAATGGTGGTTTCAGCAAAATTTCCTTTGTAATTTGGTCAGTTAATTATAAGTTAAAGTTTATAAGTTAAACTAGCCGGCTGCAGTCCCTTCGCTCAGGAAGCATTGCATTTGTAATGTAAAACAAGAAAGTTCTATTTATTCTAAAAAAACAAAATTACATTGAGTTAACTAAAAACTGAAACTTAGAACTAAAACTAAAGTAAAGTTTAAATTCTAAAAAAATACATGAAGTGCATTATTGAAACCCATTTAGAACAGTCGGAAATTTGCTCAGTTGAGTCGTTCGTGGGTTTCTGTGGTGCAAAGGAATCGGTTCATCCTAGAACCTTTAAAACATGGTTGTAAGGAAGTTTCCCCCCCCCTCTCCCTTCTCGTTTGCACCTCTTATGAAGGGAATATGGAAAATTCGTCGAATTCGTATCTTTCGATTTTGACGAAGAACACTCATGTGAAATTTCATGTTTCCAACTAAAGCGGTTTCAGAGATATGTGTAACCTTCAAGTAAGGTTGTCCCCGGTTTACACCCCTTAGTCCAGATCCCAGTTTTCGTTGTTCATGCCTTATTCTGGGATGCATGTGAAACTTCGTGCCAAATTTGGTAAAGATCCGTTGAGAAATGCGACGTTGTTTCAAGACAAACAAGCAAACAAGCAAACTTATGCGCTTATTGTGTAGATTACTAGCAAAAATACTCCTGATTCGCGCAGGTTACAAAAAAAGAGTTGTCCTGATGTGGATGACAAAGAAATTGTAATTGAAACTTTTCCAGTTGGTAAAAAAGGCAGGAGGTAGTTACAAATTATATTAGAGACCTGCTGCTACTGTCGCTTCGCTCCGGAAGCCTGGCGTAGTTAACGTTAAAAAAACAAAACAAAAAAAAAACCGCTTTATTTCTTCAAAAAAAGCAAATTACGTCAAGTAAACTAAAAACAGAAACTTAAATTATATCAAGTAAACTTAAAAATGAAACTCGTGTGAAATTTCATATTTACAACTCCAGCTGTTTCGGAGATACTCATACTCTGCAGAAAAGTCATCCCTGTTTACACTCCTTAGACCGGATCCGGATTTTCAGAGGTTTATATTTCAATAAAAAGGAAAAAAAAAATTTCCATTAGCGATCTCTGAAACATGATTTGGTTTTGTTATTACGGAGTAATATCAGTTAAAAATGTAATTAACTTTAATTAGGTTATTTTATATTTAAAAAATAGATTTTAACGTTTTTCATCATTGTTAACCTAATGTATTTTGCACAAAAAAAAAAAGCTTCAGAATATCAAAAGAACCGCGAGAAAGGAGATATTTTTCAATGTGGAAATTAACTTTTCATCTCAATTGTTTTCAAACATTTCAATGATAAAAATCTTAAATAGCCTTTGATGCCGTTTGGGAGCTGAAATTGATGGTAACATAACGATGTTCTTTTGTCATTTAGTACCATCTAGCGAGCAATTAAGGAAGTAAAAGACGAAGAATCAGAAAGCCCATTGTATTCGTGAATTGATGAGTTGTCGGAAGAAGGGAAAGTTAGAAAGGAAGCATAAGCTTTGAACTCCCTTGAGGCAGCATCTTCCTAATGCCATATTAAAATAAGGAAAAAGTTTCAAGTTCATTCCTCAGTAAATACTTACATTAGAAATGCTGAAATTAAAAGGAGAATATTGAACATTGATAAAAATTATATATGGTGATATATGATACGTTTAACAGAATAGGAAATGTTCCATTTTTGTTTTTTTTAATACTGAAAGATAAGAGAAGGAAAATAATAATAAAAAAAAAACTTTAATCATAACTTTTGCTAAATTGTTTATTAAGTTGTTTATTAACTTTTAAAGGAAAAAGTGTTTATCTTGTATTGGAATTCCTACCGTGGAATTAATCAAGTAGAGGTGTACTCTGACTTACGACTTGGCTACGCTCCGACCAGGCGGTCGTAAGTTGATCATTACATACGAGTGATCAGAGGTACAGTGTATAATACTACATTGTCAGCAAGTGTTTTTTATACTTATTAAACTTTTTTATACATATGTAAACGCGAAATTAATTCAAATATCTATAATACAATAACAATAAAAATAATAATATTTTACTTTTATTTATTTTTTTAGTAACATAAGTTACATAGGTAAGCTGAATACAGTTCCATTAAGGAAGTGTTCTTATCAACGGATTCTGATATTTACATTCTTTTTTTTGTTTTTTTCTTTTGTTTACTAACTTACAAGTCTGCTAGATTTATAAAACAGAAAAAAACAAAAAATTGAGTATAGATAATTTAAATATACAAATACATAATTACTTATTAGTACTGAAGTTATTCTATAAAACAATTTAACATTTTAACATGCTTAAAATATTTTAATACTTACATTAGTTTTACATAACAGTACCATTTAAAAGCAAATCCAAAACTAATCTCTTTTTTTTTTTTTTTTTTCATTTTAAATTTTATATTCTTATAAAAAATAAAGAAAAAAGAAATCATTTAGGTATATCTTTTTCTTTACTTTTTAAGTATTTTCAATAAGCCATTTTTTTTAAGGTTAAAGAAATTACAAACAGTCGCAAATGACAGAATTTCACAATGTCCCGAGCATTTTCTCAGCAACTGATCTAATTCCGAAGAATTTTCATCACAGTCTTAACCTACTGGAAGTTCACCTAAATGTAATCAAGCAAATGCAAAAAACATGTACTCTCTTAAGTACATGCCATATTTCTTAATGGGAACCCAATTATAAACCATGTGACCATATTGAGAAATAAATCTCCGATGAGAAGTCGCATCAAAACCACCAATCAACATCAACGAAACACAGGTGTAGACATATCTACTACTCAGTTCTGTAGTGTACATTGGAAAATTCAGTACAGTAGTGTAAATTATAATCAAATTTATAAAATTAATTTTTTTAAGAGCTTATCTACTGTTTTTACATTTTTCTATATTATGCATAAATTTAACGTGCTTACAACAATAACATGAGAAGAAAAAAAGATCTTAGTTATATTTGTCTAAATAAAAAGTTGGAAATCAATAAGGTGTCGAACAAAGCATTGATGTGAACCTTATTCCTTTTTTTTTCTTTCTCATGTTATTGTTGTACGCACGTTAAATTTATGCATTGTATATTTTCTTGTTTAACAATTAATCCCTTACAAGCTAAGCGATCGCTAGCGGGGATTAATTGATTGGACTTTTTATTCTTTATTTAAGTTTTGATGTTTTTGTAATTGGAGGGCCGTTGTGATGTTTATTTTTGTTCTTTTTATATGTTTCCCGAGTTCACTGAGATGCAGATACTGGGCGGATTCAACTGACGAAGATCAGGAAACTAGAAATGGTCCATCTTGGATTCCCGGTATCACAATTTCAAAAAACAGATCAGCAAACTCTCAGTCTTGTGCGTTTTTTTTTTTTTTCCTCACTTTTCTATATTCTTAATGCAAAATTCAATTTAAATTTAAATTAATTATACACTTTTCTGTAACCTTGCTTATGTAGGAGGCCTCGGACGTAAGTTCGAACGGTCGTAAGTCCGCATACCTGTATATATTTTACCCGTAATGAAAATCTTTATGAAATAATGAAACAAATTTCCAAAAATACATAACGTCGTTATTTTTAAATGAAATAATTTTTTTTTTTTTTTGTTAACAGATGATCTAGTAAATTTTAATTATCTTGATTATTTCAGGTGCATGTATGTCTCGAACCTTCTTTTTATAAGATTTACTAGCAAATCTTTGATCACGTGATCTTGGATTGTGAGATAATTTTCTCATCACCAGTAACCGCATATAATAATGAAAATGTGAGCATCTCGGAGACCGTCTTGGAGACCCGGGATGTCTCGGGACGTCCTGTTGATCCACGTAGATATAAATGAAAATGTGGGCATCCTCAAAGCTATACCTAACATTTGACACCTTATTTGCATTTCTGTGTCTTATGGTTTCGGAAGAGATAGGGTCAGAAAAAATCAACTTTTCTTTTAATAAATGTAGAGTTATTATAATTATTATGCATACTATATAATATTTAGCGTAGATCCCTCATTTACAATATAAATTTTCTGTTAAATGTAAAATATATTGTAAAACAGCCCAAGACAGAACGAATGTTATTCTCTTAAGTGTTTATTAAATTTATTAACTTGAACATTTTGAAATTTTACTTACGCTCAGCAGCAGCAAGTTCCTAAAAACACCTGATCTACTTTCTTTCTAGAATTCCTGATTTTTTTTTGTTTTTGTTTGTTTGTGTGTTTGTTTGTTTGTTTGTTTTATAAAGTTGGGAAAATAATATCGTACGAAAACTCTCGATTTTAAATTATACAACATCTGCTTCGTACTGACAAGAGTACAAATTTCATTTTAATTTTCAAATTTTTATAAAAAAAAAATAAATCCGCATTAAGTATTTATCTAAATCCAATTGAATTTTATCTTATCAAAGCGCGAGCAAATTAGTGCATTGCTATTCGCTTTAGTGATTGATTAATAAATATTTTTAAAATATAGATTGAAATCGATTATTTCGATTCTAATAATTTCCTAGTGAACTTTTTGACACTTTGTGTTCCGCAGCCAGAAAAAAATTTTGATATACGCTGAAACGAACAATTACATGCTCTATATTCTCGTATTTGAAAAGTGGAACTATTACATTTTTGGAGCGTTACAAAAGGAATTAATTCTCTGAAAAGGCAGGAATAAGGTTCACATTAATGTTTGTTGCACACCTTATTGATTTCCAACTGTTTATTTAGACAAATAGAACTTTAAGTACTCAGTCCTTCCGGTACTCAGTCTATCTCATATTGTTCTATTAAATTTGTCTGTCTCTTTCAATTTGGGCAAATAACGTTCTTAGATCTAATATCTTTAACATAAATATACTAAATAACCTAAAATAACATATAAAATTATGTAAGAAAATATTAAAATTGAAATTTAAGGAAGACATAAATTGAAGCGCGTGCCACTGATTAGGAAATACTGCTTTATTTCAGTTGCAATTTTATTTGCCGATAGTCATTTGACACTGTAGAGACTTTTTTTTTTTTAATTTAAACATTATCGAAACTCTTTCCTTCTTGTGTTAATAAAAAAAATTAATAGTTCATTGATAAAGCAAGAACGCATAGCAACTGCTTGTGAAATTTCAAGTACAGTTCAAAATTGAACTCTGAACTATAAAAGATATATTTGAAATAAGAATTCATCATTGCTTCTAAGGAATCAAAACTCAAGAAGTACACATTCACTAATAAGGAAAAGGTCAAAGGTAAATCAAAAGTAAAAATAAAAAAAATTAAAAAACCTCTATATTCTGTCAATTTGTTCAGTGGACTTTGATATAAGACATTGCCATTACAAAACCTGCAAGAGAACCCGAAAGAACTAGTCTCTCTCCAATTCACGATTTCATTTTCACTTTTTAGATTTGATGTTGATACAGTAGCAATGATTGTAATTTATCAACTGACAGTCTTCACAAAATCATACCGATTGTTGCTCCCTCTAGTGTCATAAATGTTCATAGACAAGATTCTTGTAATTTTTTTTATTATTATTATTTCAAATTGAGAGATGTTTGATTACCAATTAATAAATACTAATAATTTGATTTTATAAAATAAATTAGCTCCAACTCACGTAATGAATTAAAAGAATATACACAATTAAAACACGACGACCGGTTTCACTAGCGAAAAGAACCGTCTAGTATTCTCAGTTTCAAAATTCAGAAACGATGAAGTAGGAACAGTCCAAATGCAGGTAAGTGGCAGTTCGGGTTGAGCATCAATATCCACTTGAGGATCGGGCAGTTCATCACTCGGGATTCAGTTGCTTCTGAATGTCACGGAATTCTTGGATGAGGCATATGGCTCAGGAACAACCTTCAATTCGGCCAGAAATATCCGTGAAAAAAATAAAATAATCTTCATTCTAATTGTTGTTTCTGATAAGCAGTCTTATACTCGTATCTTCTTATATCATTTTGTGGTTCAATTCCATGTTGTGGAATAGTCTGTACAGAAAGGTCACATTGTGACATTTAGGATTGGAAATAGTGCGTCGGGATTCTTTGCATTTTCTGGTGAAGGAATTACTTTCGTAGGCCAAAATCACATGTCCACATTAATACGATGCCTCCGTCGTCTGAGCGTGAACTGCAATCTATATCTGTCTTGATAGAGTTATATCTGTGTTGTTAGATATAAATCTGAAGTGCTTACTAACCCGTTTTGCAAGAGGCCGACAGGCTTCTCCAATATAGACTCAATCCTTATTCATGCACTGTAAAGCCTACACGACATTATGCGTCTTCTTTTTGTTTGCAGACTTGAAGAATTTGTCTATCGTGTTAGTAATGCTAGCAGCAATTCGTAACTCTATCTCATGATATGTATTCGTAAACTCTTCTGTAATTCACTGTAACCGTCATCATTTCTATATGTAATTGAGATAGTTTTTGTTTTTAAGGTGGCAATTAATAAAATTAATTCAAAAAAAGCTAACAAACGAAGGCACAACGCCAAAATGTCGTTGTTTTTGTTTTTTTTTAAATGCCTTCTTTAAATTCCTTTTGTTCCTAGCGGATTGCAGGAAAAGGAATATTTGTACTTTGTCTTTTTGTTCATTTGTGGTTAGGATTTCTTCTGGGGAGGTCCTGCTCTCGGGAGCGAGACCCGGGATCCGTAACCTCTCGCACCTTCTGAGTCTGTCATCGGTGGAGTTTGGCTGGCTGACGAGTCCTAAAAAGAACGAAACGGTCCATTCCAGTCTCTTCCCGGTGACAGTTCAGGGTGCGAATTCCTTCTTTTAGCGCTGTGTCTTCGTTGGTTACCTTTTTTTTTTTTTTTTTTTTTTTGCAATTCATAAAACTTACAGGAAAAATCATCAAACAGCATAATGTTAGTGACTTCATTTATTTCATTTGAACATAGTCTAAAATGACTATATATATAATTATAAGTATAATTTTAATTAAATATACTTTATACTTATACTTTAAATACATTAATTTTATAATTAATTGGTGAATAGGAATTGAAGTTCACAGTAGTTCTGACATTTGAGGGCTTCCTATAAACTGTGGTGAATGTGACGCCATTGTCTCTAATATATAGATGATCTTATGTCCAACTTATCTGAAATAAAAAGGTAAATCGAGCGCTGTTTCCTAAACGAAAATTATACTGTGCTCTTATGTTAGTAAGGATTTTTGACTGCTTTTTAACGAAGGAACATTTTGAATTTGCACCTGAAGATACTAGAAGGTTCATTTCGCCAGTGAAACCGGTCGTCTTTTTTAATTGTATATATATTCTTTTAATTCATAATGTGTGTTGTGATAATTTATTTTAATAGGTTAATATCGCACACGTTAAAAAATTATCAGGGACTAATTTGATTTCTTAATCAGTATAATTAGTAAAATGAGTAAGGAATTGTTGTTTTTAACTATGTCCGGGAGAGTGTATATGTTATGTGACATCATTTTTTAGTAAAACTTGAAAAAGGAAAGAAGATAAGACTTTCCGAAAATTTGTTAAATATATTTTATAATATATTTTTGGTGAAGATGATGTTTATTTACTAAAATGACAATAAGTAGAAAGGAAATTAGAAAGAAGTATGGACTTAAAGACAGAAGATCTGATGTTTACTGCATTTGTTTACGATATATTTACATTCAATAGGTTAAAGGAGAATGGGCGAACTGTATGGGAAACTGCCCCACCCTATATTGTGATAAGATATATACCTATAGAGAGATCTCCTTACGTAGAACATATGATATTATTACGACTCGTCTCAATTATTAGTCCGTTCGGAGTTATATACGTCTAGATATGACTTACCTTGTTGATATCTTACTTCCCGGATGTATTAATTATTTAATATTTACTTTCAGTAACAGTAAATATTATTTTCATTTATTACATGTAAATAATTATTGTTTACTTGAAATAAATGATAATATTAATTATTAATTGCGTATAATACTTATTAACAGTGTGATTGATTGATTGATTGTGGTGAATGTGGGTGGCAGGGAAGCCAACCATCTATAGCCAAGCACTCTCCGCCTGTAGGTGGTTGGCTTCCCTGCCACCCACATTCACCAGAATCAATCACTCAAACATCATATTTAGACGTATATAACTTCGAACGGACTAATAATTGACACAAGTCGTAATAATAAAAAATGTTCAATTGATGGAGATTTTTCCTTACGTATATATCTTATCGCTGTATAGTGGTGGGGCAAATCCGCCCATTCTCCTTTGTCAAATTTCTATCGATATTGAAATATATAATCTGAATATTTTTGTAAGACTATTTTTTTTTCTCAATTTTATGGATGGTCTTTATTTATAAAATTTTAATTTACTATACATGCCGATTTCACTTTATTCGTCTTAAAGCTCCTGTGTTGTCTTTCCAAATTTCGATTAGAATCAATGTTTCTGCATTTCCTTTTCGCTGAAGCGAAAACTCGTTAGTAGATGAGATGGACACATGTTGGAATAACGAGTTTTTTTTTTACGAAATCGAGTTATCAGAACGAGGGTCATAAAATCGAATTGTGAATGACCTTCGATAGGGATTTCTGAACCCTGGATGATCAAACCCTGGAGATAATTCCAAGATTCTAATTAATATTGGTTCCGTGAAACCAGGATATTATCTTAGATAAAAAATTGAATAATAGATGAATAATCATGTGATGATCTTATTGATTTTTGATCAACTGGAGCAAAGTTAAGAAAATCATAAAAAGTGTAGATGCGGTTTTTTAACTGATCAAAAATTTCAATTTAATTTGAGCATCCATCTACTCCTCTTTATGACTAGTTGCTGTTAGGATCTACAGAAATATTACCTACTAATTTATCCGTATGTGGCTTACTGCATATTTTAAGTAAGAATGATCATCGTAAAATTACTACGATGAATTAATAGCTAATTACATACAAAGGAGAAAGTTTAGTACTAGGTTAAAAGCTATCTACAGCTTCTTACAAGGGAAGTGCGTGACCTCGAACGCTGAGAACCGCACGAAAATGTGCTTAGAGTATAAATCGCTCATGCCAAAAATAGTGGTATGAGTCATTCCCATGCAAAACTCAGCTGCTGTCTGCTAGCGCCATCCGACGGTGGCATGTTGTACCTGCACTAACAAGACAAAATCTTAAGATAGTACTGTGCTTGTATTTAAAAGTTGATGCTTCAAGTGCAGTTTTCTTATTTCAAGTTATGAACAAATTAAAAAAACAAAACAAAAAAAACCACAGTTATTCTTGATAATTCTGGAAACATCAAGAAGTTTAATTGAGACACAAAACATTATAATACAATCAACAAAGAAGTAAAATCATTGCCACCAAACGATAGAATTTCAAGAACAACAACAAACTTAAAAAAAAAAAGTCCATAATAATTATTGATGTATTGATTGACCACATCCTCTTTTGCTGCCTAATCTTTCAGCATCAGAAATCTACATGCCTTCAGCGAAGGAAATCTTTTCTGATTCTGTTTTAGCCTATTTTTTGAAAAAATAGGAACTTATAAGATCTTTCTGTTTGTATGTTTGTTCATCAAGTAACTTTTGAACGAAACTTGAAACTTGAAACTCGAAACTTGAAACTTGACCTGTATTTTCCTAGAATTTGAAACAAATCAAAAGAAAAAAAAAATCCCTATTTGTAAATTACCATACTTGCTGAAGGCAATTTGCCATCAATTTTTTCGTTTGCTAAAACTGATTAAATCCAAATTTTAAATTAACTGACACAAATTTTAAATTAAATTTTTATCGTATCAAAACCCTTAAAAGAATTCAATTAATTTGTTGAACCTGAATCTCAGTTTGTATCATATTCACTGCTTACTATGGAACACTTCTGTTATCTCAAAATGTGCAAATTTCTCGGCATGATTCCAAACGGAGAAATTTTTTAGTGAGATTATGTTTGTGTAAAAGTTTATTAAAAAAAACAAAACTGAAGTTTGTTATTATTAAAACTGTGATTAAGTCATATTTTGTTTTACATAAGATTCACACTCATGACAATAGGCTACATATATTTATCAAAAATGTATGTTTACAAATGCATAAAATGTAAAATGTGACAAGAAGTTCCTGATGGAACTCGAAACCTACTTTCCTTAAAATCTTGCTGCTTTTTTTTTATTTCTTCTTCAATTACAATATCTGCTAATTGCAAAATTAAGGTATTTTATTGTTTTTATTGTTTTTGTAATTATTTGCTTTGAAAGTCTGAACCCAGTTAATGCTCCTGAATGCAGTAAGAGGATTAATAAGCGGATTAATTCATTATTAGTTAAACATGCATAAATTCGTTGTTTCGGCTTTAATGCTTGTCTATAGGGATTTTTGTCACTTTCCCGCGCTAATTTCTCGACGAGATCCCATTTAGAAAAGATTTTATTAAGTACAGTTAAATCGTCTCGAGTCCTCAAACATGCATATCAAGTTTGAAGAAGATTCTTCCAGAGGTTCAAAACTTACATATGCACAAAATATATATATTATATATAGGGTGATTCCAAAAGGTTAGTCAAAAATTTAGCCTTAGGTTGTGCTCATGAAATCAAACAAAAAAGTTCCTATAAACGTGGATCCGGAAATGAATAGTTTTCGAGAAAAACATATTGTATCCTTAATGCAAATCCAAAATTCATCTTCTTATATAAATAGTAATAATTCATAAAACCTCTTCTTCCTTAATCACATTATTTAATACTCAATATTTCGATTCCTTTAGCAGGAATCTTCTTCTCGGAGACTACAGAAAATGTAGAGAAATAAACATTTTCTCTCACATTTAAAAATTAGAATTTCTAATCATGAACAATCATGGTACAATCTTTCTTGAATAACATTAACAAACAAAGTAAATTCATCCTACATACAGCAAACTCAGGCTTTCTTTAACAAAACAAAGTGAATTCATCTTTCTTGAATAACAATCACGGCCTTTCTAAACAAACATGGTACAATCTTTCTTGAATAAAAATAAAGTGAATTCATCTTAGATAAAAATAAAAAATAAAATAAAAATAAAAGTAAAAATAAAAATAAAACTATACTAGATGCATATAGAAACAATACAATTATTTCAATTCCAATTTATTTTTCAAAATTTTATTATTCTTTATAATTTTTTCAAATAACTGAATGAAATTGGGTTCATTTTAAGTGCTTTAATTTTGTTAAAACAATCTGTCAGATTGATAAAACCTGATTCCAACATGAACCTTTCTGATTCATCTTGGGCTGTATAAATAATATTAATAATAGGATCCGGATTATGTGCCAAATTTATTGAGTGAAAAGCCCAATCTGACAGTTCTGGATGATTGTCTCTGCATGCATTAGTATGTTCCGTTAACCGTTCTTTGAATGAACGACCAGAACTTCCAATATATAACCCCCCCCCCCTAATTTTTAAATGTGAGAGAAAATGTTTATTTCTCTACATTTTCTGTAGTCTCCGAGAAGAAAATTCCTGCTAAAGGAATCGAAATATTGAGTATTAAATAATGTGATTAAGGAAGAAGAGGTTTTATGAATTATTACTATTTATATATTGTATCCTTATTCAATGTCGGTGTGTTTGTTTCTTGTTTTGTTTTGTTATGAGCTCGCATAGGAAAACCAATTAACAGTTGCTGCAGCCGTGTTTAACTTCATTCACATTCACTAATTTATTGACTTGTGTTTTATTCAGCACCGTTTATTAAATCATTCGTTCCCTATTTTGCTTCTTTGTGTTTCATTTTATGAATACTTGCAATGTGTTTTCTCGCATCATACTGTGCCAACAAAACACAACAAGAAACAAACACACCTTCATTGAATAATGATCCAAGACGTCTTTCTCGAAAACTATTCATTTCCGGACCTATGTTTATGGGAACTTTTTGTTTGTTTTCATGAATAGAACCTATGGATCAGTTTTTGGCCCACCTTTTGAAATCACTCTGATTGTCTCACTTTTGAAATCACTCTGATTGTCTCACTTACATGAATTTAAATAGGATTTTATTTCGCGGGAGGGGTGGGGCGCAAGATCCGAGATCAACTTTTCAATCAAAAATAAAAAAATAAAAAAAAAGTAACAAAACAGGACGTATTATGTACATTTCGGGGGTGGCCAAGCCTCCCTCTGCTCCCCGTAAATATGCTTATGCTCAGTTATTTAGGAAGTTTAGGATAAAAATATGATTTATTCACATTGTAAACATTATATACATTTACCGATATTAAATAATAGCGTTTGTGGCCACCCTCCCATAAAAAAAATGCTCAGGATAATATAATAATCTAAACACACTACTATTCCAGAAAGCTTATTCACGTTATTGACAGTATAATTGATTACAATCTGATTGAATCAATTATTGTAATAACCTAGTTGGAAAAAGAAAAGGAAATTAAAGATTATTATTTTTTTTTATTTTTATTTTTTCGTCAAATATTTATCCAATTGTTCCGTTTCTCGAAAGTTGCGATGAAATCTCGAGACATTGAAAATTCCAGAGACATTTTTTATAGAAGTCATTCCCATGTGTCCTGAGACACACTTATGAGATGTTATTGTATTTATGATAAACCTATTAAGAAACCTGTTTGTTGGCTCCAAACGTCTTACGGATTTCTTTCTTTGTTTGATATTAATATTCTCGTCGCCTCATTTCTACCAGATTTGACTGTCAGTCAGATATTTTCGGTAACCTACTGAACTAACTGTTATTAGTACGTTGCTCCTTAACTACGAAATCTCTATCTTCCCTGAACCGAATGAAGGAAGAAGTACATTTCTTACTCATTAGGAACAAATGTACAGTATTAATATTTCAAATTAAAAATACTCGTTTTATTTGTTTTGATTAGAATCAGAGTTGACAAACGAGAAAAAAAAAAAATCATTAATGTTAATACGTTTTTCATTACTTTTTTTTCTGCTAAAATCTAAATGTCTTTTTCTATTACGTTTCACGTTATAACGAAATAAACAGGGAGTTATTTATTTATTATAAATAATTTACTTAATAACCAATATATATCAGATTTACTTATTTTACAATAAACATTTATACATTTATATTATATTTATAAAATAAAAAATACTTTATTTAAAACAGTTATTATTTTATATGTACCGTATATGCTCCAATAGAGGCCCCCCGGCGTTTATTTGCAAAACTAGCCTGGGCTCCCGGCGCTTAATAGATATACATAATGAGGACGTTAATTTCCTCCTCTTAAATATGTATGTTTTTCCTGAAGAAAATCTTTGGTTAAAAGGCGGAAATACAGAATTTTTAGAAGATTTATGAGTTTTGTTTTTCATTTAAAATTGTTTTGTAAATTTTTTCGTTAGGAAAACGATATTTTGTAAAAATGTGTGTGTTTGTGTATCCCTCATGAACTTTTGAACCAGTGAGTGGATCTTTTTGAAGCTTGGTATGCCTATTTATGGACTATAGACGATTTATCTTCTGCATTTGGGAATTCGTCCATTGGGACCTGTAGGGCTCGTAGTAGTAATATAAATTAGTAGATGAGAAACAACGTTAAAGGAGTTTTAAATGATTTCTTTTATGTACAACCCTTCAGTGTTATGTAATTCTATTCAAATGTATTGATTTAAAAAAAAACGAAAGTGCTTCCGCCTCATCACGGAAGTGTTCCACAACACATAGCAAAGCTCGCTTGTCAGCAGGCGCTCACTGGCAGACCCTATTGCATAGCAGAGAAAGTCGGTAAGTGTGACAGTGGACGACCCACTTCTAAGCGCTGATCTTTCTCGATTGTTCAACCGTATTTCTATTTCGAAATGTGAAATCCTTTTAAAATTAAAAATTAAAGCTAATACTTTAAACAGTTTTTTTTTTTTGTTACTTACTTTGATTAACATTAATTAATTGACTTTATTTTTTTAGTCATTGTTAAGAAATTATAACTCGATAATGAACTGATCTCATTTTGTCATTGGGAGCACTCAATCCTGAGTCATTGAACTCGGTTTTCGAACATTTAAACCCGATGTCGAGGTCATCTCCGATTGGATTAAATCTTAGAGAAGAATTCTGACACTGTAATTCTGTTCTGCGATTTGATGCTATTCTAAGATCAGTGATCAAAAAAAAAAAAAATAGTTAGCACTTTGGTAGATCATCGATAAAGTCTGTATCGGGTCGGTAATAACATAGTAAGAACTGAAATCACTTTTGGCAACTTTGGATAAATCTGACAATCGGTTTTGCTAAGACTGCAATGTAACGGTTGAAAAAAAATTTCACTTGTTGACAATTGTTTTCTATAGTAAACGGTCTCAGTCTTTTATCTGTATTTAGGGAAAAAAAAAACATTTGTGACATAGAAATATATGTAATAATTATAGCCTACAAATAATAGGAATAAAAATAGAAATAAATGATGATCACCAAAATAAAGCGTGTAACAGCTGTTCTAGGATGTCACTCAGTAAACACTTAGTCTCTACGAGATTCTTAGAAATATGTAGATGGCGCTTAGAAAGTTGGTATGAACAATCGACTATCCAGTGTCTTCAAGTTTTCTCGTCTTTTTAATAATTAATATGTTAACTAATTAAAATTAAATTAATAATAATAATAATAATAGTATAGAAGTAATTAAGAATGAAAACAAAATAAAAAAAAAAAAGAAAAAGAAATGGTGTGAAAAATGATAAGAAAAACAAAACAGCACATGAACACAATAGGAAATTGCCTTTCTGATTTTAGATTATGGGAAGGAAAATCTAAAATCAGAAAGGCAATTTCCTATTTTGTTCATGTGCTGTTTTGTTTTTCTTATCATTTTTCACATATTATCCCAGCACGTTAAACTTTCTTTAAAAAGAAATGGTCCCTAAAAAATAAAGGGAGTGAATCATTTTTAGTTTCTTTATCTACCCTTTCAGGATTTACAGGTCATACAATCTCTTCCTGATTCGTAATTCCATCTTTTCATCATTCTGTTTCTCATTCACTTGTACTTGTTAATCAACTTCGCTATCCTACTTTTCATCCAACTTCTGCAGCAGGATTTTTTTTTTTTTTTTACTTTTCATTATTTTCTCAAATCTTTTATTTATTTTTTTTTTTTTTGGAAGAAAAAAAAAATAAATAAAAAAAAAAAATATTTTATTTAAATATTTCCTTAAAGTATTTTGTTAGGTTCATCCGCTGACTGATCTTCAAAACATATTACTAAGGTTTGATAACGTAATATTCAGAAAACAAGTTCCGTAAGGCATTTCTAATACAGATTTTTCTTAAGATCTATTTTCCATCCGAACTACACCGGAATGTATTCCGGGAATTTAGAATCAGTCTTATACCGAAAGATAACAGAAAGAGTATTTGTTAAATTCTATTAAATATTTTTGTGGATAGGTGATGGTACTTTTGTTTAAATGTAATAATCAGACAATAGTAAGCACCTCATGAATTAAAAAATAGCTTATTAAATTAAGAAAAAACAACTTGAAGCTTACTTTGTTATAATCTGCGGTTTCTTTTCTTAAGGAAAAGAAAAAAAAAAAAATCCGCGAGATTTTAAATTTTGTAGGATTCTTTTTTTTTTTTTTTTTAATTGTAACATCTGATGAATACCAAATTGTAAATATACAGTTTTTTTTTCTTTTTCTGAAAACTTATCCAGTATTTAATATATCGATAGAAACCCATTGTTTGGGTTCTAATAATTTTCCCTGGGGATTTTTGGAGATCTTTTTGAGTTTCCAGACAAGGAAAAACAAGTCGTCGGTTAAAGGGGTCATTTCAACTCTTCATATATTTTTTTTACTAACGCAGATAAAACTCTGAAATGATCGATTATTGAAATTCATTTTATTTAATTTCAGAACAGTCAATATTTGAAGATACACACGTATTAGTTTAGATTGTGGTGAAATGTAGGTGGCAGGGAAGTCAAGCAGCGCTACCTCAGATTTATTGCACTGTATCTACGGAAAGGACACACGTAGAAAAAAAAATGGTGGAAATAGTGCAGGGGAAATGGGAGAACCCCGAGAAAATCTGCCCAGCGCGGATCGTTCACCACCACCAAAGCCACGTAAGAACCGAGCCCCAGTATTTAGAGGTTAAAGGTCGATGTCTTAACAGCAGCCCCATATGTTCATATAAAAACCTCATAAATAATGAGACTTCATTTAGCATTTAATTATTATTATTAATATTATGTAAAGATTCTAGTGAACTTTGATTTCTTTTAAGTTTTTGATTGGCTAGGGGAAAAAAAAATCATTTACCTTGACTGCAAATTTTAATAATTTTTAAAAATTAAACGAAGGCAATATTTTTATTATTATTATTATTATTAAAATATCCTTATCGATGCTTTTTTTTAAGTTTCTTTATCATTAGAAAATAGTGACCACATTTTAATAGTTTAACCAATACTAGAAACCCTGAGTGTCTTGAAAGATTGACTACCTTTGAGGAAGTGGTTTAAAATATATTTGGGACACACACACACCCTCAAATTCCTTGGAAAATACGCTAAAAATGAGGTATATTTATATACATCAACTTAAACCTTCGACATTAAGGAATTTAATTATGCGTCTTGAATAAGGACAAAACAATAAAAATATCGTATGTCATTCTTAGTTCACTCCTCTTCATATTATGTATTCGAATCCATCGCATAAACTTCTTCAAATTATTTATTAAAATAATAAATAGTATATATCACAAATTTTTGGAAAATTTCCTTATTCCTTTTTCAAGCTATTTCTAAATAAAAATTAAGATAACAAAAGAGAAATATGATATAACATATTATAGATTAAAACAAAGAAACTCACATTTCAACAATGAAAATGTAAAAATATTGGCTTATGAAAAAGATAGTAAAAAAAGAAAAAAACAACAACATTGAAAGCTTGTTAATAAGGAGTACAAAAGCACAGAACATAAATAGGTACGATGGTGTATTTTTCTAGCTAATGGTTTGACAAAAGATTATTTGCTTTATTCCAAATCTGTTGAATTAGTTTATTAATTATGCTTAATGACTTTAAGATCATTTTTCTTGGTTTGTTAAATGGTTTTTATCGATATGGTTAATATTATTAAAAATACAAAGATTTTTATTTATTATTTTAATAAAACAATAAAAAAATGAAGGTTTGATTACTTCCAACTTCACTTATTTCGTCCAATCACTTTCTAATAGTTTTGTTTATTTACTTCTTCTCTAAGCCTAACTATTGCTGTTGATTCTGATGAAAGAGTTGCTACGTGTCATTTACAGGTAAATCTTTTTTTTGTTGTGGCAACGAAAAACATCAACAAATACTAGAAAGTCCAGACTTTGTTTGTTTTGACTCTTAGCGAACCACTTCCGCCAAAGCTGTCCGTGAACTTGGGTTTGTTTGTTTGTCTTCCAAGTGTTTCTTCCCAGTACGGACCGTGACTTTTGCCTTAAAGGGGTTCTTAGGAACTGAAGGGAGCTTAATTGAGCCATTATGGGCTGCCAACAGTTTCCTCGTCTTCCAATGCAGTGGAATACGAAATGCTACCACAATCGAAAACTTGTCAGGAACGTTTTTGATTAAAAGTAAAATAAAGAAGATACATTGTTCTTAATAATAAATTATGTGATGTGAAAAGATTACAACTATCCTGAAGGAAAATGAAGAAATGGTATTTTTTTTGTTGTCAGCTTTTATGCCTTATATTTTAATAGATTATATTAATATACATTTCGTGCCGCTATTTTTGCAATTGCTCTATACATTGCAAAAAGAAGTATTCTTTCTTGCGACTAAATTCTCTTGTAGGATTAAATCTGATTTGATGGTCAGTCGTTCCTTTGTAATATTGATACGAGTATTTTCAATTTCCATCATGTTGAGCTTATCAAAGAATTTATTTTTTCTGGGTTTTTTTGTTCGCGTTTTTAAATTGTTTTATGGGTCTTTCCTCTCCTTCTCATTGTTTTCAGTGAGGAATTTTTGTAAATCTTTAGATTTATTTTCGTTTATTTGATGAACAATTTCATTGTCGTAACTCCATACGGACCTTAGGATTCACCCAGCCCTTTATCAAATAGATATCAGGTATCTTAGGGCCAGTCTACACGAGCATTGAAAACACCGCGTTGCTAATGACAGACAACGCTGGAAAAATTTCGCGGCCCACACGAGAGCGTTGGAATCGTTGGCTGCGCTGGATGCTGTCTACACGAGCTTTATTAATGCCGCGTAACTTTAGCCCTCATACAATTTTATAGGGGTAAAATTAAGAATGATGCACCCTCGAGGACTAATGCTGACCAACGCCAGGTATAGGCCGACTTAGCGTGAATTATTATTATTTGATAATAAAAAGAATTTTGATTTTAATTTTACTTTTTAACATCGAATATCGATTTTTTTAATTACTGTCCTCCAAATGAGAGATGGCCGCCCTGTTTTTGTGAGATCTGCGCATCGATTAGTCTGGTCAGGCACTTCCGTCTGATTTTATGACAGGACGCCGCCATTGTGCTAATCGCTTGTTACTTTGCAAAAGAGCATTATATTTATAAATAAATACCTATTGTTAGCAACTGGTATTGAAATAACTGCTAAATAGTCGAGAGAAGTTTTAATTTGGCGTTATCAACATGTCTTTCTCAGTGAAAACAGACTATGTCATCCATTGTGACAGGAAAACATAATTGATCAGCTACCGGAAGGGCTGCGCAGTTCAAACTTCCGCCGGCCAACTTTCATTTTGAGGACACTAGGTACCTGTAATACGAAAAAAGATAATTTAATTTCAGATTTTGATTTTCTCTTTAAAATCTAACTTTTGATTATTTATACCTACCTGTAATATCAAAAGTTACCTATAAAATCAAAAAAGGAGAACGTTTTAATTTTAGATTTTGATTCCATTTTTTTAAATACTATATCTAGATTATTTGATTTTTTTAATACCTACCAGAGATATAAAAAACGATTTAAATTTTATTTTTTATGTATAATATCAGTCATTAAGATGTAAACTTTGTAGGAAAAATTACAAAATATTTAATATACTTACTAATAGTATATTAAATTATATTAAGGATTATCAAGAATTTTTGAAAATTATTGTTGAAGAAATACTTATTTTTATTTTTGGTTGTTAACTAATTGATCAGAAGTTGATTTTCTATTGTTTCGTGGTCTTATAAGACCGTTCGCCAGTTAAAGGATATAGGTCTCTATCAGTTCTATGACTTAGTCGTTGAACTGTTTAATAGGTGTTCTGAACTGAATCTTACACTTAAAAATGTTATTTGTTTCTGATACTTTTGATAAGAATACGACTAGGCTGTAAATACTTTAAGGAAAATATAGATATTACAATAAGATGAAATAACAATCGAGACTTGCGTTTAGTGAAATGAATTTATACAATTATATTTTCTTAAATACAGTACAATTCAACATTCTTACAGTTCTGACTTTCAATCATCTTTATCTATAGATGTAAAGTGTAGTCATACTAAACAAACCAGGGTGGTTCAATATATATATATACAGTACTTGTAGATATCACTACTTTTGAATATCGTCCATTCCTATCTGTGAATATCGAACACAAGTTTGTATATATCGTATGGAAAGTGATGATCTCTTAAAAGTTCAAGTTGTATTCACTTGAACTAGTCACTTACTATTTATGAAGAAATGCGTTTTAGGAAGATATATCATTACTCCTCAAAATAAGCAAACTTTTTAATATAATAATTTTGCATATTCTTAATAAAATATTTAGAATTTTAATATATAATTGTAATGATGACATGCACTGTACTACTTATCACTATACGTTTGATTATTATGATTATATTTTATTTATTTTTAATAATCTTATCACTTGTCATCTCAAGTAATAGTCATATTATACTAGCCATTACATCATAGAAATAATATATTAACATAATTGTAAATTAATCATTTATTTCTTTTTCTGTAATATTTAATATAAAAAGAACCTGAATACAGATTCAATTAAGAATCTCGTAGGACTCTAAAAATTTAAGAAAATAAAAACCTTTTACAATATTGATCAATTTCTTGGAACTGTTTCAAGGTAAGAACATTCTCGAAGACGTTCTTTCACCTTGAAAGCAAATGGAGATGGTAATTACTTATCTTTGTAACGACTTTGTTGATATTCTGACTTGCAAAATAAAATAGCTTCAATCACTTCCTTATTCACAAGTCTTACATCACCTTTCCACAGTAGAAAGAGAGTCAAAAGCATTTTTGATAAGTTTTTATGAAGGAAATAATTTTTTTGCAACAGAAAGAATTGCACAAGACCTAGGTTATTAATTGAAAATTATGTATTACTTTTGATTACAGAAACTCAAGGTAAAAGTCTTAAATGATGTAAATTTCATTTACAATTCTGATTCTGTAAATTTCAAAATGCATGGAACGAAGTCGCAAAAAAAAAAAAAATCATAATTATTAAAAAATTGCAATATTAAAAGTTCGATATCGTCTTAAGTTTTTCTTTATAATAACTTTCTAATTTTTTACTTACAATTTTACGACTGGAAAACGTAAATGAAGTTCTGCATTTTCTCTGAATTCCTTTTTCAGTTTTCATCAGTGTGTGTCACAGTTGAAGGGATTTTGAAATGAAGAAGTCCCGTAGTTAAACTAGTAAGGTGCTTGAGAGTCCGGTTCGATTCTCGGTGGTATTGGGTACTTTTCCCCTGATAATTTCATTTCCAGATGGTTCGGGAATCGCTAGCACCTTTATCCTCTGTGTTATCTTTCCTCATGTGCTTGGAAAGTGTCTGTCCGATTTGTAGTTTGCAGAGGTGACGACATGTTACATTTTCGGCCGCTTGCTGCGGTGCTCGCAGACCGGAACACGTATTTTCCCCCATCTCTGTAAGTCATAAGCTTTCCAATAAGATCTCACTCACGTCTGTCCAACTTATAGTTTGAGCTCTTGAAATGATGATGGACGGCTAGAACTGTCTAAAGAGTTGCCCTCATCCCTGGCACTTTCAACTTTGTATAAAGTATAGGTCGCTAATTAAATCAGAAAATCTTACATTTTTTTTACTTTATCTTTAATATATTAATAACAATATTCTTAATAACTTAATTTCTCAAAAGCTTTGCAAATAACATTTAATAACTAATAACGAACTACAAACTCAACGGCAATATTTCGTCCTTTTCATAGGACTTTAACGAGCCATTTTTTTACACAAATTTGAAGAAAAGAGAACCATTCCTCTCTTTCTTCTAAACTAAACACTAATATCACAATTCAAGAATTCAAAATTTTTTTTTGTAAAAAAATGGCTCGTTAAAGTCCTATGAAAAGGATGAAATATTGCCGTTGAGTTTGTAGTTCGTTAATAGTTATTAAATATTCTTAATAAATTACTAATAGTTAATATTCAATATATTATAGCACATCATCTTTCTTAGCATTTTTATTTTTAATCAATTCTTTTGAGTTCACAAGCCCAATTACAGCCCCAAATCTTTTCTTATCTATAAAAATAATTTCTTTCATTTTTGTTATTATTACTAATTACGACATACGCCTTTGTATTCTATCTACTTAAACACATATTTTACCATATCTTTCTATTTTATTTGAAAAAAATTAAGATTATCCACATTAAACAGAAAAAAAAAAAAATCTACATTTCATTTTCTGAATAATAATCTGCAGTAGTTTAATACTTTGTGTAGTATCCATTGAAAAGTTTACAACTTGTAAAAGTTTTTATTATCCTTGGATTTATAAAACATCCTTCCTGAATGTTTTATATGCATGATTGTATAGATGATTTCTCCCATGACGTCATATCCGCTGACTACCTTAACTGCCTTAAAAGTTTTGTGTCTTGTTATTAGTGGAAAACAAATTCAAATTTTGAATGTGTAACTAAAAATAAATTGGATAAATTATACACTCAGTACAACACTACAAACAAATAAATTTCAAAGGAATTTTTGAAGAATCGATACTTACTGCACAGACGTAGAAATGTAAATCTTGAATCAGTTTCCTTTTAAAGTTCCAGTTTCTAGATTCTTCCAACTTTGTAACGTTATTCTAAAAGATGTTTTAAAAAAATAACTTTGATGCTTTAAGAACGGGTATTACTTGAAAATATCGTTAATACTTGCCATGCACCTTGATAGTTTTTGACAGTCTCTTGTGAAATACATGTGTATATCAATTTCCAAGAAGATTCATCCAGATATTCGCCTATTCCTCGAATTATCACCCGGAACAAAGGTTTTGTTCAAAAGACAAAAATTATAGGCTCTTAATTAATAAAATAAACTATCATTTTCGAGTTCAATCCAAACTTTGATATCATTAAATTATTAACAATTTTATAAACTAACGAGCTGTGCCCCGCGATGTTTCCCGCGTTAAATTCGGCCCTTCCCGGTAATGTTCGGTTCTCGTCGTGCGGCCAAGCCGCCCCGTCGTCGCCGTCGCACCCGTCGGTTGACGTTTATGTTTACTGCTCCGCTCCTATTGATCGTGGCGTGATGTTATATAGCCTATAATATTCCTCAATAAACGGGCTATCTAACACAAAAAGAATTTTTCAAATCGGACTGGTAGTTCCTGAGATTAGCACGTTCAAACACACAAACTCTTCAGCTTTATATATTAGTATAAGATAAGATAAGATGTAAATTTGATTATACTAAGTATAACTTGTGTTACTACTATAGAGAAAACTACAAAAGTCTCAATACAGTAAAGTAAAACTGAACAAACGTATATTATTTTTTATTATTATTATTATCGTTAACATCTATATTTACTACAAATGTTGTTATCAAGTTTAACAGAAAACATTTTGACACATACACACACAAAAAAAAAAAAAAAAATATAAATGACTAAAACAGTAATCAAAAAAAATATTTACAGATGTTTCGATCTCAAATATTACTCACGTGAAGTTACAGTACTTTAAACAAGAATCAGAGAAGAAATGTTTGGAAGATTTAGTTGGATATTTGATGGATTGTATTAATATTAATTTAGAATATTCATTAGTATACGATTATTCAATTCAGTGACGGACATTCTAAATAAATCTCATTAAATAAGAACTTCAATTACGGAAAAAGAGTAAATGATAAGCGAATAACTGGTTTCGCTTTGAAAATTATTAAGTAAAACTAAGGATATATCTTATTTTAAATTCCTACTACTTGAAAACTAAAACAATCATTTATCATTTTATCCCAGTTCACAATTTCATGTAAAATTTGTCTAAAGTTCATATCTGTAACTTTTTTACAATTTCATTTATAATTTATATTTGAAAATATCAACATGGCACTTCGAAATCGTTCTTATCGCAGATGTTCGTATTTGAAAATGAAATTAAGATTTTTACAATGATATGAAAATATTAACAAAATGTATCATTTTCATTTACTTAAATATTAACATATGAACTTATTTTTGTTATTGATTTGCCTTAGAAAATACTGAAATTTTGTGATAAGATTTTTGTTTCTTTTAAAGCACAATCTATAACTGAGATATGCATATAAATTAGAGACACTAGATAAATAAACAAATTATTAACAATTAAATAACATCATACATCATTCTAATTACTATTATAATTACTAATATTAATGTTACTAACATTATAATAGTTTTTTGGTGGGGTGGGGGGAATGTACGGGAAGTATTTAGATAAATTTTCTAATTTAATTCATTCTTTATTTGGTTATAAGAAAAAAAATCAAATACTTTAAATTAGCTAACAGATTAAAATAATATTAAAAAAAAAATCATGACAATTTAAATAATTTTTGATTCAGCGATGGTAATTTGCTAAATTATAAATCCTATAGATTCAATTAAAAAATGGAATAAGAATTTTCCTAGGTTTATGAAGGAAAAATTTGCTTATTGACTTTTTCTTTTCTGGATTATAAGTAATTACCACACGTTATTTCCGAACAGTTTTTTTACTTCAGATCTATATAAAGTACATTTATTTAATTTATTTTTAATAATTGTCAATAAACTTCCTTCTTCCATTTGTTATTTCTCGTTGATCTGAACTGCAAGAAAAACTGGCCGTATACATATAATAAATTATAAGATTGTCTTAAACAAACAAACAAAAAAGGAAAGAAATTATAACTAAAAAGAGAATATTTACATGTAAAACACTGGCAACCCGTAACTAGATCACACTATTTATTTGGAATTGCCACTGGAACAAATAAGTGTTCTATTTTTGGCAATTGTCCTTAATACTTCGTTCAACCAGACTTAAGATACAACTACTGAAGTCCTCTTCTCATAAGCACTTTTCACGTCAAAAATTGATATAATGAGGAAAAATGCGAATTTTCAGTTGGTGCCGTTTCCTCTAAAGATTTTCTTTTTCTTCTGAAGTCCTTCAGAGGGTTTGGTCTCTGAGGTACCAGTTCTTCAGAGGGTTTTGTCTCTGGGGTACCAGTCTACGCTACCGTCCCCTGTCCTCACTCTCCTCTTATTGACTATCTCTGAGTCTGCTCGCTTGAGGTCGTACGCCAAACCCATTTTCCCCCATAGATCGATGAAGAAAGTGGTGCAATTAATCTTCCAGCCCCATTCACTGGCTTTGTAATCCCATGGGAATGTGTGGTGGTAATTGTGGAAACCTTCTCCAATGGTAACCATTGTTGTCATAAGGTTTTCTGATGGATTGATGTGTCTAAATAAAAAAAATAAAAAATATATTAAATTTTGAACTGAAATATTAATAAAAGGATGTTTTTTTTTTAAAAAAAATATTTTTCTTTTTAAGATAGTCTGTCCTCAATATTCCTGATTCGAAATTTTGTTATAAGATCCCTGCTTCGTGATCTTTGAGGTATTAAAAATATGAGATTACTTTCACTATCCAAATCTAAAATACCATTAAAAAAATTGTACAATCATGAAAAAGGAGTAAAGATTGTAAGTAATTTAGTTAATTTGAATTTCATTAAAATTTTTTTATTAAAATAGTGGAATAAGTAAATCATTTATTGAATACACGGAACATTGTTATTGTTCTGTGTTATATTAACTTCAAAGCAGCTTCTATGTGTGATCGGCGTTCCCTTCTTTTATTTTTTTCTCCGCTTCTCTCTCACTAGGACTTCCTCTCTCATCCATTCTTTCTCCCTCAGATCTTCAGCCACCTGATCTCTCCATCTGAGCTTGGGTCTCCCACGTTTTCTCTTTCCAAATACCTCCCACATCCTCACTATCTTTCCTATGTAATCTTCGTTCTACATGTTCAAACCATCTCAGTCTGCTTTTCTGCTCATCGGTCCCACCTTGACTGTCCCTCTGATGTGTTTTAATGTGTCATGAACAAATATTTTATTCTATATCATCCATTTATTCTAATTCCCTTAAAGTATTGAGCAAATAGAATTCTTATTGCTCAGTCTAATTATTAAGTCCAAATCTGGACACAACACATGACGAGGAATAAAAGAATTTAATCGAAATTTTTATTTTCGAATTAACAACAGACATATTGGAATTGAGAAGATGATCTGCTTAAGGCTTACAATAATGAATATTCATTACCAAATTGAAATAAATAATTTTTATTTGTTTTATATTAACAGATGATATTTTACAATTGGTGTTTTCTTCTCTCGAAAGGAGTAGCGTTGTTGGGAGTAGAGGTGGAGGGGTGTTCTGGTTTTATTGGAAAATGAGAACTTGGACATGTGATACTATTTCAATACTTGTCTCACTCATTCAAGCCTTCAGGCACCGATTATGCTACTTATGAAAAGAATATAGAATACAAGTTGACAAAAGGTTAATTTGCCAAGAAAGTTATTAAAGTAACAAATAATTACTTATTTGAAATTATTACTTTCAAATAAGAATGCCTTTTTGAGTCGAACTGATACTCTGGGACGGCCCAAGGATTTGGATTCCACATTTTGTTCGTTTTTTATTTTCTTGCTTTTAATCATTGAAGGGTCACTGTCTCCATCATGAATTAACTAAACACTGAAACATTAAAACCGAAAAATGGTGGATATTTCATTACTGAGTTTTTGAAAAGCTAATTACTTTTTCAACTTACTATTTACCTTATTACATCAACTTCCATCACGTATTTTTTTTTTTGGTTGATTTGGATTTGTGAAACGATGCAAAATTGCATAACAGGAATCTAATATATAAAGCCATCCTGTGGTAGAGCAGCGAATTCTTGGAAGATTAAATTTATGAGGTATAAAACTGGTTTCGACCGTGATTATACAAATGCATCTTCGTAACTTTCAATAAAATTTCTCTTTGCTGAATAATTATCGATGCTAATGACTGAAAGATAATTTCCGACTGTAACAAATAACAGTGATCGTTAAACCTGATACTTACTTGTCGTAAGGTTTGTCGCCCCACAGATGAGCTGCACTGTTGACCAACCACGTTACGTGAAGTAAGTAACAATAGCGGAAGATGGTGCAAACGAAGAAACTGATCCACGCTGTCTCACCACAAACCACCATTGGAACCAACATAGGGAAAATAAGGCCCCAGACAACGCACAGCCACACGTAATGCCTAAAAATAAAATAATCACAAAAATGTTATTTCTTGGGAATTGATGGAGGTAACATCTTGGGAATTGACAAAGAATATAGATAACATTATAGTAGGAAATTACACAGTACATTTTTATTCAAAAAATTAAAGAATTAATGTACAAGAATTAAAAAAGAAAAAAGAAAAGAAAAGCTTTTATTTCATTATTTATAGTGATTGTATAAATAAAATTAAAGCTATCACTGTAAAATAATCACTTTACAATGTTGAGGTTATTTTATGCATATAAAAAAAAGGTTTTAAAGATTATTCTTTATTATGGAATCGATGAACAAAATTAAAAAAAAAAAAAAGACACTGTCAATTTTAGCAAAATACAGCCTCCCTCAATTTTTATTCATATTTTTATTATCCCTACAACTTGCCATCAGCCAAAAGGAAAATAAGGATAATCCATATGTTTTGACATTTGGGGAAGGGGAGGACGAACAGTGTATTCGTAACAAAATAATAAAAATAATAATCTTATACTAATATATAAGTTAAAGCTGAAGAATTTGCATGTTTGAACGCGCTAATCTCAGGAACTACCAGTCCGATTTGAAAAATTCTTCTTGCGTTAGATAACCCGTTTACTAAGGAAGGTTATAGGCTATATAACATCACGCTACGATTAACAGGAGCGGAGCAGTAAACATAAACGTCAACCAACGGGTGCGTCGGCGGCGTCGGGGAGGCTTCGTCGCACGACGAGAACCGAACATTATCGAGAAGGGCCGAATTTAATGCGGGTGATACCGCGGGGCACAGCTCATAAATAAATAAACCAAGACTGGACTGTGATCAGATATTGCCTGATTTACTCTTTTCTCAAGCATCTACTTCCTCGTAGTCGAAATTCTACACAGAAAAATTGAGTACTGTATTACATTTTCAAAAAAAATCATAGCGAGTGGTAACCGTTTCTAATTAAGCGTTTGTAAGTTATAATCAGTTTTCCTGCTAGTCAAACTTCTATTAGGCTTACGAGAGCTATTTTTTTTTTTTTAGCTTTACCAAATGGTAAAAACCAGGCTTCCTTTCGTTTTGACTAAATAGGTTATTCACGTAAATCCAATAAGTTCAACAATAATTTACTCAGCATATTCAATTGCACTCAAAATCACTTCGAAGTTTTATAAGACCAGACTTCCTCTTATAGTTAAGAAAAAAAAATTCAGGCTACTGCCTAATGCTGTCCAGTATCACTTGCTCCAAGCAACAATAACGTAACACTTTAATTAAATATATTACGTTCTTGTAATAATATGAAATCTAATACGTTTGTATTGCTAACCGCATAGGTAACAAAATTTGCAAGGCTTTTTTTTTTTAGATTTAGTCATTTGCTCCGTAAAAGAGCTACTTTAAAAACTTTACAAATACATTTACAGATCTGTGATTACTTTATCTCAAATGTGTTCTTTCGTGAAAAGGAAGTGTAAGATGGTTCAGGTAAGAAAACTTGGAAAATTGCTGACTCACACATCTCTTGTCAGAAACTGTAAATAGTTTTAATAGTAAATGCGGAAACGAATACCACTTTCCTCTTAAAGATTGATTTCTAATTTTCAATTTCATTTATATTTGAACTTGTTATACAGGTCGTTCTGTATGGAATCCACACTACTTTAAATCTTCATACTCACTCAATAACTGATAAGCATGTGAAGTCTTATTACTTCACATTAACTTTTTTTTCCCTCCCTTTGTTTATACCAGCATCACGCTAAAACGGTTGGACGGATTTTCATAAAATTTGGTAAATACCTTATTTATGGTCCAACTTAAACCATAGGCACATTTATTTTGGTTTTCACTCTTCCATTCCTCAAAAATGACTCCGCAATATCTCGCTAAAAACAATTGGGTTGATTTCTTTAAAATTTGGTACTGATTCAATTTGAAATAGGGACACGATAATTTTGATTCCTTCCCTCCCCCCAGTCCTCAAAATTGATGCCTCGGGGCTGAATACTCTTTCGCCAGTAGGCGATGATAGATGAGCTTATACCTAGTAACAATAACAACAAAGATATAACAATAATAATTTTGTCTGTTGTCTTATGGGGTATTTTACAGTACATTTCAGATCTTCTGTATTACTGTCAGGTTATTCATGATATGATGTTTGAATAGCTGAGCTACTTATTATACAATGATAAGTAATAATAAATATATATAAATCGAACAGGCAAAACTCAAAGCATACTCTTCTAGTTTCGCAAAGTAACGATTTCAATCAATCTTTTGCAATTTAGAAAAAGTAAAGAATATAAGAATAAAATTAACTTATATTATTAAACTATATAAAAAAGGACAGTGATGTGAAATTTGAAAAATGCCAGGTTGCGGTTTTTTGAATAAAAAAGGAGCAAAGTCTTGAAATATTGCGTTTTTGTTTTCTAAATTGTTTCTAACTTTAACCGCTGATGACGTGAGGATAGATTGGCCGTATCTTTACAGAAACAATGATGAGATTTTTCAAATGTCCGGCTTTATAAATAAATAAATATATATATTTTTATATATATATATATATATGTTTTCAATTATTCATTTGTATTTTAAAAAATATATATATATATATATATATATAT
>JAFIDM010000003.1:44390090-44408667 GCA_023159025.1 Thereuonema tuberculata
TGAAGTTCCGAAACGTCTCGTGTATTATTTAGGTAACTAATTTTACATACCTTTCAAGTGCCAATGTAGTAGGCATATATAATATTTAATAAATGGCACGTTAAATAATCTTGTATTTATAATTAATGAAAAAAAAAATTAAAAATTAATTATTTTTGAATTGTTCCTTTTGAATATTTTTTGATGTACACAATTATTTAAAATTAAAACAAAAATGTTACATTAAGTATATATATTTAAAATGTGTACATTAACTAACATTTTGGGTTTATTCGCTCAGAACCCTTGAAAAATAAAAAAAAAAAATACGTCATTAAATTTAAATATTAACAATCAGCACTTGCTTTTTATTCTTCAACAACTAAAGAAGTTCCAATTTTTCTTACTCTTACTATTTATTTTCATTCAAATATGCAACTGGAAAATTTTTAATAAGTTCCTTAAAAAAAATTAGAAAATTGCTTCCATTTTCTTTTTATTTTTTCCCCTTTCTATAATTCCTTGAATTTTTTTCGCAGTCTTCCTTTTGTTTCATATCAAGCCGGTATCTACGAAAACAGTTATTGTGGTTATTCTCGCACCACTCACAAAATAAACTAATCAGAAAGTCACGCCACTCCAGTGCAATCTTTCGACTGACTACGTAACTCAAACCATGAAAACATCTTAAATTACATCGTGTCTGGCCACTAATTTTGCAATCGGCTCTTTTTTTTAAAAAAAAATGACTCTGTCGTATGATTCATCCTTTGAAATCGAATTTGTTTTGTCTGGTTTATTTAAATTCTTTATCGGTTTTTAATATAACCAATCATCTTCTAATTTGGAATAAAATAATAAATGTTGCTTTTTTTTTAATTTAAAATTTAATTCACAGTGTATTTAATATTTTCGTTTATTATAAATATTTACATAACTACGTAAATATAATAATTAAGATAACTTTTAGTTTAACGGGATTTAATGCACTTCCTGTTTTAATAAACCAGAATGACTCCGGAAGTCAAATACTTTTAGATAATTATTACTATTTAAGACGTAATAAATCGTTAAAGTATATATAACAAAACTTTTTACTTTTTACGAAATAAAGTAGGCTATTTAGTTATTTAATAAAAATTAAAAAATAAAGCTTAAATCGCTTTAATAATGTCCTGTTTCCGGAGTCGAAATCGGCGTTGAATAAAATAAAAAATTGGACATCCGCCGATTATAAAAAAGTATTACTTAATAATGTGTAAAAAGTCAAATACAAAAGAAATTAAAATAATAAATTCTAAATAATTCTTGCGTGACTATTCTCATTGTTATGTTTTCGTTTTTTTACTTAATTTTGAACCTTAAAATTATGTTGAAATTTACATAATTTGAAGTTATAAATTAATACAAAACAATTAATGAGTAAGGTTTATCTTATTCTTTTGTAAATACATATTCCTTGATGATTTACTTAAAAGTTAATTTTTTTTTTTTTAATTATAATTTATTATTTTTTTTTTAACTTGAGCAAGAAAAGTATTAAGTTTTTAATAAGTTTGTTAGCTTTACTTTTATTGTCGTTAATGCTGGAAATTTCGAGAAATTTCTAAACTTAATGTTTAAGTTTCACATGTCATTTTAAGAATAATTAATAAAAATAAGGGTTACCATTACAAATTTTCAACTGAATGTAATGTAATTAAAACCTACACACTTGAAATAAGCAGGTAAGGCATTAACATATTTATCTGTTTATCTATTTATATTGTTTCTTCATTTATTTATTTTTAAATGAATAAAACCGAGTGGTCCTGACTCAAGTAAATGCATGCGACTGCAAAGCTTTTATTTCTTTTACCAATGCATATAAAATTCTGAAAATTTAAATATGAACTTGTGGAGCCTCTGGGATTACTATTTTCTTGTTTTTAATTTTCAAAATATTCTACAATTAAATTAAAATTCAAAAACAGTCAATTTTTTGGATGTTTACGAAGTATTGTATTTTCAACTCAAAAAAATTTGACAAAAAATGAAATGATAAAAAATTCTTAAATAATGATTTGTATTTTAAATATTTATTATTAGTGCAACAATTAATTTTTTAAAAAAAATAAAAATTGTGTAAGATTAAATTACTTTGTTAAAAATTAGCTGTTGCACTAATAATAAATATTTTAAATAGAAAACATTATTTTACAAATTTTTTATCTTTTCAGGTTTTTGTCAAATTTTTTTGAGTTGAAAATATCGAGTAATACCTCGAAAACACCAAGAAAATTGACTGTTTTTTAATTTAAATTGAATTAATTGTAGAATATTTTGAAAATTAAAAACCAAGATGCTTCACAAGTTCATATTTAAATTTTCAGAATTTTAGGGGCATTGGAAAAATAAACATATAAAAGAAATAAAGGTTTGTTGTCGTCTGCATCTGCTTGAGTCAGGACCTTAATTTTATTATATGTATGTGGTTGTTTTTCTCCGACTATTTATAACTGAAGGGTTTCAGATACTGTGTTAAATAAAATATATGTTAATAAGTCATTTATGTTGTGATTATCTTTCCACGTATGAAGGTCATTCAATTATCAATTAGCACTGTTTTTTAAAAGAAAATATCGATTGAAATATACTACTTATATTATAGATTTAGATGAGAATGAGAAATTATAAGTTTCATGATATGAAGAGATCTCTTTTATTGAATTGAAGTACAATTCCTACAAAAAAGCTTACTCGACCAAACATACACAAAAAAATAGGAAGAAATGAATTGTATCAAACGAAGGAAAGAGTAGAAAGAAATCGATCTGATTTCCAATGAGATGAATGTTAATTAGAGAATAATAATAGAGATAATAAAGTACAGTCTCCACTACATACACATATACAGACGTCACACTGACAAATAAAGCAACAGTTTCTGATATTATTGTTATTATACGCTAGGAGGCGTTACAAGCGAACAAAAGACATTCACTCGACATTGACAGTCAGTTGTCATTCAATAATTCAAATCTTCGCATTTCTATCATTCAGTCATAGATTTATTCTGATTACAATAAAAAAAATAAAAAAATAATAACATGAAAGTTTGCGTTTTTAATTCTTAATATCTTTTAACATAAAATTAAAATAATTAATTTCAATTTAGTTTTATTTAAAAATACTAAGGAAATATTTAATATATATAGACTATTAGTAAATTAACTAACTACTGAGTAAAGAATATTATATGAAAATTGAGATTAATTATAGAATAGCGCTCATTATGTGAAAATGAGTAGAAAATAATGCGAAAGTCACATCGAAGAATTAGTGTTACGTGAAGAAAATACGTAAAAAGAATTAAAGATTGTAATCATTAAGTAAATTCATTTTCGGTTGTTGTTTTTTTTTTTTTATCTTCATAATTTTAAATTGATTGACATCAAACCAATAAATAAAATACAATAATTAATACTGAACATCGGTTAATCCCTAGTCAATACTTTCTCCCTGAAATAGATTCGAATGTTGAAATTTTTTAGTGGATGTATTTGTTCTGCTGAAGGAATAGAGAGGTACATTTGTCCGTAAGTGGAATCATGCGGTCCGGATGGAAGTTGAAGTCGGATTTGTCGAATTAGTCTAAAACATCATGTAAAATTAAAGATCTGTGACTTAAAACAGATATATGTACCAATTTTAGTACAAATCATTATGAACATTAGAATCCTCGTCGTCGATTGGATAATTTTATTAGTAACATTCTATTTGCAAAACTTACTTATAGTTTGAACAGAATTAATAGATTTTTAATACATTGTAGTCATTTTTTAGTGATCGAGTAGAAACAATTGCTCTCTCTCGATAAAAATACAAAACAAAACAAAAAACAAACAGGACTTCAATTTAATACTATTTTATCAATCAGATCAAATCAGTTTATGTTGCACTTAAGTCATCCATCGTCAGTATTACGTTGATTAGGAATTTAATATTACATTCGATAGAAAGAACTGTTTCTGTATTGTTTTCTTTCGTGGAGTGTTAAGATAAGCAGACGCCATTCATAGCCCAGACCCACGGTTAAATTCGAAAAATATATCTCTTTAAATTAAAAATAAATAAATAAATAATTAACAAGAACTAGATCATTTTGATTTTTAAAACAAAATTCGTCCTGTCCTGCTCATTTTATTAACGATAAGACTAATTTTTGTTGTTACTGTAGTAAAAATCTCTCGTCTTAGATGGTGAAGACTTAATTTCAATTATTACTATTTTTCCGCCTTTTATTTTTGTATTTTGCCTATCATTTATTGACAGATTATATTCTAAAATTATAAGATATAATATAATATATATATATATATATATATATATATATATATAAAATTACTTTCAAATTACATTCACAGATATTTACATCTGCCACAATGGAAATGTAAAAATGAAAATTCTTTATATTATTATTTTGAGATTTTCATTTTACAAGAAAGCTCTATTTGTATCATCACGATTCAAAAATAGATTCCTGTATTCTCACTCCGGAAACTTTATTAACAGTATCTGATACAATATTACCGAGGACAGGTGCTGACGATAAGGAAAACATGAGCTTCTTAGATTGCATCTGAACATTATGGGCTACAGCCTTGACATTCCAATTAATAAAAGAATTTTTTTGGACTCGAAATTGTCGAAAGGGTTTTACGGGTTTCTAAATTTCTTCCACCAATAAATACTTTCCTGATTTGAATGGAAACATAATTGTACCAACAAGGAATTCTTATCACCCCTTCATCTTTAATCTAACACTCCCAATTTCTGGTTAAGAGAAAATGAAGGAAGAAGGATGAATGAAATTCGAAGGTCAAATAAAATAATTGGGACTCGTGATGAATAAAAATGAGATGATAAGGTTGGTCATTGATGTCATTCCTGTCCTACATTTCAATGGGCCATCAACATCTGTGATCCATCCTTAACTAATCAAAACACCTATGTTTTTTTTATTAAAAGATTCTCACACTAATATATTCTTCTTGTCTCTTGTTTTTCCTTTTTCTTTCATTATTATTGTTATTATTTGCTGAATTTTGCTTTACATTGTAAATATTATCAATAGAATATTTCAATTTTTTTAATCAAATCTGATAGAATTATTTGATTTTTTTTTTTATTTTATTAGCTTTTTTTTTAAAAAAAAACTACAAAAAATAAAACCTTTGGTTTGAATGATGCAGTAACTCCTAAACTGAGAATAGCTATTTTTTATTTTTCTCCAATGTATTCATTTCAGTGTCTGGACCGTTTGTAGCATTTACGAATCCCTAGGCAAACATAGTTTGAGCTACTATTTTCGTCTGTTATGATTCCAAATTTCCTAAAATGATTTTTAATTTTTTTTTTTTTAAATAATTGCATTAAACTGTTTATATATAATTTGGATAGCATAATCTGAGGTTATTATAGGTGCGGGGCCCGAGGCTGCGGTCTGGCTCGCCCATATGCACGACGACTCTGTCCATGTTAATAACATGTGACAGAATCGTTGTTGTATTTCTCTGCCTGCCCTTGTAAAGACAGCAGGTCGATACTTATTATATTTTTGGGTCATTTGATTCAGTTTTCCGTTACTCTGCCAATTGTAACATTATTCTGAAAAATTACACACTTAAAAGAAAATCTGAAACTTCTAAATGCCTAGATTTTATTCTGAAAAGTGACTGTTCACTGTCCTTTATTCTGGTTCCTTCCTTCCTCGGTGAAGATAACGATCACAATACAGTGGAATGAAGGCCTAGCCTTTTTGCAATCAAAGAAGCTGAATACATCTACATTAGATCAATATAAATACGTACAATACGCAAGAGTGCGATGAACTGGGAATTCAGTGAATATTTTAGACGTAGAATCGGAATCTTTCATTAAAGTTTATGGGCTTCAACACTTTATACTTTCTGTATCGTTTGTTCTTTATCTCAGCTGGAATTCTGACTTTCCATTTTTAGTCAATGGATCGAAAATACTCGTTTTCAAAAGAGTGAGAAAGGCGAGTGTGAAAAAGTGGTTTTTTTTTCTTTTTTTTATTAATTACGTGCACTGGCATCAGCTGCTATGGCGCTTACTGTTAGCCTTAAGGCTTCGTTCTTGAAAGTAGATCAGTAGACACCACATTCCACCCACCCAAATACCAATGAGAATTAAACAACAACAGAATTTATAAACCACGGAAGTGTAATAGCTCTCATTTTTGTAAGTAAATTATAACTTCATCTTTAATGTCTTTCACTTGCAGCAAGGAAAAAATAACAATCAAATGATGACGCTTTTAGTTCAGACTTTTCTAGATGATTTGACAATTGAAGCATTTATTTCATTTCAGTTTTCAAAGACACTAAAAACGAATTCAAGTTTGTTTGTTTTTCCCATGCATAAAATTAAAAAATAAAAAAAAATAATAAAACACTTTCGGAGAGGGGATTAAATGGAGTTTATCAAACAGATCATCGGCCCACAGTGAACTAGGGCTTTTTGTCTAACTCAGTGAAACCCGAGCGGGGAAAAAAAAATGTATAATAACTTTGAAAAACTATGCCAAACATGTGTCGATGCGACGTGACTTGTATGTTTAACGCTTCCTATTTAACAAGAACTTACCTATGAGCAGAGATCATTTATTAAACGGATACTTTCTCTATTATTATGGATGAATTTTGTAAGATGAACGAAATAGGAGCTCGGAATAAGAATGCATCTGCTAAGAATTTTTTTTAGGTATTTAAATTAAATTTCGAAAATTTATTATTTTTAATTAAAAACCTCCAATGGTAATTGGAAGGTACTTTAAACGAGAAAGCATTTCATAGTTGCTCTAAATTCGTATGCACAGGTATCTAACAAATAAATAATAATACATAATCCCCTTCTGTTTTATTCATACAATTACAAATTGTAACACAAGTTGTAACAATAAATGCACTTGCTGAGGATTTTTTTATTTGTTTATAAAATATTTGGTATTTAATAGTCTGTTTATTTAATGTTATTTTCTTTTTAATTTATTATTGTAAATGGCATTAATAATATTAACTTGAACGTTAATTATTTTGTTATTATTGTAAGTTGCAAAACAAATCCTTATTATTTTATTTTTATTTAATTTTATTAAATATTTTTTTATTTAATGTACTGATTATTTCAACTTGTTTAACTTAATTGAAGAAAAAAAATCCAGTGAAATTGATTTCACGAAAATCCCTTTAGATTTGAAATACTAAAACACGGAAAAAATAGAGAAGAGGTATTTTGTTGTGTACTGATGACTGCTCCTGGCTGATGATCGCCATATTAGCGTGAAACAGCTGTACCAGGATGTCATTTAGTAAACAATATGGTCTAACCCATTGATATTATTATTAATATTTACCTGCGCTTTCTTATTTTTATGCGCTAAATAAATTCATAGAGGCCGCGTGTAGCGGCGCACGAATTTTCTCGCTATTTGTCCTTTCGGCGAGTTTTTATTGTTTGTTTTAGCTTCTGCAGGTTCCACATTTGTTCCGACGTTTTATCAGAAATTAGTTATCTAAATTACTTATTATTAATTTTTTTTTTCTTTTGGTAAAATTAAATAATTTCTAAAATAAAAATATTGTTTTTTTGTGTTATGGCTATCTTCGTACTTTGTGCTATCGCATGTTCAATTGGAAAGGCGCTTGACTGCGGCCTGGAGGAGCCGCGATTCGATCGGAGATTTTTTCACCCTGAATTCTTCTTCAGACGGATCCTAGGGTCCATCCCGGAGGTTAAAGGCAGGCGACCACCCGACCCCACCGTTGGCCAGGAAATGCCGGCAGCCTTATCTCCCCCGACCCGAAGGACCTACTTAGGCCTAAATTGTATAATTAACTAACTTTAAATTTAACAAAAAATAACTTTTGTGTTTTATAAAGTTGTTGTTGTTGTAATATCTTGTCCTTTTAATTAATGAAATTGTAAATAATCAATCATTCCTTTAGGACCGCGAAAGGATGATAAGACAAGGAGCACTGGTTCTTGACCGAATATAAGCACTTCCGTATCATTTTCTTTTCATCAAGATCCTAATATTCACCCTTGCTTATTAACGATAAGATTCGTTGTATTTCAGCAACTTGTAATACGAAAAAAAAAGAGGTATTAACGCCTTAGTTTTTAAGCAATCATTTGCAAGCACATTTATACCGATTCTTCTCGCGGCTCTTTCAAATGACGCATGATTTCTTTACCGGAAAGGAAATCTTATGTGCAATATTGCAAAAAACTCAACTTGGAAAAAAAAAAATCATTCATTTCAAAATATTACTAATATTATAGGAAATTTAATTGTTTGTTCTAGAAAATCTTTGAAATGGAAAAATTAAAACTGCAAGAAATACCAAAAAAACTTTTTTCCCTTCAGCCGTAGCTATGTGGAAATCTGCTGGAATAGCTACGGGATTAATATTCCTCAGGGAATCAGCGTTCACTGCTTAGCCCAATCAAGCTGTGAAAATAACCCATTATCGAAAGATAAGTACGTGCTGATCCCTTGGAATGTTAGCTTCAAAAAATTTAATGACAAAAATTGAATAAAATTTACCATTCATATTTTAACATTAAAGTGAATAGTAAATCCACGGCAATTCGGGAATTATTTGCTGTACAATTTGCTAAAAATCTACTGTTCTCCAGTAATACATGAAAATCGGACAGAAACAGATGACTTCTTCAACTCTTTTTACGAGGATTATTTTGTAAAACTCTCCTAGAATAACTGAAAAGAATTTGGAACTTTTTTTTTCGATGCGCAACTGATATTCTTTCGCAGTTCGCCAACGTTTCGCTTTATATTGAAAGGAGATTGAAAGCGTCTGTGAGAAGGAAAGGGACAGAGAGAAAGTGGCATCTCTTCTTGTTAGTTCAAGCAAAGGGGTAATGAAATTGGAATACTTACAGCAGATGACCGTGCCTAACTTCGCTTCGAAAATCATCAAGTACAATCCATAAAGAGCCGCTATGTGTAGATAGACGAACAATACCACATTCCTCCATACGATCGGTGTTTTAATGGGTGCTTTGTGAGCTATGGGAGTAGCTGTGATGTCCTCTGGCAGCTGAGTCTCATTGTTGGGAGCCATCTCAACTAACACAGCACAGGGAGATAACAATAATATCAAGCGTATACAGGCTGCACTAAGAAACACACACGTCTGTCACACTTTTTTTTTTTTTTACCTGAAGAATCACGGGAGGTCGATGCGATGGGGATATTCCATAGCCCTACCCTCTTTTCCTCAGAAATCACGACATACAACGCACTCACATACACACATTTTTCCTTCTCAAATGACATCCAATTTTTTAGGTTTTCATTTTTTTTTTCTACAGTAGCTTCATCAATTGTTTGAAACGTAAATTAAAAAAAGAAAGAGAAAATCAAATATTAAAGAAATATATATAGATTTAATTTATATTCTAAAATTAATGATAAATTAAAAAAAAAATTAAAAACTTTTTAAGGATTACTAAATGTTACAACTAAAAAAATTCTTACAAATCGAAAAAAAAATTAAAATAAATTTTCAAAAAATTATATTTCTTTAAATATATTTTAAAAAAGAATATAGGAAGCCATTATTTCGATGAAAGCCACTGTTTTGTATCACTCTTCTTAATATCAGTGCAAACCACTTACCTGGTGTGTTTCTCTGGATCGTAGTAGGAGCGAATGTTGCAGGAACCGGCAGGATCCTCTGTCTAAGCACTGGTGACTCCCTTTCCTTCCCTACCCCCCAGCTGACCCACTTTCACTGAACCAACAGCTTCACTTCTTCTAGAAACACAGTTTCTAGAAGAAACCAATCGAATTTGACATTTCTTTTTCTTTTTCTATTATTATTATTTCAATTTAAAAAACTGAAAGTAAATAATCATTTTTTTTCTATTATAATCAAGATATAATCTGTTAATTACTCGAATTCCTAAGAATTATCACATTCTAATCCATTATAATTGTATTTGAAAAGTAGATTTTTGCTTTCTGGATTCCTACATTGATTATTACAATTCGTGTTACATAAACATAACTAATTATTTTAACTTGTAACTTGAAAAAAATCTTGATAATGATTCCTTTTACAAATATAAATAAAAAACTTCAGAATGAACAGGCTTTATTCTGAAAATATTCTTTCCATTAGCTAGTTACATCATTAGCAAATTAATAAATTGATGCAGTATTTACAGAATCACAAGCGATAAAAATAACAATACGTTGTAATAACAACATCTCCTTTTTTATATTCTGTAATTCTATTTAAATAATTATAGATAATAGCCCTTTTTACTGCTATGTTATGATATATTCTTTATTCTTATGTTGTATGATGAGTTATTTTAATTTCATGAGACACATGTCATTATCATTGTTTATTCAAGAAAATCCTTAAAAAATTAGCTACGTTTACATGATCTTTCTGTAATTGTAGAAAGAACTTAATTTAATGTTATAAATTTGATATTTAGTTAAAATGTTGTGATTTCATTCAAATATTATAAAGAAATGAAGAATTCATAAAGATTCATTTTACTGAAAAAAAAATTCAGTAAGTCTCCCAATCAGATTAAACATTAATTACTAATAAAACAATATGGGACTCTATTAAAAAAAAAAAAATATGGGACACTATTTTGGGAAAAAAAATATTGATGTCAGAGTAATTTAAAAGTACAATATAAAAAACGAAAATCCAAATCATCGGTATTGAAGAGATTAAAGCTCATTTTAATTTTTGATGTCGAATAAAGAAAAACAAATTAGATTTCTATAAAATAGTTTACAGCATTTTTGTACAGATGGGAATCCCCTTCTTCCTTTTTTCTTCCACCCCCTCTCCCTCATTTGCTTTATGTGAAATGTAACTCAGGAATGTGGGGGAATCCCAAACCCTTCTTTCACGGAAAAAGTAAGATGATTAAGAGCTTAAGGGCGCGAAAGAGATGGAAGAGAGTAATTAGAATAAGAAGATAATAGGATTCGAGAATATACTATAATTAGCATTTTTTTTATTCAAAGACTAAAATTGCCTGAAAATTCGAGTCAATTCGAGTCAAACATCCCATTACAAGCGTGAAAACTATTCATACAAAAAGAAACCTATAATATAATTAGACTAAACACAAGAAATGTGTGAAGACTAATTTAAATCAAATCACGTTTCGGATGATGTGTGATCCATTTTCAAAGAATTACAAAACGTACACAAAAAAGAAATAGCAATATTAACTTAGAAAACTCCATCTACGGATAAATTTCATTTTATTAATGGTGATATTTCGCGGAGAATACCATCTTCCCGCTTTTTCAAACCGTTTTAAATAACAAAGATTAACTTCCATTACATTCACTGGTTTGCACGATACAGACATATTATATTACAATAATTAAAGACATTTTTATAAAATCAATTGTTAATGATTTAACACAACCTATATTTACTAACAATGTAACAATGTATTATAATTATTATCATAAACATTTTAACACTGCCAATTGTTGCTAACAAGGAATTGGTTCACTGAAATTTTTCTCTCTGATTTTTTGTCATGTCCTGGATGGTATTCTCCGCGAAATATCACCATTAATAAAATGAAATTTATCCGTAGATGGAGTTTTCTAATTTAATTTAATAGGAGTACAAGATAGAATATGAAGAAATATTAACAATATGAAAAAAAATCTCACATAGAAATGATTACAAGCAATCAACAAACTAGAAACATAACAATTCAGAACTGATGAAGACTAACGAACTGAACGTTTTCTGTCACTATATTGATATTGTCGACGCATTAAAAAATTTTAAGTATTTTTTAATTAGTTTACTTATCTGTGTTTATTTTTATTATTACTGAACTTTTTATCACACAGTTTTTAGAAAAATAACTATATAGAAGTAATTATAAGCAATCAATTGGTAATTTGGATTTTATACTTTTCAAACTTATCAATAAAATACCCATTCTAACGTCTCCAACAAAAGATATAATACCTGTTTTCCGTAAGATTGGTGTTGTATATCAAATACAATGTTCCTCTTGTCAAAAAATTTACATTAGGTAAGTTACAACAAATTCTTTTAAAACGTATTAAACAGCAGCATCACATAAAATACTTCAGCCATAAAAAAATTATTTATTAGAAAGCACATCTCGTATTTGTAACTGACAAGAAATCAAAATTTTAAGTAAAGATAAAAATAATTATCGCTTAAAAATTAAAGAGGCTTTATTAATCATAAAACATCACTTTATTTTCATTAATAGAAAACATGAAATTCCGTTTATTATAGACCTGTTATCGATTTGGAAAATCTTCTGTATTGTTATGTTTCTAATTTGTTGATCGTTTGTAATCATTTCTATATGAGATATTGCCATATTATTAATATTTCTATTCCATTTTTCTTTTTATAAACTGACTCTACATTTTCATGGAATTACAAATTTAAATTTGTGTTGATTTAAATTATTCTTCACTTATTTTTTGTGTTCAGTCTATTCATATCTGGGGGCACGGCAGTGCCCCCGCCAAGACGAGCCGAAGGCAGGAAGGGCACTACGTACCTTTTCTGGAAGTGTTTCGTCGTATTTTCGAACCCTCATAGCTTCGGCCTAGATAATACTAGAGAGCTCAAATTTTCAGGATATGATGCAGTTACCAGACTAATGAAATACGCTAAGTTTCATTTATTTAGCTTTTATACTTTGGATTTTATTAATACCTAAAATACGTCGATTCCGTCACTCACTGACTGACTGACTGACTCATGATCATCAAAACCTCTAGGGTACTTCCTGAAGTCCTAGAAAGCTGAAATTTGGTATGCAGGTTAGGATTAGCACACAAACAACAAAAAAATTAAGAAATCTGTAACTTTCACATTCCAACCCCTCATAAAGGGGGGGTCTGGTTATGTATTATCGAACCCTCATAGCTTCGGCCTGGATAATACTAGAGAGCTCAAATTTTCAGGATAAGATGCAGTTACCATTCTAATGAAATACGCTAAGTTTCATTTATCTAGCTTTTATACTTTGGATTTTATTAAGATCTGAAATACGTCGTACCCTCAATGCTTCGGCCTAAATAATACAGTGTAATAATGTGATTTCTTCCAAAGTGCAAACAGCTTGTATATACAAGTTGATCAATAGAAAAACAGAAAAGTAGGGTATTGAAAAAAAATCCATTTTCTAAATAATCTTAAAACTAAATTTAGTTGTAATAGATAATCCCACCCAAAACATTTCATGTAAAATAAGTTGCCAAGATTCACATGCTCATAACGCTTTCACTGTTAAAAAGTTATCAGATCTCATCTTACAAAAAGAAATGAAATCCCACCCAAAACATTTCATGTAAAATAAGGGGTTGCCAAGACTCGCATGCTCATAACGCTTTCACTGTTAAAAAGTTATCAGATCTCATCCTACAAAAAGAAATGAAATCCCACCCAAAACACTTCGTGTAAAATAAGTTGCCAAGACTCACATGTCATAATGCTTTCACTGTTAAAAAGATATGAGATCTCATGTAGAGCCAAGCCCCTAACTCAACGAGGCCTAACTCTACAAGCCCCAACTCTAAAAACCCTATATCTTGGTCAAAAAGTATGGCTTGGCCGTTTCATGGAACTATTTCATCTTACCCAAAACATTTCATATAAAATACGTTGCCAAGATGCTCATAACGCTTTCACTGTTAAAAAGTTATCAGATCTCATCTAGAGCCAAGCCCCTCACTCTACAAGGGGGCCTAACTCTAAAAACCCTACTATCTTGGTCAAAAAGTGTGCCTTGGCATACTCCATATCCTTTACATAACTCCATGGGATTGTCTGTGTGACAGCCATGAAACGGCCAAGGCATACTTTTTGACCAAGATATTAGGGTTTTTAGAGTTAGGCATGTATAGTGAGGGGCTTGGCACTATATGAAATCTGATAACTTTTTAACAGTGAAAGCGTTATGAGCATCTTGGCAACGTATTTTACATGAAATGTTTTGGGTGAGATGAAATAGTTCCATGAAACGGCCAAGCCATACTTTTTGACCAAGATATAGGGTTTTTAGAGTCGGGGCTTGTAGAGTTAGGCCTCGTTGAGTTAGGGGCTTGGCTCTACATGAGATCTCATATCTTTTTAACAGTGAAAGCATTATGACATGTGAGTCTTGGCAACTTATTTTACACGAAGTGTTTTGGGTGGGATAGACTATTCGCATAATGATTTATTGTTTCTTAATTGTTTTTGTATTGATTGCTTATAATTATTTCTGTAATGTTAATGTTTCTAATTTGTAATCATTTCTATGTGAAATATAGTCATATTATTAATATTTCTATTCTATTTTCTTTTCTAGGAATTGACTGTACTTGTTATAGGCCTATTAATAATTGTTTGAAAATGGGTCACACAATTTCCGAAACATTATAATAGAAATCGTGTGATCTATTTTTCAAAGAATTACAAAGTAATTTAAATTACTCTTCACCCATTTCTTGTATTTATTGTTTCTTAATTTTGCTTTTTATCCTTTTTAATATTTTTTTTTTACCGTAGTTCTATAGGCTACATACTCCTTATTATTTTCCCTTGTACTCTTGTATTTATTATATTCATTTATTATATTTATTTATTAATTTCTCCCAAATGAATTATCTAGAGTGAAAAATGAAAGCAAATTTTAAAATAAATAAATAAATAAATAATTTTTCGAGCGGGAACTATGAAATCAAGTGAAAAGTGATTAATAATAGTTTAAAGAATTGAGAATTAATAGAATGATTTATTCAGTCGAGTAATTATCGTATATTTTGAACTATTCAATAGGAGTTTCACGGAGAGGATTAGAGACTGGAAAACTAGACAATTGATTTAGTGAGTTTTTACGAAATTCTATTTCTGATAGATGAGGAGAGATAAGCAATTCCCAGTTCCCAACATTTGATCTAATTCTTTAAGTAGACATCGTTATGTATTCAGAAACTTGGAACAGGAATAGCACACGTTCTTACATAGAACACATTGAGTTTATCTATAAAATTAACGATATCCTAAAAAACAAAACAAAAAAAAAACCACCCTAAATTTATGAATTGTACCGAAACATTTAATGGACATCTGATCAAATAAAGCATTTGAATCCGTATGCAAGAGAAACGAATTAACATTTCGTTACAATGCATATCTTACCCAAAAATAGATTGTAACATTGTTTACTGATTCATTTCTTAATTTTATAAAGATAAAAAAAAAATTGAAAGTGCACATAAATAAACAGGTCCTCTCACCCTGAGCTACCATGTCGGGAATCTTGAGAAAGCTGTTTCTGCCTTATTAGGCTTCTTCAATCAGATTTACCCTTGATGGTAGCTCAATGTGCCAGACAAAGAATAGTAACCATTACGGTTCCCCGAAATGGCCCCCAAACAAAATCAAACACCAACATTAATTCACTGTGTACCGCACAGCCTGAAATTCTTTGTCCAGCAATCGCCGGACTCAAAAGAATTTAAGAAAGGATACAGAACCACAAATAAGATACTTAATGTAAGATAATTAATTAATTAATAATTATAATCAATGTAAATAAAAAGGTTAACGTGCACCATAAAAGTTTTGCAATAAATTCTTAAAGTGCACATAAATAAACAAAGGTTCTCGCACTCTGACTGAAGAAGCCTAATAAGGCGGAAACAGCTGTCTCAGATCCCCGACATGGTTGCTCAGGGTTGCTTTTTATTTATAAAGATAGTAAGAGAATTTTAGCATTGAAAAACATCTTTTTAGCGACCATTTGGGAGTTGTTGCGTTTGTTTTGTCCGTGTCTGTTCCCTCCCTAAGAACTCCCGAACGGAAAGTCGGATCGACAAACAGTTTTCATCATCGTGTTCACTTGTTTTTATCTTAAATGTAACGTAATCTAACTATTAATAAAACTGAAATAGCTGATGATCTCAGTATAAATTATTAACATCATTAATTTACTTAATAAATTAAACATAAAATCTACATTTTTCTTCATCTTGAAGAATCTGGCAATGTTTGAGTGTCATTCATAAGAACCCTGAAGCATAAGTTACATTAAGATAGAAATTCGTGCAGATGAATCCCGCCAAAATAGTGACAATTCATTATGCACACACAAATATAGTATGCAATCATAATAAGTCTTCTGAGCCTTTCTTTAACAAAAAGGTTAGCTTTTTTTTTTTTTTTATTATTCGAGTTGTCTACAACTTATATTTTAAAATATTGTTGTGGGTTAAAACCTGAATTTTTATATAACGTGTGTGTGTGTATATATATATATATATAAGTTAAATACTGGTAGTTTTAATTTTTAAATAGCATTTTAATTCATAATTGATAGTTTCAATAATAATAATAATTCTCAAAATTAGGGAAAAATATTAGTTAGGAGCTATCCATAAACTACTTACGCAAGTCGGGGGGGGGGGGGAGATCAGAATAATATGTGACGTCACGTTACATTTCACTTAAGCGCAATTTTTTGAAATCAAAAGTACCTACTAAGAAATTTATTAAAACACCCGCAATTATCTAAAGATAGTACTTGACGTTCAAACGAAAATATAGTGGAATGTGAAGAATATGAATTAAAATGCAAAGTTAAAGAATAAGGTTCTCTATCAATTCTACGACTGATTAGTAGGTGTTCTGAACTACATCTTATAAATACTTAGTGAAAAGTATTTTAGTTTTTAATATAAATTAGTGTGTGTGTGTGTGGCCATGATATTGTGATCTAATATTAGGGGGGAGGGGATCGAAAATAACATGGACAGCCCCCTTTTTCTTTCGTATTAAAAAAAATAATACACAGAATTTTGGCAACTGAAAATTATGCAGCAATTCGGAAAGACCATAATTTATTCTTAATTTTAACAATTATTTATTACAATTAAAGAGGAGAGTTTAAAAAAAAAATCTCTTAGTTAAAAACAATAACTTTTGACATCAATTTTATTTCGTGGACAATGTATACAGGTATAATAACTCCTTCGAAATTTGTGTTTTGATCGACGACAGAGTCATAAGACACTGGTAGAGTTTCTTCGTGGTATTGATTAAAAAACTCGAATTTCTATTACAAAATTGTTATTCATGATTACATAATTCCTTGATAATATGTGCTTATAATATATATCACGTATTGTCAGTAACCTTTCAATTTTGTTTCATTAACTCTTTCTGCTTGAGAAACTGCTTCTGCTGAATAAAATTTTCCACATTTAACGTATATTCCACATATATATAAAATCCAAATATTTTAATTGCGTTTGTATGAAACGAATTTTACGGCTTCCGTATTACATACAATGTGTTTCTGTTTTGTTTTTTTTCTTTTATTAAGTCACCGTGAAAATTAGCTGATCTTTTAGCGAATATTATCAACCACTGGTTTTTGCCTTTAGCACATTATAAATTCAAGTCCTGCCAAAGCATTAATGAAATGCTAAGCTTCCGAAAATACGATAAGCATTTGTAAATACGGAAACGAATACTTTGAAATTTGTTCTAAAAATTTCGTATTTGTTATTGCTGTATTATTATTATTTTATTTTAATTATCTTTAATTTCGAACAAAAAACAAACAAAAAACATATAAACAAACAAAAATAACAAAAAACAAACAAACGCATTGATAGTTAAATAGTGATTTTTCGTAGTTTAATATTTATATCATTTTTTTTTTTTAATAGAAACTTAATAGATAATGCCACAAATTGAACCTTAATAACAGAAAACGTAACTTGTAAATCTTGGTATCTTCAGTTCTCACAATTTTTCCTTAATTGTTATTTCTGTTAGCATTCAGAAAGCTTGTTAGTATTTTAAATATTTTAAGAAGAGAATACGTTAATAATTTATAATAGATCTCAACACAGAAAATTTTACCTTGATAAGTTAATATTTTGATTTAAAAAGTTGAAAAACCCTTAACCAATTTTAAACCTTGTGTAGTTGAACAAAAATGACAAAAAAAAAAAAAAGTAATTCGGAATATCTAATTTTCAAGTACTTTTTTTTTATAGAAATTGCTGTATTTGTACGACTTGAGGTGTCTGTGATATATATATAATTTATAATTTATTTTCATATATACTTATTTTTTTAGCATTTTAAAATGTTATCTACATCTTAAGCTTTGTATTTATTTTCATTGTTTTTGTAATCAATTACATTCATAATAAAATTGATTTCAAATTTTTACCAATCTAAACATTCTTCATTATTAAGTATTTTCATATGACAATAAAACCAACAAGAAATCAAGCGCTGTTGACATTCTTATTTTTATAGAAAAGACAAAAAAAACCTCATAAAAAATTAGTTGCTTCACTTGCACTTTTGTTTTTTTGGGTTTTTTTTTTACTAAGTCATGCAGTGGCGTATATAGAATATATTTTCGGGGGGGGCCCAAGATCTGTTCAACCAAAAAAAAAAAAACGCTGAAACCTATCTGTTCAACCAAAAAAAAAACGCTGAAACCTATC
>JAFIDM010000003.1:44409067-44449001 GCA_023159025.1 Thereuonema tuberculata
TTTTTTTTTATCAAGAATTAACTTACTTGTAGAATTAAATATACCCGGGCTTAAAATTTTAATTCAAAATTCACCCTTGAAGACTCAAATTAATGTGCTTTTTTGAAATTTTCTTTAGTAAGATCATTACTGCTTTCATTTCATGTCTTTATTTAAAGTTTTATTTATTTATTTATTTATTTATTTATTTATTTATTTATTTATTTATAAATACATTTGAGAAAAGTTTTAACTCCTTATTTGTTAATTTTAATGAGGTAAAGTGGACCTGTTAATCTTCTTTCTAATGATATATAAAACTGATATATGGGATTTATGAGACTGTTTATATACGGCTGTTTTCTTCCATTCTGAATTTGCAGGAATCGCTAAAAGCATTTTAAAATTAAAATTTGAATTACAATTTCTTTTCAAATGAACAGTTACCTTAAGATTCCACACAAAAACGACATTAGTAAAGGAAGTTGTTGCTTGGTAGAAGGGCTGTTCGGTTAATAATAATAATAGTGGTTAGCTAAAACTGATTATTTTCTGACGTCTCTTCGCTGTGGATCATCCCAGTAAGTTAGGGCTTTCCTTTTAAAACAGACTTGATTAACTATGTATAAAAAAAAAACACACAACTATTCTTGATATATTTTCCTATTTTCCGCCTTTTTGAATATAACAATAAAGAAATATATGACCAACGAAATCTCAGCTGCGTTCTTCAATGTCATCGACTTCGTATAGATTGGCAGGTCAATCAAAGAAGAAGGTTAACTAATTAATTGAAGTTCAAGGAAGGAAGATGATGGATTTTTCGTGAGAAGAATGTCTGTGAAAAGTAGTCTTTGACTTGACTTTGAAATTGATTTAAATTACCATATTCCAATTGAAAAGAAAGAATAAAAATAATAATAGTAATAGTAAAGGCTGTCTGGGATTTTATTAATTCAAAGCTGAGAGTCTGAGTCCTTTTATGATCATAAAAACACAGATGTCATAAGTTTCTTTAATTAAATTTTAAAGATACCGTAGGAAATATAAGTGGAAGGAAGTTTCCCTAAAGTGACAGTCCTAAATATGGTTTTACTAGAATTTCTTGTCAAACTCTTCATCTGAAGCCTATAATAACATACTGAGAACTTAATGAGATTTTTGTTCTGTACTTGTTTTTCATTGAGAATCACTTCTGGGGAAATAAAATTTATTAATTACAGTGATATAAACAGTAATTATCCCTGAATTAAAGGAAATACAGATGTTTTTCAATTTGTGAATGTTGTATTTAATTTTTTAAATTCGTTTGAAGGTTTTTGGTCTGTCATCTTTCCCTATCTTGAATATTTTGGGGAAATTTATTTTTAAATTTTAAAATAAGTTAAAATAATTTTTATAAGTGAAAATTACAATAGGCTTTTCAGTAGTCGAATCACCGATCATGGAGTTTATCGCAGATTCCCTACCATTTCGTTGAAGGGCATTGAACGTTAAACTATACCACAACAGGCCGTGCAGGTCTCGAGGTGCGCGAGAGGTTTAGGCTCCCAGCGATTCTCGACCAACGGAATTAGCTAGGGTCCGATGGTCAACCTTTAACACCCGGTACCCATTTGACAGAGGGCTGGGAGAACCCTAGGGCCCTACTGGAGGAGAGATAACTGTGGAAAAAAAATCACCGACACCGAATCCGGTCTTCTCCAGTCGAGCTTCTAAATCACTGGATTACCGAACCCGCTATTAATAATACAATTAATTAATAGATAGGTTTAGTTTATGAAAAGTTTTAAATCTTAGCAGAGGAACATCAATACTCGATTTAAAATTGTATCTAAAACTTTTTTTATTCTATCTTTTAATTAATGGTATTTCTCATAGATTGAAATTAAAAGATGTTATCAACCTACCAATATTTCCTTTAATAGGATTTGATGTTTAACTATGATGAAAACCATATGGTTTTCTAACTCCAATCATCCTTCGGTCTTCTTCATGGTTTTTGAAAAGAAACTATATTCTGTAATTTTGTTCGGACTTCTTTGCAAAGAATTGAATGGTATACATCTATATTTAATCGACGTCATTTTAGAAAGTAATGGTCATCAATCAATCATTGTTGAGAGATTACAATACGCTAATCAAATTGTACCATTGCTGAGATTATGATATGAAAAACAGTAGTCCCAACTTTAGTAGTTGAGATACTGCCTAATAGCTTACTAGATCACTGTGAAGAAATCAAATAAAGCATGTACGGTATATATAGGCCCTGAAATGCATTCTTGCTACATTATTCTAATTCCAATAACATATTACCTAGTCATAAATAGAATTTTTCATTTAATACCAACGTCGGAAACTATTTTTATCCAAACTATCTTCTCAACCAAATCCTCCTGATTTAGCCTACATCTAATGGAATGTCTGCTATGTTTTTTTTTTGTAACAGAACGATGGCATATAATCATTATTAAAGTTTAGTAATTCTTTCAATATCGTAAATAAAAAAATAAAAAAAATCCGTCAATTTTAAATAAGTATTTTCTTTACGAGATACATAAGGAAAAGATGGACATTGTGACAAAACTGATCTAAATTGAACAAATCTGGATTGAACTAAACTTTCACTTTAAAACGATGTACGAAGGTTAATCGTTTTCTCAGCAACAGAAATGTCGACTGCAGTTGATTTAATAAATATATATTACGTAACATAATTTCATCAGTGTTTCTTCTACTGAGCAACTATACAGATTATTAATTTCTGTAAATGTAAGAGCTCATTCTCATTTCATCAATCTTCCAAATACGGTTAGGTGTATCCCAAAGGGCCCACTGCAGCCCATAGGAGCGTTGAAGGTAAGGCTCCAACGTTTCAGTGACCCCAGACTGAGATGAGGTCGGGTGGTCAGCCAACGGCATCTCAAGATGGCATTGGTTCAGTCCAGCGCTCGCCCGCCTACATCCCCGGGAAAGAATCCCGGTGCCCATTCTACAGAAGGCTTGATAGATCCTAGGACCGTTTGGAGGAGAATGGAGGGTTCCAAATAATTAATAACAAATAACTTAAAAAAAATCTTAATATATAATTATATTAATCATTATTCTTTTTGTGTATCTTTTGATTATTTTCCACCTTGTGTAATTTCATCCTCTTTATTCATTAATTATTATATATATATTAAAGATATATATTATATCTTCTATAAATAACAATTATGGAAGTTTCTTTGTGAACGTTTTATGTATACAACGTTACGCTTAATTATTAGAATAAAATTAAAAGATTTTTGACACAATAATAACAATAATAATAAATAATAATTAATAATAATAAATTAAAGCCGACTATTAAAATGGTAGCTGTCATGGTATTGTAAAACCAGTAAAGTAAGACATTAATAACTAGCATTACGTTATAAATTCACACAATAATTTAGAATATAATGATAAAAAAAGTAAACCGTGGAAGTAAAACTTTCGTTAAGGTTTCTCTAATAACTGGATGGTTACAATTTGTTCTATTTGTAGAAAATATGTCAGAAATGGTGTAACAAGAAAAATGTCGATTGTCCCATATCCTTTTCATAAACTCGGAACAAAGAGCATGCTTTCTCTTCATTTACTGATAAATTTAAAGATGAGATGCTTCGATCCACTATTCACATGCAAATAGGGGATACTAAGAATCCATTGTAGTGGAATAATGAAATATTTAGCAAAACGAAGTTCATTCATCTGTTATTTTGAAAGTGAGATTTCATTCATATTAATGTTAAAATGAGATCTCATAATCATGTCATTACTAATGCAAATTTAAAGCTTTTATCATGATAAACTGTATCTCATGAAGAGGACAATGACATAGCAAACTTTACTGACACAAAGAAAACATGAACATCACCGAATAACGTTCTGAAATATCATTCTCAATTTTCATTTACTTCTTTTGATTACTTGATAAAAGAGTATTACAAAATTTATTTATATAATAATTCAAATGATACTGAAATGCTGAAAATTACGTAAAACGGAAAATACTTTAATTCGAGATAAAATATATAAGTTTTATCAGTTGATTAACCTAAATGCTTTGTAATAACCTGAACAGACAAGTGGAGCGCTTCAGTAGTTTTTTTTTTTTAATCTACTTTATCGTAGTAATGTCACTTAGTTGGAGAAGGAACTAAAAGAAAGATTTTTCCCACAAATCCCTTTGGCTAGAATTTCTCACATTTATTATCCCTTATTATCAGGGGTTTTCAAAGTGGGATACGACAGAATTTTAAGGATTGAAGGAGGGGAGATGAGGTGACGATGTTTCATTGTGCACATTAAACACTCCCTCACGTGTAAACAATGGTTCATCTGTGAAAAGTACATGTGCTGGAAAATCCGACTGCACTGCACTCTGCTGCATAAACCAGCGGATAATCGTCAACTTTCAATGCGTGAATTCTCTGTAAATGGAACGGGTTTAATTGCTCCTGGTGCAAAATTCACATCACTATGTGCAAAAGCTCTGGGGCTTGTGTCGGGACATTCCTCAACCTATCCCGAGAATGTAAACGCGACAGTTGCGGACATACATTGTTTAACAAAAAAATGTTTGTTTTAGTGCCCTACCACCCCTTAAAGTTTGTCCTCTGAATTTAGAATCATTCTGTATAAATATGTGTATAAATATAAGACCTAAATGCAAAAAATAACTTCTTTCTTCAAAAACTTACAGGTAAGCAGGTAAAGTGCATAGTTGCAGGAAATTATCCATGCCTTTACTTCGTAAGGTTTATCCATATTTTATTTACTTTTGTAGGCGTTTCTAAATTCTCTGTATAGCGTTAAATTTAGATTCAAACATTGATATTTTAAGCTGAGAATATAAGTTTAAAACAAGCTAGTTCAGCAAAATAGGTAAATTTAAACATTTAAAAAAAAGACAAATGCTAAGATGTGAAAAACAATAAATTAAGAACTTATAATTAAACAACTTATCTATTTATCGGAAGTTTCTAAGACCATAACTCTCTTATCTTGATCTGCTTGTGGATTCACTCAGCAAAATTTAGAATTGCAGGTTTGTTTGTTTTTTTTTTCTTAAGTTTTGTGCCTGGTTTTACTCATATAACTTCATGTAACAATTTTTTCATTATTTACAATATTTCGATCAGAATCTTCGTTAATTTATTCAAGTATCTTAACTAAGTATGTATATAACATAGTTAACAATGATACTTTATTAGCATGATACTTTGTTATAATAATTTGGATGAGTTATGTTTTATTATAAGAATTTATTGACATTACAAATCCCTTGTTTAAACAAACTTATCGAATGTTCATTTTTTTTTACCCCTCTATTTATGCAACCAAAACTATTTATTACAAGTGCCTCTATATAAACCTCTCCTTTTGAAGCTTAATATGGTTTAAAATTTCCGTCGTAGCGTCGGTATTATATCCTTAGCAAGGTAATGGTCCGCCCATTCTGATAAATTTATATTGATATGTTTGAAAACCTGATTACAATCACAGAATCATTTCTGATTACAATTACAGAAGAAAATAGAAATACTATAAAGTTTAAATTTGTAGATATCGTTGTTTTATTCTGCAGAGGTTGGAAAGATGAGTCCAAATCCAGCCTTGAAATTAGACCTATTTGTTTAGAAATCTTACAAAACGCTGACCTGATAATTTAGAGGCGAAATAAGGTTTTAGTTCTAGACTTCGAATACTTTCTTAATTCTATCAAAATGATCAGTTGTCATTATTGTTCACAGTATAAGAAATGATAACTAAGCCATTACAATTAAGTCCACGTCATAGATAGCTAGTATAGAAAACTTAGCTTCAGAAACTCAACATGATTATATCGCTAAGCCACTTGTTGTACCTTCTCTTAGATATAATTAAATATCTACAAAAATTTATTTTGAAAAATTAGAAAAATAAAGTTTCATATCTCAAGGTAATTTTCATTGTGTTTAATTTGTTTTTTGAAACTGATTAGGCTTAAGATGTTCTCTAGTAAAAGGCTGTAGGAAGCCACAAAGTTTAGTAATTTTTAATATAGACTGTTTCAAATTGTTGCTATTGTAAACGAATGTCCGCCTTTTTTCCAATGTCTTCAGGCAATCTTATGACCAGGAGAGCTGTTGTTGACCTGTCCCGTATTGTTTAACGTTTAATAATTTGTTTCTCTATTATTTAAACTATTTTTCGCCTAGATCCACTTTCCATGCTAGCAATTATATCTGCCTTAAATATATCTTTAGGCATCAAATTGTTAATGCCTTTTCTATTAAATGGATCTTTATATTGGAATATGTTGATAATCTCTTAAGAAGTTATCAGAATTATGTGAATTAAATATTAATATTTCTTCGATCTTAAAGATTTATTTTTTCTAAACGCAATGCATTATCTACGAAGTCACTACAACTTTTGGACACTGAACAAAAATATCCAATTAAGTTGAATAAAAATGGACGACTGCTTTTAATAGAGCCCAGTAACTATAAAAACTGCTTAATTTCAGCTGGTTATTTCAAAGATTCTAGATGAACAGCATTTTTGCCTTTTTATTTATTATTCAAAGACAAATAGACTTTTAGACAATTCAAATATTCTTGGATGGTAGGTTGAGGACGGTGTAAGCAGAATTACAGAAACTAAAGGGTTCACGAAGAAGCTCATAAATTGCAGATACTGTATCTGCCGTTACTATGAATTTTCAGGCAAAAATCTAGCACATGTTGTTCTTAGAAATGTTATGAGATTTCCGAGTAAGTTATTAGTTCCAAATTCGTAACTGAAACTTGAATTTTAGGATCAAGAAAAATGAAACTATGTAAAATATTATCTTCCGAAATGATATCTTTATTGGTACGGTACCGTAAAAAAAATATCTATATATATCTTAGGACAGCTGTTTATTGCTTTTTGATAGTCCACAGCCACCTCTGAAAATACACATTTGCCATACGGAAGTACTAATTCCAATTATATTATAGTTGGACCTTCGAAAGATTTAGAAATTAAACAAGAACATTTGTACAAGTGAAACCGTCCGTAAATGAATTAGATGGATGCATAAATTTAATTAAAACTACGAACTTTATCAGTAGTATTAATAAGTTAATATTAATGGTAAATGTTTACATATTTGTTAAATTTATGCACTAATTTAATTCATTTGAGGCCGGGATGAACTCTCAACTTTCTTTTAGTTAATTAGATCATTAATGGACTTTCAGTTGGGTAAGACTAGAAGTAAATAATTCATTACTGAGATAAGATAACATAAATAAAGAATTTGCAGATCGAATTATGCATAGATCAGAGATAACTAGTGAAATGGAAGGTGTGGCATCCATCAATTCCATTGCTAACTAACTAAAAGGCAGTTGCTAATAGTTTCTAATGATGATGTTTCGGCAAATTCGCAGCCGAGTCCAAATAAATGTAGCAATCTAAATAAACTGAACTCCTCCTTAATTTTATTTAAGTTTTAGAAAATTAATAATCTACTTTGAGCATGGATATTTTTGATATTTTGTCTTGAGTAGAGATATGTTTTTCTTAGCAGCCATTTTTCTGTCAATATTTCGCTTGGGTTTTTCTCGTAATATCTCGTCATATCTCATGCGATTTTATTATACATACTTTCGTTTTATTACTTAAATTATTTTCCACTTTTCTTTTAATGTATTAAAACTAGGCCATCCCTCTCTGTCTCCCCTGGTAAGTAAGAGATAATCCAAGAAGATTCGATTCCAAGCGGTTATGGCAAAAAGGGAAATTTAAATTTTAATCTAGTAGGCTAAAATTAATGAGTTATTTTCTTTTTTCTCTGGCTCTTCTCTCATTGCGCTGCACACATACAAAGGGAGTGATAAGAAAAAATAATTTGAATGTAGTCCCCGTGGCCTAATGGATAAGACGTCTGACTTCGGATCAAAATGTTGCGGGTTCGATTCCCGTCGCGAACGTTTCATTGTAGTAATTATTTCTATTTTTCAAAGGAAATTGCGCCGGACAGACAGACAGAGAAATAAAAAATTTTAGTAGACTAATATAAATTTTAACGTGTGACAATAAAAAATTTTAGTTTCTAAAATAAAAGGATCAGGACACACATTTAAATTTAAAAAGTATTTATTTTCATAAAAATAAAATATAAAACCTATCAAGAACTTTAATTTTACATTACCAAAATATTTCATTGCTGTGAAGTACACAAGATCTATTATAACGTTGTTTACTATGATATTTCGTATTTACAATGACTTCTTACATTTTTTTTACATTTTTTTACATTTTAGGAGGTTAAATATACTTAAAAATTAATAATTTTTGAAGTAAATTGAGCTGATAATTAAAAGAATGAGGATTTTCACATCAGTAAATTAATACTTTCAATAGTAGCATTCGAATAGCTACCATAAAATTCATTTATTTTTTTAAAACTTTAAGTTTAAATTTTTTAACTTATTTCTTTTTTCTTCATTTTGTTTTTAATAATTGAATATAGATTTACCCTAATTTGCAGTTCTTATCAACAGTAAGAAAAAAACAAATAAACAAAATGGATAACATCGAATTTCCATTAGGTAAGTTTACAAGGAAAGAAGATTGGAAGAGTTGAATGGAGATGAATTATGTGATATTTATGTATGGTATGAGAAGAACGGAAGAAAGGATAAGGAAAATGAGTGGTTTAGAATATAAAGATGGAAATGAAACAAAAAGGATAAGTAGAATTCCATGCAAAAAATTTGAAAAAGAAAAGAGGAAGCTAAATCTAGAAAGAAAAATGTAATAGTAAAATTTAAAAAAAAGCAATATGAATTCAAATTAAACGTTACGAGTTTTATTAGCGGCTTTGCATGTTAAGTTAGTGTCTTCTTGATATTCGTAAACAGATTCACGACTTAAGACACCTAATGATCTGTCACGTAATTGTTCCTGCATATTAAATGCGCAAATATTGTAATGATTTATTTTTATATTCATTTATTTATTTATTTATTACATATATATTTTTTACTAAATTCTATTCTCTTATTTTTTTCCCCTTAAAATAACCGTTAGTTTTATGATACCTCAGGTCAACGACCTTGACCACGCCCCTTGGCCTTTTAACCCTTTACCTCCGTTTCTTAACTCTTTCCTTTGTTTTTCAAACCTACCAATGGCAGGTGATTTCTTTGTTGATTTATGTATAAAAACCCCTGTTTTTAAATAAAGATATATAGAACTTCCAAGCACTCCATTCAGTCTGATTTGCCGTCCTTTCGTCCTTTGAACCCACAAACACAACATTACAATATCATTCATCAGCCTTTGCCCTTTCTTGTGACCAGAATAAAAATTTGACAAATTATATTAGGAGAAGTTTGAGATTCTTAAGACTTCAAGAGTAAACAGAAAATAAACTGCTTGTCTTCATTGATTTGTAAGGAAGGAGGTAAAAACTTCTTAGGATTTAAAAAGAAAAAGGACAGGATTATATTTAAGAGTGTATTTATTTGTGTAATAATTGGATTTGAAGTTTGAAAAGCTACTAAAAACATTTTGAGAAAAACTGTAAAACAGTGGTTCCCAACTTCAGGTCGCGACCCGCACTAGGGTGGCGATAAGATAATACGAACCATTCGAGTATGGTAAAAAAAAAATCTAGGATTTTATAACTGCTGTTTTTCATTGGAAAGTTCGTCGCTTTTTTTTTATAACTCTTACCCGCTCTCCCCCACCCCACCCCTTCCGAAAAAGGACACGACTTGTTATTTTATTTTATTTATTTTTTTCTGTGTTTATTTCACAGAAATAATCCGTCTTAATCCGTGCCATCTTAAAATCTGGATAAGCGCATGGTCACGTACCATTACTAGTTTAGGATCTCGCTCAAAAAAGGTTGAGAACCTCTACTTGACAGTTACAGTTCTAAAATATAAGGATTGGAACCCATCTCAAGAAAAAAAACTAAATAGCAAATGTCCTTTAGTTATCTGGATGAATGTCATGTAATTATCAACAATCCTGACAAGGGATTTGCTAAACGTTTAAAATATTAATGTTCCTTTGAATTACTTTGAAAAAAATATTGCAACTTTTTCCTTTTTTATTGGTTTGTAATTACTAATATTTCTGGAACAATTTCTAATTACAATACTTCTGTAATAGTTATAAAATTGCTTTTTGATGTTTAGTAGGTTAAAGAATTCTTATCGTAAATCTTAAAAAAATTTTAGTAGCCCTTCGGACAATATCGCGAAAGTTTGTCAAAATAAACACAAATCTTTTTATGATTACTTTTGCTTTGCAACATAAAATTTCACGGTAATAATTATTTACTAGAGGTACTTTGTGAATTGTAAAAAAAAAAAAATTATTCTAAGCTTTCAGAAGGATCAAAAGAATACATTTTGAAAACATTAATTAATTAATGCTAAAATTTAATGTGGCCAACACACATATTAAAAGAAACTAAAACATTAAAAAGATAAAAACTACAGTTTCAACTCAGTAATTAAAACTCTACTGCAGCAGATGTTCTTCACTCATGAACAGTTCCTTCTTTAGGAGTAAAGGTAGATGCAGTTCCTGGACGTCTAAATCAGAGTGAGAGGGTAATGGACAATACTTTTAAATTTATTTGTTTGTGAAAAGGGAAGTATTATAAGAATTAAAATAGATATAAGTAACGCAATAACTCAAGCCCTTTGTTGAAAGCTCAGATCGCGAAACCAAGTTAGGAATTCCACCCATGTACCCGTCAGTGGGTTCCCAATAAAATAGAAAGCCTTTGTTTTCTTCAGTTTCCTCTGTGCCTGACGGATACGCAGGCCATGAATTGAAGCTTTTTCTATTGTTTTGATTTTTTATTTTGCTTTTATTTTTATTGGGAACCCACTGGCGGGTACATGTGGGTTCCTAACTTGGTTTGTGTGGCTGATGAGTCCATAAAGAGGACGAAACGGCCGTCTCACACTCCCACTGTTAATAGCTCAGAGGCGAAATCTTTTGTTTACCTTTGGTGCCTTCTTGGCTTGTTATTTAGTTTATAACTGACACGTTTAATTTTTTATTGTAAAAGCAAAAACAGTTTGAACCAAAGATGTGAATATATTTAACAATAATATAGTCCTAGAAACAATATAAAGAAAAAGTATCCGTTGTATAAATTACATTTTCTATAAAATATAATCAAATGAAAGCATACGCAAATGCATTCAACTGCATTATATAATGACAGGAAACAAATTTAACGTGCAGGAACATTATTAAGTTGAGGTAAGAAAAAGTATGGACTCCAACTCTAAACTAAAAAATCGAAATACATATAAAAATAAATAAAATTATTAAGAAATGAAAAACCAAAGATTACACACAATAAACATATTGCGCCTTTCAGAGGTAATCAGAGGCTGATGAATCCCAAGAAAGGACGAAACGGCCGTTCCCCCACCTTGTGATAACAAACTGAAAGGCATCATATGTTTGTTTATGTGCATTCTTTGGTTGATCATTTCTGCATCGTATAATACTTTACAAGGCTTTGTTGGTGTCAACAAAAAATTTAGTGTTTGTCGTCAGTGAAAGTTAATTGTTTCTCTTTAGTTCTGCTCTTACATGTGACTTTTACATGGATTTCAGCATACGGATCCACAAGGAGAAATTTAAAAATATAAAAACCAAATCATCTCCATTCTAAGTTTCAAGGACATCGGTTTACAAGTATATAGTCTACTGTTTTGTTTTCGGATTCTGTTTTTATTTTATAATAATTTAGGATTACATTGTCTATATGGTAATTACAGTTTTTAATCGATAATTAAACCTTATCGTTGTTACGGTACCTTAACAATAATCTGTAATAATGCTGCTTAGCCTAAGGTCCATAAATACGCTATTTGTAACAAAATCAGTGAAGGCCAAATTATTTGGTGTTCTTTCATAAAGAGTTTAGTTCTATCCTAGCTTCTAAATGAATTCGTTGTACTTTCCAGTGCAAATCAAGAGATACACTCTTTCACAAAGAAATCGACGCACCCCGAATAGATAATCCGATAGTAATGAAACTTCACTTCCAAAAACCTTTCGGCCGAATAAGCAAATGATCAAAAAATTCGCATCCAATGAATGAATAGCCGTAGTTACAGCGCGCATCGTGATGATGTATGTCAGTGCTCCGCAACCGGTGTGCCACGGCACAATGGTGTGCCGTGAGCCAATACAGGTGTGACGCGGTCAAATAAGACAATATTACAACTAAATATTTTTCTTCAATAATACTAACAATAAATACTATAAATAAATAAAATAAATAAATAAATAAAAGAATACTACAAAGCGAAGTATGCTTTGTATATATATCTATATATTATATACAGTAAAACCCCGTTATTACGCTCCCGCTTATAGCACTATCCCGTTCTTTGCGCTCCTTTTATACGGTCCCTGGAATTTTCTATATATCTCTGTATACTTTTCCCCTCTTATAACGCTTCAAATCCCGCCTGTAGCGCTTTTTTATATCGGAAATTTTGTATCGAAAAGAAATGTAACACTGTAAAGATTCTTTTTTTTTCCCTGGTAGGAGGGAATCTTTGAACTCTGTGAAGTTGCGGGTCTGTGATACAATTGTGCAAAATGTCGAAGCGGAAATCCTTTTCTGTAAGTGAAAAATTGCAAATTCTCCGTAAGTACGTAAGACTTCTACAGAAGTCAGAAGGATTTCGCAGAATCTCTAGGAATTCCCTCGTCCAGCCTGCGAACAATATTGAAAAACAGGGATGCAATTACCGATGCAGCGAAGGGTAGTTGCAAACGTAAAAAAGTAAAGTGTGTACTAAATCTGCTCCGAAAATACGTTAGTATTGCTCCTAGTGGCGTATCAATTTACGTTAATAGTTACCTGAACCGCATTGAAAATGTCATAATTCAACAGTAGCACACACACACGGCAAACCACAATCAAAGATCTTTTTAATAAGAAATAAGCTTATTTTTGCACTATATCTATTGCAGAATCATGTATGTTTCCTGTAAAATGGTGTCCAACTCTTTCCCCATCCCATAAATCATTTCCCGTCTATAGCGCTATCCCGCGTATTACGCTTGTAGGTCATGGACCCTTGACGAGCGTAATAACGGGGTTTTACTGTATCTATATATTTTAGTTTTTGATGTGCCGCGGAATTTTAGGAAAAACTTTGGTGTGCCGTAGGTGAGAAAAGGTTGGGGAGCACTGATGTATGTAAACAGCTAATCTCGCTTTCAGGAACAAACTTTCAGTGGATTGTGATTTCGTGTTCCTATCTTGACTAAAAAAAAATGCAGGCGAATTCGCGGCCGCTACGACCACATGACGGAGTTTGAAAAAGGACGTGCCTGAGGCTGAACGGACAAACAGACGAATCGCTCGGCATTTGAGTCGAAGCGATGTGGCAATTAGACAATTCTGGCATGAATGAGTCCTGAACGGCAGGTTTAAGCGACAAGAGGGCAGCGGACGGCCTGGACGACGACAGAACGGGAAGATAGAACGAATGTCAAAGCAGCTGTTCCAGCACCAGATTCATTGCTATCAACTTCAATGTATGACCAATAGTGAAGTGACCACCCGGACTATTAGAAGACTGTGAGAGCAGAATCTATTGTCGCGGCGCCCATTACGCCGCCTACCACTGACCAGTACGCGCTGTCAAGCGCGATTGCAGTGGTGCCGGCCACGATTAACGTCGAATTGTGCTGATTGGGGACGAATTCCTGCAGTGATGAGTCCCGTTTTGAACTGAGCCCCGAAGACCAGCGCATACATGTCTGGAGATGGCCAGACATTGTCAAGAGCCCGCTCTCATGTACAAGTCAGACGATCTCCATGGTCTTTACAGACTACCTCCTAGCTCTTTGCTTTCCCGCTTTTGTGGTATGTCGTTTCATTGTTTAATTATTTTGGGGCATTGGGAATAGTCTCCGGTCTTTTCTTCCAAACCTACGGACATCCGACCCTCTCTGTCCCACCCTAGCACCATAAACTAATTAAATAAACAATGTAGGGACACCGGCGTAGGAAGGGAGAAGAAGGTGACAGGAGACAGTCTGGAAGACACACAGGACCATCTGAATTCTGTCGCATGCCATACTGCTCGACAACAGATTCTAGGGTGCCATTTGGTTTGGAAGCCGGACTCTTTTGGCAGTTTTCTGTGGCATCTTCACAGCATGCTGCTGGGAAATGAAATGCTACTTCCTATAATCCAATACAATACAATAACAAATTAAGATAACATGTATTTACTTTCTAACATCACACCAAATTTAAATGTAAAGACTACATTTAATATGACAAAGCAAATTTTCGAAAAGATTACACGTCTTTTCTTTTTCAAGCCTAAAATAACAATAAGTTGAAGAACAATACTCCAAATTACATTAAACTCCTCGAGAAAATATTAACAATATATGAAACCAATACTATTTACTTACAGTCTTTGTTTCTTTAACATAATATATGATACGGCTTAACAATTTAGTTCTTTGATTGTAACTCTATTATTACATTTTGTGCACATTTTTTCTACAAAACTTTTAGCTAAGCTTATGAAATATTTCTATTTCAAAACCATCATTCCTATTCATATTTTTTCTGTTTGTGTTCCGGATACACATACTTTCTATTATCTTTCTTATCTTGGTGTCTCTTTCAATATATAAGATTTTTTTCTCGTTGTTAATACAATGATTTCTGTTCACACAGTGTTCTGCCACTTCTGATTTTTCAATGTACTTGTTCCTAATGCTGCAACCACGTTCCGTCATTCGCTCCTTCACTGTCGTTTTACTCTCGCCCAAGTAGAATAAATCGCAATTCTTGCATTCTATTTTGCAAATTATTCCCATTTCATGTTTTTTAACACTGCTATTCAATTTGCAACATAAAATGTTTTTCAGTTTGTTGTTATATTCAAATCCAACATTGAAACCAAAACTTAACTAAATTGTTAAGCCGTATCATATATTATGTTAAAGAAACAAAGATTATAAGTAAATAGTATTGGTTTCATATATTGTTAATATTTTCTCGAGGAGTTTAATGTAATTTGGAGTATTGTTCTTCAACTTATTGTTATTTTAGGCTTGAGAAAGAAAAGACGAAAATTTGCTTTGTCATATTAAATGTAATTTGGTGTGATGTTAGAAATATTTAATAGTAGAAGAATTAGGAGAAGAGATCCACTAAAAAAATATGGAAACTTTACATATGTATTTACTTTGTTAATTGATTAAAATAAATGTTTTTACAAACAAATTGCTTAAATTCACTTTCTTCAATTGTAATACCAGGTTCAATAACCTCTATTGAATTTGTAAACTCATAACTACTAGTCTACTGCATGTATGTATTAAAAATTACATCAAATTATATTTACGAATAGTGTAAACTACTAAAGAATAACTATTCAACGATAAATACCACACATAATAAATACTAAGGTAACGTGTAGTGATGCAATTAATTAACGCAATTCTTGTTTTGAATAAACATCTAATATGTTTTAAAGATCAAAAGCAGTTCACTAAGATAATTGTGTAAATATATACACAAATATGGTTTACAACTTATTATTGTCTCTTGTCAAATGAAAATTAACTGAGTCTATGTTTTCTTGTTATATCTGCATACATGTTCGATGTATCAAAGTTGTTGTCACAAAGATCCTGATCTCCTTTGTACAAATAAGTAAAATTCACTTGCAATTTTTATTGAAGTGTATCACTGAGAAGTTCTTGCCTTTACTGGAGATGTCTATCCGCTTCCACAATGTTGTCTTCATCAACTTTATGATCCTCCTTTAAATGAACATAACTCAACATGGCTGCCAAACTACGATTCCAAAGATGATGCCTCGATTAAGCCTATTCCACTGTATCACTAATAAAACCTAATCAATACTGCACAAAACTAGTATGAGAGATTAGGATACCATTTCAATAATTTGAAAATTTGAGTAAGTAAATTTGGCCTATATCTACAAGCATGTTGATACTAGAAAAAAGTTTCCCAAAGGAAAGATCTAATGTAACTTTTATAGCTACCAGCAATGAAAGTATATCTATCCTAGTTTTTTTACAACAAATTGAAAACTGCACAACAAACAAAATACCACTCTTTGTTTAACTATCAACTGCTATCCAACAAAACAATAGCTGTGGCTTATCCAAGCTACTACAATACTTAATGAATGATACTTTTGTAGGTTCATCTTAATTTTAAATCAATTGAGACAAAAAAGAATGTATTTGAAAATAGTTAACTTTAGCAAAGTTGCCAACGCATCCCTTTCAACGTTCAAAAAGACCGCCCTTGCAAAAATAAATATCCTATATTTCGCTCCCTAACCCACACTAAACTATAAAAATAAAAAAGTTATATTTATAAATAATAAAACTTCTTAAATTATTTAAGTTCATTAAAATGGTGCATTAAATATAGTATTTAAGACGTAGGTGTTAAGTGCTGTATTTTAATGGTTTCTTAGGTTTTCTTTCGTTTACTTTTTTTTTCCTTCAGCTGTTTCCCTCTGTCAGGGCTGTTCTGTTCCACATGACCGTTGAAAACACAGCGTTGCTAACGTTTTTGCAGAACGGAATTTCGCTCTATGCATTTCTATGGAAAGGGAAAGATGGGTTTCCAACGCTTTTGTAGACCACGCCTACATGCAAAGACGATTCGCCTCCTCTTTGCTCCATTTTTTTCCGGATGCCTTTACCGAGCATCGAAGCTTGAATAGCACTGAAGATAGAAAATCCGTCAATAAAGAGAAATCATAAATAAAATTAATGTTAATTCTATTACTTTCTATTGTATGTAACTTTCATAATAATTTTTATTGTACATGTTCAACCTACAACAACTACCTGACTTGAATGTTTGCTACATTATCAAAGATTAAGATATAGGCATGGATTATTGTTCTTATTTTCTTGTGCATGTTGGGAAAATTCACTTTTCTTAAAAAAAAAAAAAAAAAAAAAAAATTACTGCACGCTGAAACTTTATTTCTTAAGAAATTAAGGTAATTTGCGAAATTGAATTCTTTGACCAAACCCTTCTTGTGGAACTGACTGTGTACGTGATCCACTGCTTGTTCCCAATGGGAAAAACCCTTTCTGCTCCACTGCTTCTGACGTCTAAACCCTACAGGCTATTCTTTTTCCTTCCTGTGGTCATGAAACGCAAATGGGTCATCCCAACACCGCAGGCTGCTTCCGATTGTTAGTTTCCGGATGAAATTGCGTTGCCTCTTAACCATAAATGTTCTTCCTGCATTCATTAAACCGAACGCATAAACCATCTGAATAATGATTCGAATATAAAGGGTCTCAAACAAGAGCAGCTTTTTTTCGTTCAGCAAAATTTACCAATTAAATTAATTTAAGAAAAAAATGAAATAAGTTATTAGATTTCATTAATTACTTAGCTTCATTTTTAATTAATGATTATAAAGTACTTAGTACTTACATATACGAAAGATATCCATTTTTACCATTTCCCAATGACGTAGCATCATCTGTACTGATATTTGGCAACTTTTCAAGCTTCAGTTTTCCTACAACAGCTACAACTATTAATCCCTAATATTTATTATTTCAAAAATCACATTCAAATAACTCTTACAAACAATTGCAACTTCTACAAAACAAACTCAGTTTGGGTGTTCTTATGATACCTTAACCGAAGTGTAAATAGAAAACTTAATGTTTATTTCTCCTTTTTCAATCCAAATTTACCTGACATCTTTTTTTTCCCAGGGCTACGGGGTCTTTTTTTTGGCGACTCCAACTCCACCAACCTAGAGTAGAATTTTTTCTCGACTCCGACGAGTACTTGAGTAAGTACGAATCCGACTCCAATTCCGACACAGCTGTCCAGGTTATTTCAATACATAGCTTCTAAGCATCTGTAGCAAATTCCCACCAGAAAAAGAGCCTGCATATTTCGAAGAAAACAAATCCCCATTTCTCCCGACTTTAAAATGATATTTTAACGACGCTGTTAATATTAGATAGGTAGACGGCTATTTCTCTTTGTGGTTCATGGAACGCCAAAGCTATAGGTTCCGACCTTTTAATGATCACCGGATTAGTTGAGATTGGATGGTCAGCTCAAAGCTTCTCCGCCTTTATATCCAGGAATATCTATTTGTGTTTCGGCTCCCAAATGTGTTTATCCGCGTGTTAATAACTTTGAAGTGCTAGATTGATTTTCCTGAAAGTTGTCAAATATTAAATATTTAATTTTTATTAACCAACAATGGGTGAGACCACGTGCTTACTAAGTGATATCCTAATCGGAATCGCAGTGGGGTCTCAAAAGCAAAAAACAACAGTAAAAAAACTCACTAATAAAATATTAGTGAGAAAATTCATATGCCTAATTCAATTCACAGATTGATTTTTCTATGCATTAAAAAAATCCACTGAGGCCCGCGGACTGCTTGTACATGAGTTTTCTCACTAATATTTTCTTATTGAATTTTTTATTATTATTTTTTGTTTGCTTTTGAGGCGCCACTGCGATTCCGATGATTATTTAATGTTATATTTGACAATTTTTCCGTACGAGTCGCTGCCGAGAAATCAGCAAGGCAAAAGTTTCTCGTAGAAAACAACATAACCCAAACAATAGATATTAATACGTATTAGTCATTCTAGTTAGGTACTAGTTTGTGCGTGTTTCGATAGTTAAAATTAAGTTATTTTTTTTTTGTCAGAGTAAGCATAGTAATACTTTTAAATTTCGTCCGTACTGAGAGTACGAAAGGGTTGTTCTGGAGCTGACAAAGACCCAAGAATATTAAGAAAAATTACGACATTCAGTCTCCATATGAGTTGCTAACCTTTCATTCTGATTTTTAGATTGAAAACTAGAAAAGCAAGTTCACTAGAATTACTTTGAAATTCTGGTGAGAATTAGATAGTTGAAAAATTTAAGTTATGGAAATAATAAGATAGCTCAAATACGTTATCTGTACAAGGCGATTTGGTTTAATTTAAAAAAAAAATTTCAAACACTGAATTTAAAAATGAAACGTTGTAGATCAAGTTTATATTCAAATACACTAATAATAATTGTCTAAAATTAATAACAAACCTTTAGCTTTTTGGTTAATAAAAAGTATTTATTTATTAATCTTGATAATAGCACTGTTTTTAATGAGAGTAGTAAAGTACTTATTGATCATCAGATCCTTGATTCCCGATTTACATCCACATCCATAAGGAGAAACAGTGATATCCATGTACCATTAAAGCTTCAGCTTCCTAGTATCCCTAGTTTTCTGAGCTATCAAAATTATGGCAATTTATATTAAAAAAAAAGTTTTTGTTTAGCTTTTCTTACTTTTTAGGCTTCTGAAAGACGCCTTGTATCCCCGGTTTGCCTGTCTGTGGACAAATATCCAACAATGCTTCGCAACGGCTTCTGTTAGCTCAGTTGTAGGTGGCCTGAATGTTGAATGTTGTAGGTGGCCTATTAGCTCAGTTGGTTAGAGCGTCGGGCTAATAATACGAAGGTCGTGGGTTCGGTCCCCTCATCAACTTTATTTTTTTTTTTAAATCATTATTAGGAATTCAGTGTATTAACAAGGTTTGAGTTAAGAATGACAATTATTCCGTATAAATAGGGGTGGGTAAGATACCATGGGGTCGCAAACAGACTCGCGGGAGCATTTTCTAGACAACCCCGGCGCAGTCTATTCTAAAGTAAAGGTGACTCAGAAGCCGTTGCGAAGCTCTGCGATTGGTTTACTAATCACTATCCCTACCTTGTTTCTTTTTTCGTATCTTACAAGAGATTATCTCAAGGTAACCAATGCGGATTATTGGAATTTAGTACAAGATCAGTACTATAAAATGCAGTTTTAAAATAGCCGCTAGCCGAATTTGTTCCTAGAGAAAAATGCATTTGAAAAAAAAAAAACGCGAATACGATATAGAAGAATAGTTACTTTGCACGCGTGATTTTCAAGCAAGTGAAACTGGCGCAATGGATAAGATGCCGGGAGAGCAATTGGAAGAATGCGAATCCAGTTATTGACTTTTTAATTTTTATAACTTGTATTTTTTTGTTTTTGTTTTATGCTTATTTATATACAAATTAAGGATTACTTTGATCAAAATCGCTACAGAATTTGGTTTATTTTTGAGGCGATTTAAAAACAAATTTCTTAACAATAAAATCAATTTTATTCAAAGGCAATGATGTTATCTTCTGAAATTACGTGCGTTAGACATCGTTTTTTACAACAATGTGCACATCTTACAAATGCAATATCGTTACAATTTGTCTCCGCGCATAATCCAAATACATTTAGCGGACAGAGAGAGGTCTAAGGAGCACTCACACGGCGCCTTTGAGGGTATATTCAATTTAAAATTATCTTAAAAAAATAAAGCACACACACACGCACAAAATTACACAAATAACAACACGGGAGAAACGAGCACCGCAACACAGTGAAAAACACATTGAAAATGAGCGTTTTCATCAAAACATATTAATGATAATAAGTAAGATCGGAATGCAGCATAAACATAATGCAAAAATTAAAATGTCAACAAAGGGGTTTGTTCCCGCGCCTTCGTTTTGCTTGCCCGCCATCTTATTCACTTGCTTGAAAATCACGTGAGCAGTACAGGTATTTTTTTTGTATTGTGGTGTTTTTCACGTTTTTCAAATGCATTTTGCGACAAGAATCAACTCGGCTAGTGGCTGTTTTAAACTCCATTTTGTAGTACTCATCGGGTAACACTTACATATCGCATTTTTTACCGATCCGCATTGACACCTTGAGATGTTCCCTTGTATTAGGCGTTCCTAATCAAAATATCAGGTAACATATTTAGCGACCCATTTGGGAGCTATTACGTTTGTCCTGTCCGTCCGTGTATGTCCTTCCCTAACAACTCCCGAATGGAAGGTCGAACCGACAAACGGATTTCACCATCGTGTTCAGAGGCCCAAACACTGTAGGAATAGGATATTTTCAGGGACCAACGCTTCCCCCTCCCCCCCTCATGTTCGAGATCTTTGTCATTGTTTTCATTGTATTTCCGCTATTAGCTTAAATGTCAGAAATGCAACCATTTTATTTCAGTTGTCAGCTACAGCTTGATGGGTTAGGTCTCGTATACTGAAGGTTGTCAGTTCGAAACCATGTATCCACTGTTTGCTTCTTTTTGTTTTTTCTTATTTTCCTAATTTTTTTCTTATTTTTTTTCATAAATGTTTTTTATTTTTCTTTAATTTTAATATACTTCCTTTTTTTTTTTATTATTTTTTAATTTTTTATTCTGATGGGGTGGCTCTTAAATTTATGCTTTAGCACAAAATTATATTCATTTTTACCTTTTTTGTATCTTTTTATTCTTAACCTGAAGAAGAAAATAGCATATATTTTCGAACTATTGTGTTCGTAAAGATGTTTAAGGAGATTAATATTTTGAATTTACCATTTACGTTATTCAGAAGATTGATATAGGCCTAAATATTATTACAAAGCTTTTTTTATATATATTTTTTCTTCTTTTTAAGTTTTTCCTATTCACTACAAATTAACATTCCTAAATTTCAACACGAATTTTAGAACTACCAGTAACTATTTTTGGTAATATGACCTATATAGGAAAGTTTGTCAGAGTGTCAGTGTCAACAGTGCAAGAAAATCCAATGACGTCATTTGCGAACAAACTCCACTTTGGTAACAAAAGCAAAGTATGTATTTTTGAACACGGTACCGGAACTCTTCAAAATGGGAGGGCTGAGAAATAGGGTGGAGTACGATTGACACCCAGCATACATAGTAGCTTTTTTGTAACTGTTAAAAAGAAGGTCACTACCCATAATTAACATAAGATGGATTTTTCAGTAACATAAATAAAGCTACAGAAAGTATTGTGATAGGAAATACTACTAAAGAAAAAAAAAAGCTAAAAAAAGTTATCACTGATAATTCTAAAAACAATTAATTTTTATTATTTTTACTTAAAAAAAAGAAAAAAAAATATGTATTTTAATATTAAAAATAATTGTATTCTTATGACTGGAAATTTTAAGAAAAATCATTATCACTGCAGTATTTTAGTAAAAAGAAAAAGGTATTTTCATTTCAAATATAAAGTTGTCAGGGTTACTCCAATTACAATATGTTCTTTACTTAAAAACAACTTATCTTCATTACCAGATTCATTGATAAAATTCAACGTGTAATAGTTTTGTTTCTAATATATTTATGTATTCATGTTTCTGAAAAGGTGCTCTGTATTTATTATTTGTACTTCTGAGTTTGATCATCGAGGCTGACGAGTCCTAACGAAAACGGAACAGCTGTCCCAGATTGCCGTCGATGATGGCTCAAAGGCGTGAAGGAAACTAATTTGTGCATTTCTATATTTTTTCCATATTTCATGTTATATTTGATGCACGTTAAACCTTCTTACATATTGTATGCTTTAAAAATCCTTTTTCTTAAAGAAGTTACCAATTTTTTTTTCTTGCATTTATCCATAATTTGACGTAATTCTTCTTCTCTTTATTTGTTAGTTCATGTTTCATTGAATCTTTTTTTTTTTTTTTAAATATTCTTGATATCCGTTTTCTTCAAGAATCGTCTCGTATCATTGATTTGTTTGTTTGTAATTCTATAATAATATTTTTTTTGTCCTATTTAAAACTTTCCACAAATTAAGAAAAAGTAATTTATGTATTTCCGTATTAATGCGTGTTTTTTTTTTTTTTAGTAATACGTTTACACCAAATAAAAATAAAACAAACAAATAAAAAAGCAAAACATTATCTATTCCTTTTTACATTATAAGTTCAATTCTATCTTTACTAAAAACGTAAACTTCTTTAGGTTTCAAAAAAAGAAAAAAAAAAAATCACAAACAATTTGGGATGTTTATAATGGGTGAGACCAAATTGAATACAAAAATGACATCCAAGTACAGCTGTTTCACGCTAATATGGCGATCATCGGTTAGGAGCAGTCATCAGTACACAACCAGGTCTCGGTACACGGGCCTGTACGAGAAATCGTCGGAACCAATGTGGAGTCCGCAAAACAAAACTCACCGAAAGGACAAATGGCAAGAAAATTCAAGTGCACGCTATACGCTACCGCTATCAATTTTTTAGCGCATAAAAACCAGAAAGCGCAGGTAAATATTAATAATATTAATAATGAGTGAGACCAAGTTGTTTACAAATTGATATCCCAGTACAGCTGTTTCACGCTAATATAGCGACCATCAGCTAGAAACAGTCATCAGTACACAATCAGGTCTCGATACACGGGCCTATATGAGAAATCATCGGAACCAATGTGGAGCCCGCAAAAGTTAAAACAAACAATAAAAACTCGCCGAAAGGATTTTTATGCGCTAAAAAATTCATAGCGGCCGCGTGTAGCGTGCACATGAATTTTCTCGCCATTTGTCATTTCGGCGAGTTTTTATTGTTTGTTTTAACTTTTGCGGGCTCCACATTGGTTCCGACAATTTGGGATGTTTGTTGTACTTTTCTGAGGATCAAGAAAACATATAAGAGGGGTAGAGGCACTATTTTCACTATTCTGATATTAATTAATTTTGTGAAAAAAAAAAAAAAATATTTATTATTTTTTTTTCCTCCTAAGCTTTCGAACTGCTTTTATCCTCCTCAGGTATGAAAAGGTGTTTAGGTATCTATTAATTGCTATAAAAATAATTAAACGCTGTTTTCTGTTTCAGTGGTTCTGTATTTGTGTTAATTATAATTAACATTTTAAAAACTTTTTTCGAAAGAGATGGAATAATATTAACAATAAAAAAATAAAAAAATCACAATTAAACATTTTTAATCATCAGTTTCAGATCTCTCCTTTTTTTTTTTTAATCCATAACATCTGACAGTAATTTCGTATTATCTTAATTTCATCATAAAGTTGTTGACATTATATATTTTTATAATTGTTTGTTACAGTTAATATTGATTTAAGAATGTTGTTGCGATTTCTTTCTTTTCGATAATTTTTCATTCGTGATTTCGATTGCAAAAATAAATAAATAAAAAGAGATTGTTCTCTTTGAAAGAGATATGCTGCCAATCCTAAATATAAAGCGAAGGATTATATTTGAGATAAATAAATTAATTTGAATATTTTTTAAGATCTATTTCAATGATATTAAGATTTTATTATAATAAGTAAACTAAAGGAAATTTAGATAATGCTACATAAATAAGAAATAGCAAGAAATCATACTGGTTTATTATAAAAGGAGGATCTGTGCAGAAACTCAGATTTTTCTACAATTGTAACGTCAGATAAGAAAGAAAAAAATGTAAACTTAATAAATGCATAAATTAAATAAAGCCCCACATAAATCGTTCTGAAAGCAGATTGTGATTAAGCATCTGTTGAATCTTCTCGGTTTTTTTGTTTTTTTTTGTTAGGTATTTCTTGTTTTTATTTAATCGTTTTAGCTTGTGAAAGATCAAATTTTTGATGAAGTATTGAGATTGATAATAGAAATTATCGGAAAAACATTGCAGGAAGTCAAATAACATCATCTTGTATTCTACAGGAGTTATATAATGTATGTGAATATACACTGTATACAATGTTTTACACTCGCTCCCAACAGTTTCACGCCTGTCTGTTTGTTTCCATTTATGTTTCACGCCTTGCTGGGTTCGTCATCGACGAAGGTGGATCGGGCTGATGAGTCCCCAATAAGGACGAAACGGCCGTTCCCGATTCCCTCTCTTTACAAACTCAAAGGCGTATTTTTGTTTATTTATTCGTAGTCGTTGGTTTTCATTTATTAGCCCCAGTTTCGTCTTTATATGTTACTCTGTGATGTAACATAACCAGTAAGGAGGTCCGTTACCAGTAAGCAGGTAATACGCAGTCATATCAAATCCCCCAGCACGAAGTAAACAGTAATCAATCTTCTTCAAATGCGCTTGAAAAAAAGTTGTGTTCTGTAAGCATTCTGAAATTGGTAGCAATTTTTGTTCAGTACGTTTTTTGGGGAAAATAATTTTAGCTCAATAAAATTTCCATCTTTTTCTCTATTATGTGTATTCATAAGAAGATTGTAATAAATTATATTGATCGTTTGGCACTAGGAAAGCTAATAGGATTATTAGGTTGTGTCAAATTAGATCCTTCTTCAGCCAGTATATCCTTGTCGTAGCCTGTCGTCCGCTGTATTAAGTTGGAAAACTAGTATTTTGATAGAAGTTTACATGGAAAGCCAAAAACAAACCCTAAGAGGGGTAAAGTTCATCTCCATTTTCAAGTCAAAGCGGATGAAAACGATTCAGAAAACTTGAGCAGATAATGAATGAATTGCAAACAGATAATCTAAAGAAGCTTTGAGACCTCTACTGCATCTGATTGGCTTATAAATTAGGCATTTTTCAACTTTATTTTAAAATTATTTTATTGTAATAAAAATAAACTTACATTCAGATTACTGTAACAGAGATGTGCGAAGTGTCTTGCTTTTAAGTGAGTAGGATGAGAAAGGAAAAAAGTATTAATATTATTTAATATTTTAAAGTATTTGTAAAGAGAATTAAAGGGGTTCGCAAACTCCATTTCTTTCAAAGGTAATACTTAAACAGCTTTAATAAGAAGCTGAAAGATTGTTATATATTACCCAGTATATATTTTTTTGAATAATGGTCTATCATGCGGATTTTCAAAAATTGAGATCAACAGCTAAACCTTGTTTTATATATTTTGAATCACAATTCTTTTACAAATTCAAACTTCTTGTTACATGCAAAATTCTTCCCTCAAAAAATAAATAAGTAAATAAATAAATAATAAATAAAATAAATTTGATTTTAAATTTAATCAAATTAACGTGCTGTGAAACAACGAACAATAAAACCAAAATCAGCACCTGAATAAAAAAATTAAAAATTGCCTTTCTGGTTCAATTATGGGAAGGAATTGGGAACGGCCGTTTCGTCCCTCAACGGACTCATCAGCCCAACCCCTCCTCCTCGATAAAAGAACCAGAAAGGTTCTTATATGAAAGTCCCCGTCACCTGACAGTGACCCAACAAACAAGAAAGATAAAATAATTAAATTGCTGTGCTACTCACACAATCAAAAACCTTTTCCTTCAACTAGAAGGCAAAAAGGCATTAAATACAAGAACAGAAGGTTCAAACAAGAAAAATTTTTCTTATATTTGCTTTTTTCGCTTTTTGAGTTTTTTTCTAAGTATTTACTAAGCTTTAATTTGAATGTTTATTTAATTTAAGTTCTTGTGAAACCAGTGAATTCATCTTATTATTAATTTAATATCAGATTATAACTAATAAAACCAATAAAGTTTGACATTTAATCCTGTTTCCGATGTTGTTCGTATAGTTATGAAACTTTTTAAGGATAATGATATGGTTCATAATCCCTCAAAGCATAAATAAACTTAATAAAGAGAAAACAGGTAAAAATGACTTCAGGGTAAGTTTTACGAGAGAGAAAAACAACTATTTTTGGCTATAAAAGGAATTCATATCTCGATAGGTAAATTATAATCATTTCTTCAAATTACTTGCAGGAAAGAAAATAAAAAATTCAGCAATGAAACTGAGGACTTTTAGTAATGTAGAGTAACTATAAACCTTAACTGAAAATTAAGAAAATTAATAGATTATAGCTTTTTTTTAAAAAAATAAAGACATTTTTTTTTTATAAAATAAAGAAAAAGAAAATTTTTATTTCAATTAGAAAATTCAATTAGGAAATTTAAAAATGATATCAATTCTTTATTGTAATTATGTTTTCACTGACTAATGTGTTTATTTACAGGCTATCCCAGGAGGAAAGGTGGGCGGTTACAGTATCCGTCAGCAGAGGAAAAAATGTTTATATTCTTGAACCAATTCAAGAACTATTTACGAGATAGAACAATTGAAATGTACAGTATTTTGAATTTGACTTGCAGTATTGTATTTTCCTTCCATCGTAATACGTGACTATTTGAAGCCTCTAACTTTGCAAAGTTATTATACCCGTCATTAATGTTGACGGTGGAATTTTTGAAAATTGATTTTAAATTGTAAACCATTTGTCACTTACACAGTAAATATTAGAAACATAATATCTCTTTCTTATCAACAACTTTTGTAACAAAATAATAAGTAGGAGAGTTACAAACGTAATCGAAAAGATTTCGCACCTGAGCTACATCGGTGGGAGTCTGAAACGGGCGTTTCGTCCTCTTTCTCATTAGCCAGACAAACCCTGACTGGTAAGCGCTTATTTTTGTAATTGAACATCAAAAGCTCTGAACTTTGAAAGACCGATACTACGATCTCCCAGAATATTGTTCTTTCCTCCTGGGATAGCCTGTATATTGTGTATTAATAGTACATGTATGTCTATTACTATCTTAATATTGAATAGTTTAGTATACTTCTTTACTTTAGTTTAAAGAAATAACCGATTTTTAGCGACCAAAATCGGTAGCTATTGCGTTTGTCCTGTGTGTCCCCCTCACAACTCCCGAATGGGCGGTCGATCGTATTCAGAGGCCCAAACACACCGTTGGAAATGGATATTTTCAGGGGCCAACGCCCCCCCCCCCCCCGCCATGTTCGAGATATTTAGCATTGTTTTCATTGGATTTCCGCTATTAGCTTAAATATTAGAAATGCAACCTTCGGTCGTTGCAACTAATTTCATTTGTCAGCTCTAGCTTGATGGTGAAGGTCTCGGACTCATAATTATGCTGGAGGTCGTCGGGTCGAATCCGTATATCTACTGTTTTTTTTTTTGTTTTGTTTTTTTTCTCAAGGTCCGCGTGTTTTTTTTTTATTTTTTATTTTTTCTTATGTTAATGTACTTCCTTTTTTATTATTATTATTTTTAATTTTTTTATTATTATTATGGGTCGTCCTTTAGCACAAAATTATAATCACTTATTTATTATTTCTTTTTAAAGTAAGGCAATTTTTGTAAATTATGCGGAGTGACGACTTATGCGGAGTGAAAATTTTTGAAAAAAAAAAAAAAAAAAAAAGAAACACTGAAATACAGTATTTTCATGAATTGCTGTAGGATTCGGTGAGAAAAACAAGATTTTCAGAAATAAATACATGCAAATGAATGAGTGGAAAATAAAATAAAAAAAAAACAACACTTTTTATAGTTACCACATTTTAATCGTTTTAAAAGAAAGGCAATGTTTGTCTTTGAAACGTTCCAGTCAACCATTGCTGTCGCCAAAATCTTCAATGTTCAACTCTTTGCAATTTCCTTGGTTTTTTTTCTTTGAGAATCACGGCAGAAATCGCACATTTTGCGATCTGACATGCTTTAGTCATCGAACTAAAACCTCCTCGATCTCGTCAAACTTCGATTTCCTCCTTCTCTTTCTTTTGTCTTTGCAGTCAGCTTTTTCAATTACCGGTACTTGTTTCGTTAAAGAATATCGTTTAATATAGTCCTGGGAATACGGTGTTCTTTGGCAAAAGCTGTTTTCGAAACATTTGATTTTTCAAAAAGTGCAATTAAATCTTTTTTTTCTTTAAAAGATAACGAGGTAAGTTTTCGTTTCCCTGGCATGTTAAAAACGTAATCGAACCACGAAATTGCAAGAGAAAAAATAGCTCTTACAGCGGGGCTTACCGTAGCCTTCGTAATACTGTACCTATTTACGGTACATTACGAAGAGTACGGACTTACTCGCTATGAAATGAAGTCACACTCAGGAGCCGTCAAGAAAAACGTCTACACTCGACAGAGTCGCAGCGAGAAATGTGCTTTGAATGATTAGCAGCGAGATTTTAAGAACCCAAATCCTCCGAAGGGGTAGGAAAGGAATGAAGTGACAGCCAAGGTCGAAAATTCCCCGTAAAGGCTTGGCTTTCTTAAAGTGAAGGGGCGGGGCTGAAAAGACAACACGATGGCATGCAAAATGGAGAAGAAAGATGCTTTTGGCCATTTTTGAGGGTGACGAGTTATCCGGAGTAGAATTAAATTTGTTGACGGGTAAAGGAGGGTAATTTTACATTATTGTGGATGAGACCTTGTCGGGACCAAAGGAAAACGACGACTTAAACGGAGTGACGACTTATCTGGATGACGACTTAACGAGGTTTTACTGTATTTCGTATATAAAGAATAACGAAATATATGTTACCATAATATAAACAACTGTAGAAATTCAAGAAGAACCAAACAATTGATTCTAAATAGGCTTTTTTATTTCTATTATCAGAACCTTCCAGAAGCCAAAAAACCAAAAAACAAAAACACAACTGCACTCAAATCCCAATACAATGAGATACAAGGAACCGAGGAAAAATTGTCAGTTATATCATTGTATTTTGTAGTTATTAATCACCATAACTGATATAACGAGGCAACATATTCATTAAATGCTTTTGAATATTGGATGAATCTACATTAATGGATAAACATACCATACCTAATAATTTATTTAGCATAAAAATTCTTGATGAAAATTTTTTTTTTTTAAAAGTCGTTTTTTTTTTAGAGTGAAATTAACGACTTTCATTTTTTTAAATAACATGAAAATTCGAGAACAGATTTATTAGATTCACAAAAGAAAAATGTGTAAATCGTTGTATGCTTCTACGCTCGAGGCTATAATAACTAGAACCTTTGAACAGGCACTGCTCTCTTGTAAAGTCACACATTGGTCGTTCAACCCCTGAAGCTTTCATCTTTAATGACTGTCTCAACCATGGTCTCTGTTGCTCAGAAAAATCCATCATTTCCAATGAACTCGTTTTTCGTAGTGGCTGAGATCTTAGCATTCTGTGTCTCTTGTATGAGTGTAGTTAATATGACCCTTATGAACTACAGTTGCTACTATCTCATATCTCATTCCTTATCATTGGGATCAATATTTAATATTTTAATGAAAGATCACCGTTGGATAAGTTCATTCTTCATTTGGGCATTTCCATGAAGGTACATCCTTGAGATCCTAATACAATCCCTGAATCTTCGTTTAGAAGAAATCACAGTTAACAAATTGTGACAAGCATTAACTCAAAATAACTTCAAAAATCACAAAACTCTTCATCTCTGTAGTCAGGACAAGAAGTAGAGGTAAATCCTAAGTCTCCGAACTTTGTTATCGAAGGATATTGAATCTTTCGAAGCTGCCGCAAGTGATTTAGAAATGAGGATGTAGATCTAGGTAACAATATATTTTTCGAATTCCTTCCATCTTCGAAGATAAAAACTGTAAAGGAAGCGCTCATCATCTTGGCTTGATGAGAACGAGCCACCGGCAGCAACTCCTAAACCGCCTAAAACCAAGAAAAATTCTTTTGACTGTTTAACAGTCCACAGCTGGAATTATCCATTGGGACTTTCTTCCCCGGGGACAAACCATTATAGCAGAGGTGTAAGTGTCAGAATTGACTGAAATGCACCAGAAGCTAGAAAAGATACAGCCTACACTGGTCAATCGAAAAGGTCCCATTTTGCTTCACGATAATGAAAGACCGCTTATGGTAGAATAAACCCACAGGAAACTTCACGAACTTGGATATGAGATTTTGTCTTATCCGTCTTATTCACCGGATCTTTCGCCAACAGATTTTCACCTATTCAGATATTTGGACAACTTTCTGAAGGGCAGGAGATACCTCTAAGATTGTGATCTCAAAAAGGACATCGAAGGATTCCTGCAATGCCGAACCACGGATATGTCTAGAAAGGAATTTATAGCTTAAGACAGCGTTGGCAAGATTGTATAGATGCAGATGGAGCCTATTTTGAATAATAAAAATTACATCCGACACTCAAAAACAGTTTTTGAATTCGTTCACTCCAAACCGACAATCTTTTAGGGTTTCCAATCTGATACAGGAAACCTGTTATACAGGAAAAGACAAACTAAATTAATATACTGAATGTATTTTTTTACATAGTGTATTCGAAGTTAGGAATGTAATTTCGAATCTCTGTGTGAATGTGAGATTTAATCATCATCAAAAAAAAAAAAAAAAAGCATCCAATAAGATCTCAAATTTAATTTGTTCGTTTCGTTTATTCGTGAAGCGAAGGAGGATAACAAATTTTCAGATGCTATTCAGGGAAGTTCCCGACTTTTACAACAGGAACTAAAAAAATGTAATTCTGCAATTAACATTAATTTCAAGAATAGTTATGAAATTAGTTGAATGAATGATAATCATGAATATCAAGAATATTGATTAATCGTACAATGTGTAAAAAAAAATATTTATGAATATTGTATTACACATGATAAATATTGTCAACAAAAATTAATGAAAACCTTCGAAGGGAAATTATAAAAGTTGAACAGTTGATTTTAAAATCAAACAAGCTTTTTTATTTGCAACTATTAGTAAAAATTCTTATTGCTATATCTGCTTAAATATATAAGGCCGTCACCATGGGAACCAGGAAATTCTCTGAGAATTAGTGGTGTTCCACAATGCACCATCCCAAAATCCTTGTTTCCTCCTCTATTTTTCACACTTTTCCCACTAAAGCAGAAAATTCATAAGTCTTATATTTGTCCTTCGAAGTGAATGGCTGACACAGGAAAAGTTTTATTTTTCTCAAAAATTACAAACTTTATAAAGTTTTAGAAAAAATTAAACAAGAAAATGGCTTGCCAGTTTTTTAGTGTGCATTATGAAAAGTTACTGACTTAGAATCTTTTGACTTATAGATCTAATTCGTACAAAAACAGGAAGTTTTCTTTGAGTAGCTAAACTTATCACTATTTACTGCGCACTTTTTAACACTCAATTCTTTTCTCTTTAGATTTACTCCATTCAGAATTCAGTGATTTTGGAGGCAAATTCGATTGATTGTCAACTTTACTTCAAAGTGGACGCAGTTGTAAATTTCGAATTCGACATGTTTTGGTGAAATACTATAAAGAAATAGCATAAAAGAAATATAAAGTAAAATTATAGAATATAACATTATTTTGTTTTGGACACAGTTGCTGTTAAAGTGATTTTTGTTTTGTTTTTAATTCATCTGTAATTTTGGAGCTATTTAAATGACGTAAGTGCATTACCGAATGGTAAAGTTCTTCCAGGCTTTATTGTGCCTGCTTTGTACTGAAATATTGAGCCTGTAAATATTAATCCAAAACAAAGAAAAGTGAAAAAGGAATTGTTCTTAAAAATAGAAATAAGGCCAACACACAGGATTAAAAATCATAACTATATTTAAAAGGATTAAAAATACACAAGCTTTCGAGCCGCCAGCGACTCTTTCTTAAGTGGAGAATTACAATAGAATGACAGTGATATAAAAAGCCGGATGACGGTAGGGTTGTGATCTTGTGATGAACGGAAGGATCTACAAAAGCTTGTGTATTTTTAATCTTTTTAAATATAGTTATTATTTTAGTCCTGTATGTTGGCCTTATTTTCTATTTATAACTATTTTACACACGTTAATCTTATTCAGGAATTGTTCTTAACTTAACATTTTCATTTCGACAAAGTGTCTTTAGTATTTAATTAAGAGGACGTTGATTTGTATGACTTCCAAATCTTAGATATAAACAGGTGGGATTTAAAATTTAAAATTTGATTAAACACTAACTTAAAATTATAAATAAATTATATATATATATAAAAAAAAAAAAAACAAAAAAAAAAACTCGCGCAAACATCCCTAATCACGATGAAAATGTGCTCTTTTACACTGAACTATGCGCTGAAACTGAACAGGTCTAAATATACATTTATAAAGTTAATAAGAAGTGTACAGTTTTTTATGTGAATCTGAATAATCCGAGAAATACTTAAGCCTACTTGAAAATTGAGATAACTATTAGGAAAAGAAATAAACGACAGATCAGGAAAGTTTTAATTTTTTAGGGACCTAGTGATAACACACAAGGAAACACTGAGTTGAAGATCTGTAATCATTGACGACGATTTTCGGTCTCTTTGGCTAAAATTACAGTCCTTGTGGAAGAAGATATCAAATATCAAGATCAATGCAGTAGTTTTGGAGGAGAAAGGAAAGCTTCATGATCAGCTCCAATAAATCCATTTGCTATTTGTTTTTATTTTCGTATTTTTGTAATTTCCGTATTCAAAACGTGCAACATAATTGAAATAATTTCCTTTTCTTCCTCTTCAATAATAAACAGTGTGTTTTTTTTATTTATGTTAATAAAAAAAACAAAACAAGGTTTTATTTTATTCTAGTTAACATATACAACGTTTTCGTTTACTAATGGGTAAAAAAGAGTTTCTGTAGATACATTTCTTCAATAAATTCTATCAATTCCAGCCAGTAGGAGCATCTTATCGATAATGATGGATATAACTGAAAATAACGAAAGTTTTTAGGAAAGATAAATTCCTGAAGATTTTTATGAATCGGTTTGTGTTGACAGATAATGACAAATTCCATATTAAAGTCAGCGTTTAAAGTTTTTCTTTTCTTAAGATGCTAAGTATGTTACTTACTTAGAATGCAATAAGAATCAAAATATTTAGTAAGCCTCGAAACTGATGTAAAACAATTAAAATAACTGTTGTAAATGAGAAGTACCCTCTTCCCTTCCGTCTACTCCCATCTAGCCTACTATCTATTTCTTCAGGCAGTTCTAGAAATTTGTGCAGACCTTTCATTTGGCCTCTGGACTGTATTCGGAACTAAGGAATTTCAAAAATGTGAATCAACAAACCCTTTAGCATTTTTCTTTAGTTCAATATCTCAACTGTTTTATTTTTCTAAGATTGATTATAAAGTGTTGTGAATGTACTACAATGACAACAATATATTTGAAATGTATATTTAACTTTTCATAGTTTCAAAATTCCACAAATTGATATCTTATAATAAAAATATATAAGAAAAAAGAGAAAAAGAGAGAATTTTATTGATTCCATTTTTCAAATGAGATCATCTGGAATCATAATCTATCCCCTCAAATCAGTTTAATTGTTATAAAAGAAAGGCTAAATAAAAATTAAAAAGATAATCTATATATATAAAAATGAATGTATCTTTCTTTCTTTCTTTGTTTCTTTGTCCTTTATACACTCCTAGGCCCTTTGACCTATCTGGACCAAACTTTGCAGAATTACTCTTTAGGACACTGCGGAAAAGATAGGCTACCTTAGAACCCGGACCCACCCCCCAAAAGGGGCTGAAAAGGGGTAAAAGCCCTGAAAAACCCAATATCCACCTGGTGGTGAAAATAAGAACTACACAAATATTGTGTAAAGTGAAAAATTCGCTCTCCTATGGGGGGCAGGGGCACCACACTTGGGTGAGAGGAAGCCAACACAAAGGCTGAAGTGTCCCACCCCGACCAACACCGGGACCTTATATTTAGGGCCCCTTCTCGGGCCCCCAAGTCAATTGCAAATAAGGAAAAATTCGCTCTCCTATGGGGGGGGCAGGGACACCCCACTTGGGCGGGGGGATGGCGACACATGTGCGTAAGTGTCCCACCCCCGATCGACACCGGGACCTTATATTTAGGGCCCCTTCTCGGGGCCCCTAAGTCAATTGGAAAAAGAGAAAAATTCGCTCTCCTATGGGGGACAGGTCCACCACACTTGGGTGGGGATGGCGACACAAGGGCCTAAGTATCCCACGCCCGATCGACACTGGGACCTTATATTTACGGCCCCTTCTCACGAGCCCTTTCTTTCTTTGAGTGGCATTGCAACGCATACCGGGTACAGCTAGTCAGCTAATAAAATACACTTTGCTAAATCTTAATATATAATTTTTTATAATTTATAATTTTTTTTTTATAATTAAAAATATAAGCATACAATTTTTTTTGTTTGCTCAATTACCATCATTAATATTTGAAGGATAAAATGGTCCTAAGATATGAGGGATAAATGTGATAACGATATGAAAGATCTTAGATTACATTAATAAATAAAGATGTAACTTACAAATCCTGAAATGAATTTAAAAATTGGTGTATTTAATAGAGCTATGAAAATCTCTTCAAAGGCCAAAAATACACTCCTTATAATATTATCGATATTAAAACTTACTTTAGCCTTCCCCAAATAAGACAACAAAAGATAGAAATAGATGGTTAGAAGATAGAAATGAATGAAAAAATAAAAGGAAAGAAGAAAAATAACTGGAAAGGGAATTCATCTTTATTCTAATTAAGCTCATTTCACTCATAACGATTTCAGCTAATTATAGATTTAGACATTTTTTTTTAATCATTTTGGTATTTAAACATAAAATTTGAGTGAAGTTGAAAGAACGTCCAACGAGTTAAATGATTCTTATAAAAGTATCAGATATGAGAATTCAGAAATCATATTGAAAGTTTATTTAGGATTTAAATATTTAAACACGCAATGGCTTATCAATGCTAATCATTATAACAAAGAAGAAAATTTTTGAACAGATGACTTAAGTTATGTTTATTATCACAGAGGAAATTCTTTAAGAGAGTATTTGTCAACTGCAAAGGAGCTGTAATCTGTTATAAACAAATAATTGACTTTTAAAGAACTAACTTAAAACGAGCTTTATTTGACTTAACAATAGTATTCCATTCTTAGTATGACCCGAACGATACAAAAAACATGTAAGATAAAGTATAATAAATAAGTAAAGTAATAGTTAAAGTAGTTATAGGCAGTTTCAAAGAAAAGAAAAAGAAAAAGCATGATGGGAAGTGTTCAAAATAAAATAGCCATTTTTTTTCTGTAAAATTTAAAATCATTCCAATTCTATTTTATTTTTTATTTTTTACGGGACAATTATTGGTGTTTCTAACAAAGACAGTAAAAGAATTAAGGCTGAAGAAATTCCCTCTACTAATTAGCAGGTTCTACTTTGCTCAACCATCAGTGAAACCATTGTGTTAAGCACACGTCGTTTGTGGTATTTTGAACAGCGGTACAGAAATATCTGGTAATAACATGTCTACAATAGAGATAATGGTTTACCATTAAATCATGGATATCAAATAAAAGGGAAATGATAAAGGAAGTCAATGTAAGGAGTCAAGCTTAGAAGTTGAATAGTGATGTACGATAGTATTTGTTTAATGAATGAAAAAGTTCCATTGGGAAAGTTAAGTTTTTGAAGTTTAAATGAAAGCACTGTTTACGTTTGATTAATGACTACTGATTTCACTGAGATTCAGTTTGTTAAAGCCTGCGACTCTTCACAGAAAGGTCAGATGAAGGACAAGTAATAGAAGGAAAGCCCAGTTGAGTTGGAGATGTGTTAGCAGTTGACCTCCATCAATGACGGCCTATATTCAACCCGGAAGAGACTGCTGTCGCCTAGAGGCCATTTGCTCTTGACCTGAAATGAAAGTGAAAACTTGAAAGAATTAGGGGCGTCGTGGGTTTTCTATCGTAGAATTAATTGTGAAAGGAAGAGAAAAAAAATATTTTTTACAAATCTTCTGTTTAAAAAAAAAATAAAAAAAAAATTGCTCGTGATTGGGCGTCGATTACATTGACAGGAACGGAAGAAATACAATTTAGGTTGAATTGCAGTTTTTTTTTGTTTTTTTTTTTGTAATTTCTAAAAAATTATATTACATTTTGAAAATGGTTAGATGAAAGAAAATTTATCAAATTCAATGTATGGTTAGATTCACATAACCGAAAATTCGGGATTTTATCAAAAGATTTCAGATGTAAACTTACTTATTTGGAAGTATACTGTTTCATGGAGATAATACTAATAAAGAAATAAAGAAAGAAATAACGAAAATATATACGTTGATTTGCAACCAAAAGAAAAAAAATAAAAGAATTCGAAAAAAAAATGCAATCTTTATTACACAGTACCTCATCTGAATTGCTTTGGCAAATAAAATTTCGTATATACTTTTTTATGGCTTTATGATTTCATATTAGCAATCGAATTAGGTACATGTTTTAATAATTTCTGAATGTGCCGTAGATATTTCTGTAATTTTTATTTGTTTCATCTTTTAGGATTTATTGTTAGAGACTTTGGATATTCCAACAGTCTTCTCTATTTAGAATATTATTGACATGAATTTAAGGATCAAGAAGATACTTACGAAGCAAGTTTTGTTTCTCATTAAATAGTGTTTCTCAAGTTACAAGGAAATAACATTAAAGAGATTCTGTGGCTCCTTATTGTTAAGTCTAAGTTTCGCCGCCATTTATCATTGCTAATGTTTATTGGAGCGTATCACGTGTTTTTTTTCATACAGTTTCTGTTTCTGTGATTGGTTTCCAGTTACTGGTACTTTGACCATTTGCAATTTTTATGGCTATTAATGACATTGGTTTTAAGTCATGATAAAAAACAAATTTTCTTCAGAACTATTCATATTGCTGTGGCAAAGTCAGAGAAAAAGCAAACATTAATGTAATCTTCCATAGAAATCTAAGACAGTTGTTAACCAATACTAGAAAGCCTGGGACGGTGTCTTTGACTTCCTCGGATTTATGGCTTTTCTCTTTGATCAAAGAAGTTTCATGGTCAGTGTTGTTTTGTCGGAAGTTCCTGTAATTCCAGACTCTAGCACGATGTTTTCTTCCTTATTTAGAACACTTATTCTTGTAGAAGCCTTGCAACATCCTTCAGCCTGCCTTCATGTACAGTATGTTGCTTGTTCATGTTTTCTACATATTTTGCAATGATATAAATGTCTTATTTTTATTGAGACTCCTTTAAGTTTATAATAAGAGTAACTCAGGTCATTAAAGAGAATCACTACTTTCATATATGTCTGTAATATCCAAGCAGATAAAATGCTATAAAATTCATACAAAAGAAGTTGTGTATAAAGTTGATATTTCGCAGTCCATAGAGGCTTAAAATGATAGTCAGTACGTATTACAAAAAAATGTACAAATTCAAACAAAATACACATTCAAAAATTAAAGAACGATAAATTTGTCTTAAGAACAAGTGACTATACCTTAAAAGAAAACTACTTAACCATGTAAAATGAAGAATCGCTGCTGTAATAGAAAGTTTATCTGACTTAGGATTTCTAGGAATCGTGCGATTGATTTAAGAATTTTGAGAATAGACTTAAGAAATATATAAAATCCGGGCAACTTATTAATAAAGACTTACAAAAATAAAGTGTTAACTGGAAAACAGATTGATAATTCAATAAATTGAATTTTCTTTTAGGAATATCATGGGACCTTCCGAATCTGAATCAAATTGCGGAAAAGTCAATAGGCGGAACTTAATGTCCGGATTTCACTGTGAAATATCGTAGTGCCTTAAATGTCTCTTAAAGTGTCTTCCGGTGAAAACAAATCAAATTGACTCCGGAAGTCCCAACAATTTTGGTAAATTACTGCTTTTTAAAATTAAAAAATTCGTTGAAATATATAATATATGTGTTAAATATAGTAAGTAACTTATTATTTAATGATAATTCACAAATGAAGCTGTAATCGTAAATAAGAATTTTGTACTTCCGGAGTCAAAATAGGCTTTTGAAAGGTAATCAAAAGAGTAATCATTCGTTGTTCTACTGTTTTACGGAAAGAACGAACGATTGTATCTTACAGGGTTTGCCCCTGATACTGGAAAAACAAAGGGAGCATATCCTAATCCAACAACTGGGATGGATCAATCGAAGGCAGTAGGTCACGAAAAATTGTACAAATTTTCAGCCTCAGTCTTTAAGTTGTAATCAAGGAGACAATGAATTTCAAACGACATTTTTGTTCCAGTTTTAGTGGTGAAGTTTAGAATGTCGTGGAATAATAACTTTGTTTTTAGACATGTGTTATTTAACAACGTTGTTTATTTTTAATTTTTTTAAATCTAAGTTTTTTTCACTGAAATGTTTTTCGAGAAACCTTATTTTATCTACTAAGATAATTAAAATTCCAGCTTTTTACAATTTTGAAATATTTGTGAATTTTCTTTTAATGCTTTCTATTTTCTTGATCCATTGTAGATTAATATGTAATTGACGTCATTTAGTCCTTTTTCAGGGTTTCAAGTGAAGAGATCACATTCATTTTTAGCCTTCTGATACAAGTATATTCCTTTATATTTCCGTTTTGTCGGGACAAGTATCATTAAAATATCATTAGCAACAATGATAACAATCGCATCAACTATCGCAACAACAATCGCAACTGTTGCGTCTTTCGCTTTATAACAATAAGGAAATTAAGGCAATATCCATTATATTTTCATAGACTTATCAGAAGACGTGCATTGTGATTGGTTTACTAATCGCTATCCCTACCTTGTTTCATTGTTGTTGTTGTTATTATTGTTACGTATTTAGTTCGACCTTTATGTAAGGCCTACATATGAATTTCTTAAATGAATTCGATTGTATTCTATATGAAAATGCTTAGATGCCTTTGCAGGCTTTAATTCGAAATTAATTTCAATAAGTTAAGAAATGAATGAACTTCGAAATGGAGTCACTCATATAAAAGCATTATACTAAAAAAATAAATGGATGCTACATTATTTTCGATGAAAATTTGCTTGTAAATAATCAGTGCTTTAAATGGATATCTTTCGATCTTTGATGCTGCGAATCCTCATCTTCCGCCTGTCTCCAACGTAGGGAATGTATCTCTCTATTTTATAATCAAAGGAATGTATTTACAGAAAAATAAATAAATATGAATTAAAAAAAAACCTAAAAAAAATAATAGTAATAAAAGCAACAAATAAAAAATCCCTCATTGAGTTGTATATGTATCACAATTGTATGTACATCACAATGAAAGTCATTTTTCTTTTTCAAGAGGATGAAGTTCATTACAGATTTACAGAATAATTTGAACATTTAGTCTAACAATAGTCTAACCAGTGGCGTATATAGAATATATTTTCTGGGGGGGGGGCCAAGATTAATATAATTAAGTAGACACCCCATGGAAACCTATCTGTTCAACCAAAAAAAAAAC
>JAFIDM010000003.1:44449101-44476034 GCA_023159025.1 Thereuonema tuberculata
TCTGTTCAACCAAAAAAAAAAAAAAAAAAAACGTTGGGAGGACATATCTTCATTATTTCGCCCCTTATATACGCCCCTGAGTCTAAGAATAGTGTAACAATAGAAATTAACTTTTCTATTTATTTAAAAAAATGTGTAAATAGTAGCTGTTTAGTTTCGTATGTTTAAATTGTTAACTTTTCGTAAAAAAAAAAAAAAAAAAAAAATTGTAATCCGAATTGTACAACTTAGTTTCGATTGATACTAAAAAGTTCTAGATCTTTTATTAAAACAATGTTAAGACGAACAGGTATATCTTTAAAACAGTCAAAGTTTACTTTCCCGCATAGAAAAAAAAGACTATTTTGCTATGTATAGAATGCCTTAGAAAACAGATAATATGAATTTTATCAAATTTAATTTGGTGTTTTTATTGTTTCATGTGGAATAATTCAAGGAAACGAAGGGAAACCTGGAAAAAATGATTTAGTCCCTTTAACAATTGTGGGCTAACTTAATTTTATTATAAAGTATTAACGTTGTTTTGTAATATCATGATTATTGTACTGTTTTAAAGCATAGTTTTTTTTGTTTTTTTTTGTATTATAGTAGGGCCGTGGGTAAGCCCCACGGGTTCCGCTGTAAGGCTTACTGTACTAACCTAGATTTTTTTTTTTAGAATTGCCACAGACGGCGGAAGGAGAAAAAGAGAAGCAGCACAGAAACACGGAAGGCAAACCTCCATGCCGACTCCGGGATTCGAACCCAGACTCAGATGTGACTGCAAGGCATAAAGCAGAGTTACTGTTATCTGAGATGAAATGGAAAAATATTTTCCCCTGAAATCGAAATCCCAGTTAACAAAAACAATTGCGAAGAGAAACTTTGACTAATGCAAATAATGTTAGTGACAATAGTGAGCAAATTCTTTTACGAGTTTAATCGTTAACTTAATTCAACTGTACAATCTAAAGAATTATCGTTGGTGTGATTTCGAATACAACATGAAAATAAATCATAAAATTTTAAGAAATGCACGGAGATAACTCACACAGAGATGTATACTCTACCATTTTTCTGCTGACGGAATACGATCATGTAACGAACCTTCCGATTGGGCTGCAGTCACATTGAGCCCTGTTCTGCGTCACGTCCAGTTAATTTGCATTTAATTTTTTATTGTATTTAAGTTGTTTTTTTTTATGTATTTCAATCCACTTGAAAAAGATTACGAGTCTGAAGCCGAAATCGATTGTTCCTTCGTTTAATCGTCAGTATGTGTGTGAGTTACCTCGTTGCATTTCTTAAAGATATTTTTCCACACGTTAAAAGATATATTTTAAGATCATGAAATTGTTGGGTTCTTGTTTTCCTCTTAAGTAATTACCCCCATAATAGTGCCAAAAGGAATTGAGAATAGAATTCACGTTTTAAGCAACGCTTATTTCATCTGTGAATGATAATTTTTAGTTGAAGAAAAAGAAATAGTAGCTGTTCAGTTAATTGAAAAAGAAAAAGAAATGCAATAATTGTTGGGTTACAATACAAAACTTGAATTCCAATAATAAGGAAAGGGATTTTTTTTTCTTTTTTCTTTTTATAATGCCAGTAGATAATTAAGGTTGAAAATGACACATAAGTTATTTTTCATTTCACTTTCTCATGACTTCTTTTTTTTTTTCTTTTTTTTTTTCTTACTCTATTTTTTTTTCCAAGAAAAAAAACGTTGTCCTCCTTAATGACGTACCCTAAATAAATTCTGCGCAACTACAAATAAAACTTACTGAATACTAAATAGAAGAACCTCAACGTCTTCTCCATTAAATAATGGACTGATGAAAGGAACTATTTTTTTTTGTAAAGTGGTTTCTAAAAGTATTTTTGTTTGTTACCTGCACGTAAGGATTGACTCTGATGTGCTGTTTATGAATGGGTCCAAGTATTTTAAATGGAGTAGAATCAACCATTGAACAATTTCAAATTTCACTAAAATTCACATTTCAAAGATAAGTTTTTTTTTGTAAATTTAATTATGTCGCTTTCGTAGCTTCATAAATTCGTAATTTTTAGTCCATGGTGTCATTTGTGATAGTTTAATACAATAAAATCATCCTCCTCTTTCCCTTCAAGAGCTGCGTACAGCATTGTTGCAGGAGTGGAACTCTAATCTTCAGGAACAGCTCAATAATCTCATTCTCTGTCTGTCACTTCGTTGTACGCTTGCATTCTGTCAGAGGACATCGTACTCCATATTAACATTTTTGTAGAGCATTAAAATTTGCTTTTGTGCCAAGACGTGCCAATAACTGCGTGACTCAAAATTTGCTTTTTTCCATTTTAATAATTTTTTTAGCCACGATTGTTGAAATTTCTTGTGCTTTATTATCGTTTTCAGTTGTATCATACATATGTAAACCAAATTGGTTCACATTAAATAGCTCTGAAATAGGTCTTAATTGCCATGAACCTTAATTTATGAACATGAGTGTTTATGTTACAAATAAATCAACTACATAAATATACATGTATTTCTAGTTGTTCTAGATTTACGGTTTCGAAAAGCACAGATATTAGAAAGATTTAAGAAGAATATAATTTTGAGAACCCAAGATGGGACGGTACGGTCATAAAGTTTCATAAGAGGGCTGAAACACTTCAAGGGCAAGAGAATAAATATGGGGAGTAGTAAGTAGTAGTATTAAATCTACTTATTAACTGATTTTTTTTATTTATTTTACTATAATTAATTAAATAATGATGTAATCAACTATGCTATTACTTAATTGAGTAATTTATGGTAGTAGTTTAATAGTTTTATATTTGACCATTTTAGTCACCGAACCTCACATCTCTGGACTTTCCTCTAGGACAAATCAAATCACGTTCGACAACACCCAGCCATGGGTAGGAATTGGTTGCTAAGATTCTTGTACAACCGACGTCAGGGATTTTTTAAAGTATGCTGCAAAATTTCAGATGCCGTTTGTAGTACTTCAGTCGATATAGACCGAGTCGTTATTTTGAGCAATTTTTTTTGAGTCTGTTATTTTGAGCAGCTGCTCATTCAATTGAGTCTATTAATGATGTGGATTTTAACTTACTGCTATTCCAGTCATAGACTATGTCATTCTTTTCACTGAGATGTAAATAATAAAAAGCACATTCAAAAATTTAGGTTCGAAATTTTTGAGATGCTAATATTTTTTTTTTCGCCCCGAAATGAAGATCCTCACGTCTCTCTATTTGGGAATCAGTATTCAACGTTTTTTTTAAATAAAAGATAAAGAATTAAATAAAAAATGCAGAAAAAGGAGTAAGTACATTGTAAACATTGATAGAAAAATGTATTATTCTGTGTTTATCACAAGGTCCGAGCCTTATCTATTCAGGTAGGGGAGAACGCAATAGTGTTTGGGAAATGTTTTCGTTTGGAAAATTACTTAAAAGCACGCTTAAAAATATCTTAGAAACTGGATAAAAAAAATTTGAAATTTGTTAAAAGTTTTCCCAATTTTGTGAAATTATGGAAGAGTGGCAGAAGAAAATTATTCTTATCATGCCAACCCAGCAGGCCTGGCCTTTTCCGTGGTATATAATGCAGGGACTGAATGCTTAAAGAACAAAATATACATTCATTTATCTTCATATAATAGATTAAATGATTTTCATCTTTATTTTTCTTTTTTCAGGTCTTGCGAAAAATATCTCGTATTTATTTTGAAATACGGAATATCCCATTTTAAGCTTAAAATTATTTGTATTACGTATCCTAATTACAGTTGTATTACGTATCCTAATTTCACCTGAAAAGTCTGGTTTCTTTTCATTCATTCCAATTTAATAGATTAAAAAGCTTCCTTGTGACCTCCCTTCGCTATCTGATATTGATTCCCCTCTGGCTGCTGAGATGTCGACAGGTGCTTTATTATGAGATTCCATTAAGTTCTATTACCCGAATCACAAGATCTATTACCCGAATACTAACATTCCTATTATTTTCAGCCTACTTCTCACACGATGTTACTCATCAGTCAGTCCCGTGTCCATGTTTCCCGATAACTTTGAACCTATTAAAGCTTCTTTAAACTTGGTGTGCATATTCGAGAACTAGGGATGATCTAATTTTAATTTTTGAAATATTTTCCAAATAGGTGTTTGTGCGTGAAAAGAAGATAAAAATTCTTATAACAAAGTTTTGGAATCTTAATAATTCCAATTATTCTGTTTCTGTTATATACGAACTAATCCTTTAGCTAATCCAGTGGCTTTAGCTAATCCTGACCGTTTGCTTTTCCGTTTTTGGCTGAAGTGTTTCAAAAGAATACTTAATTTTTCAAATCGTCAACTCCTGAAATTTCGAAAAGTTTCGAATATTTTTTTTTTTTTAATAGCTTAAAAATGAGAGGTGCGTAGAAGGTTATCTGAAGTACTCTCGTACAGTTTTTAACTTCGAGAGTCAAATCCGTGGGAAGGAATTTATTTAATAAGTATTACAAAAATATTATGAATTTGCACAAAATTTTTACTGTTATTTGTTGTCTTTATGCTTGTTTATTTTGCTGTTTCAAATTTAAAAGTGTTTTTGTTATTTTAATTTTTGCTTACATTTCTTTATTCACTAAATTAATTACATAAGACAATAAAAGATCTTAACATAAAGATAAAGGAAAAAAAGACGCCAAAAAAATAAAGAAATGAAAAGAAATAAAAAAGAACTTTCTATTAGGAAAAAAAAAAAAGAAAATATGAGAAAATAATACTTATTAAAAAATAAAATCCTTCCCACGGATTTGCAACTCGAAGTTATAAGCTGCCGATGCAATGCCCATGACTACTTTATTACCGGAATCAAGATGCATAGAATAGATTTGCTAAAATTTGTGATGACATTGCGGAATTCACAATATTAAATTATATCGCAGTGAGTAAAGGAGAACAAAAAGGCTCTGAAATGGAAAAAGTGACCCCTCAAAATTAAAGACAAAAAAAAAAAAAAAAAAAACAAGAACAAAATGTGGAATACAAAACCTTGGGTAGCCTTACGGCCACCTCAGAAGGTATTTGACCACAAAACAAATAATAAAAATAATAAAAATAAAAAAAAAATTCTTAAAGGATAAAAGGAAAACCGATCAAGACTCAAAAGACTTCCCAATTTTTCACTTCTCTTTTTTTTTTTTTTTTTTCGGTAATAACTATGTAATTGATATCTTTGTTGTGTCAAAAATTTGACACAAGTTTATCATGAACTTTTGCCTCTGAACTATTATGTTTTTTTTGGTGAAATAACGTTGTTTTGTTAGACTTGTTCTATTATTTTTTTTTTCTTTAATGAAATCACTAATGTAAAGAAACAATTGCTTTTTTTTGGAGTGGAATAAGTAAATAATGAAGGTTTCTAATAAAAATAACATTGAAAATAACACCCAGACCCAAACTACACAGAATGAATTTTACGGAAGGACAATCAAACTACAGAAATGAAGAAAAAGGAATTTCTGTTTAAATATCAACGCTTCTGAAGTCTCAGGCCAATAGATCTTCCTCCCTCCGTATTCAGGAGGCAATTTCCTACAAATATGTTCCTTCCCGCAAATTATATTCCTCTGACATAAGTGTTATTGTTTCACTGGTTTTTTTTTTTTTTTTTTAAATTCTAAGTAAATCTTCTCCTATGTTAGTATTTTTATTAATTTTTATTAATTAAATTGTATTTCTGTTTATTTAAAACTCCAAATGGCATTAAATACTTCTTGCACTAAAGTTTCCTAGTCAGTTCAATAGAATTAACAGCGACATTGATTTAAAAATAAAAAATAATCAGTCATTTGGTTGCTTTATTAAGCATTCCAGTTCACTTTTAATTCAATAGAGAAACGGAGTGAACTGATTGGTCAACCAAAATAACAGATTTGGAATACATAGATTTTTTTGTGGGCAAATAACTGTACTTAAAAAAGAATTAAAATAAATTGGTTCAAAATTGTGCCCTTTTAATTAAAATTCGGTTAGGTTATACCATTTCAGAACGTATCAGTTATAAAGAAAAACAAAATAATAATAATCTTTCCCCTATGATCATAGGGTAAATCTCCTGTAGTCCAATCAGAATGCTTTCTTCCAACTAAATGTAAATTAGAATACGCAGATTCGCCATCTGGCGGAAATCCATTTCGCGGCAAAATCAACGCTAGTCGGATTCAGCGAACAAGGAGCTAGGAATCTTTTATTCTTCCTCCTGGTTTATTCTCGCAAACCTCAATTGAATAAATATATTATGCAGTTTCCATAACTGGCGCCAAATCCAATTCCAGTAACTTGAGTGGGATAAGCGTCAAAGAAGCTACATGAAAAATGAAAAGCGGTAAGTAATAATTGAAAGACACCTTTATTCGAAAGAAACCTTCGTGGGGGTGGGGAGAAGTGCGAATGTGCATTAGTGCTCTGAATTATAATTTACTTCTGTAATTTTGATTGAGCAGTTTTATCTCTTCATACTTAGTTGTATAAATTCCCTTGAAATGATTTAATTGCATTTACGTTATGAAGTTTAACCTCTCGTTCAGATACTTACGAAATAAGAGACATGACTTAGATTGGAAGAGGAAATAAAGTCTGAATTTAGTTAGGTTTAACATTTGACTAAATTTTCTCATTTAGATAAGCTTAATATTAATTCGAACAACTTAGACAATTTCTTTGGTATCAGATTCTGAATAGCTTGAATTCAATGTTACTATGTTAAAAAGCATAGAATGAGAACTGCCGGATTGCAAGCAGGATAATTTAGAAAAGGAAGAGGAATACGCGATCTGATTTCCAACATCCGATGGATAATTAAAAAGGCCAGAGAATACCAGAATATCTATTTTTGTTTTACAGACTATGCCAAGGCCTTTGACTGTGTCGACCACCAAATGTCGTGGAATATTCTCAAAGAACTGAGTGCTGAGTCACCTGATTAATCTGATGAAGAACTTATACACCGATCAAGAAGCAACAGTGAGAACCGCCTATAGAGAAACAGAGTAGTTCAGGGTTTCAAAGGGCGTTCGACAGGGCTGAATCCTTTCACCATATTTGTTCAATATGTATGCTGAAATATTATGCGAAAATCCAGATTCAATCATATTCGAAATGGTTTCAAGATTGGAGGAAGATATATTAATAATCTGCGATACAACCCTAATTGCAGGACGTGTAGAAGATCTCAAAGCAATGATTGCTAAGATCAAGGAAGAAAGTGCTGCAGCCGGATTAGAGTTGAATGTGAAAAAGACGAAAATTATGTCAACGGGAACCCTACAAAATTTCACGATTGGTAATGAAAAACTTGACTGCGAAAGATTTTATTTTCCTGGGATACTGATAAGCCATTTCTCTAGTTGGCTGGGCCATTCATTGGAAGTTAATCTCCACGGGGTTTACAACTTTTTTCGGTATCCCTCTTGTCTGGTATTAAAGTGAGTGTTTCTGTTTTTTATGCACATTGAGGAAGTTCTATACATATTCAGAACGAAACTGTCTGTCCGTATTTTTAATCTTTTTAACTTTTTTAAACCTAGTTTTACATTAATGTGCATGGCCGTAAATTAAAAGTTAGATTACTTATCAGCGCACTTGAAAAATCTCTTCTAAAAATAAAACTTAGCAAATGTTGATCTTAGTTTTAATGTTGATAGTAAACCTAGTGCTTTTCGAATTACAAATACTATCAACATTTTTCCATTTTATATGGAAAATTTCAGTCATAATTTTTTTTCTTTTTAAAGAAAATGTAATTGTGCATTGTTGAGAAGATCCATTGGCATAATAGAATTTCAAAATTTGCCAAAGTTGAATAATTACATTTTATAAATAAATATATTTTCTAAAGATTTACTGAATGGGGAATTAAAATGAAGTTGCATTTTTAACATGACTTTCTTCATTTGAAATTTTATGATGTTGTAATTAATATCTTATATAAGAAATAGTTAATCTAAAGCCTAACAAAAAGCTGTAAATGATTCTAAATTAAAATGAAATAAAATAAAATTAAAATTGATAAATTGACATTCTTGTAAGCTCTTCAAATTCTATAAATTACTGAATTTTTATATGATTTTATTAATTCCACATTAATAAATTTCTGACAATCAAACGTTTATTTAAAAAAAAAATAAATCTAAATAGTAATAGTTAATAATTCTTAACTTTGCAAAAACATTTGAACATCGCAACATGTGGAAGTAACTTGAACAGTGGACTTTCTTGGTTCACCCCTAAATACTTCAATGGATGTTGTCCAAAACACATGAAAATTAACTGTAAATTAAGGATTTGATTTTAAAATGAGTTTGGAGGGGACACAAGAAAAAAAAAACTGATCTATTTAATTTTACTGCTTATGAGATAATTCTGTCTCCCCAAGGGTATCTTTCCACTTTTAGATGGCGATAAGTGCCAAAGGCAACTTTCTTTCGTTATTCGAGTAATACCAAATACCATAATGACATTATGTCATTATGGAATTTGTAATACACAAGATTTTGTAATTTTAATGCTATTGTAAAATTAATAGTATTTTTAATACTATTGAAACTGTAAAATAGAAGTTAGTTAAATGATTATAAATTTTGTTAAAATGAATTTTGATTTATAATTTTAATTCCCACAATTGATAATTATTTTTGTTTTACTAAAAAAAGTATATATTTTGGCAATTAAAAATTATGATGCAGTCAAGGAAGGATGTTAATTATTAATTCTGATTTTTACCGATTTTTTTAATAAAATTTTAGAAATCTAATTAAGTTGATACTCAAAACCTTTAACATAAATTTTTCGTTTTTTAAATTATTGGAATTTAATATTTTTTATTTTAAACATCTTTTAACGCGTTGCTTTATTACTTTATTTTATATTTATCTAAAGATTGTTCTGTTTTGTCTTTTTTTTCTTACGAATTTGGAGTTAAACTGTGAATAAATCAAAATCTGTTTTTAAAAATTGAAACTACACTTGTTTACATTGATGAGGTACAGTTTGTTCTTAATTAGTATTCAAGATAGAAGTTGTAGATTCGAATGAAAAAGAAAAGTTTAGCTGCATCCCTAAGCGATTGTCTTCGTCTGCTATATAATAGATTAACTCAGCGCAAATATTAGGAAAAAAAAATAAAATGATTAATTATAAAATGAATTATTTAACATTTCATGTAAGTTTATGTACTACAACACATGTGAAATGTAAAAAGTTATATTGATATTAGTTTGAAAGAAGGGTGTATCACAGCATATTTGAAGAAATGCGTCAGTGTTTTGTTCAATCGTATTTCTTAAATTTATTTTGGCAAAAGAAAAAATAATAATAATAATTTTAGGGATTGATTTCTGTGAATGAAAGTTTTCAGTATTCACCATTGTGCCACTAAGTTTGATATTTTTTTTTTTTTTTTTTTTTTTTTTTTTTTTTTTTTTTAATAGTTTCCTCCATGTGAGGCGACATCACGGAAGACAGCAAAGGTAGGTGATGCATGCTTTGATTATTCTGTTTTGGTACTTGGTGTGGTTTAGTGTGGAAGAATAAGGATTTATTTTTGACAAGAGGAAGAAAACCAGCTATATAGCATTCAATAAAGAGAAAATGACAAGTAGTGATAAATAGAAAATGTTATGCTGAAAACGATATTTACTGATGTGTTGATATTTCTAAAAACTGTTAGAATATTGTATGGTTCTACGTTGAATATTCATCTGTATTACATTTAATACATTTCTACAATCTAGATCACTGGTTCCTAAATGCTGATACGTTAGGAAAAAAGAGCAATTAAAAAAATAAAAAGTAAATTAAAGACATTTGAAATTAAGTTTTCAAAAATTAAATTTTTTTTGAAGCTTTGGAACCACTGATTTAGATGAACCAAGTTACCAATCATCGTTGGACATTTGAAGTCAAGGTAAATTTTATCAATATCTTTATTTGATATTGAAGTATTGTTGAGCATTTTTGTGGTTATTCATAAAGTAGGGTCTGTAACGCTTACGTGTATCTTTAAGATGAATTCTGTAATTCAGAAACATACACGCGACCAAATGTTGATGAAGTTACTTTATCGCGACTTGAGTTTCTTACAGGTTTGTGTATGGTTGGGTTTGGCTGTAACTTTGTAATTCAAATACTTGAAGTTCGTTATTTATCCCTTCTATACTAATCTCCCGTATACTTAACTCAGCAACGCGCTATACTGTGCTTATTAGAATAAGGTATATTTTTTTTTTACTTATGTTCTACCTCATTGTATCCTTTCTAAAGAAAATAAAATATTTGAATAAAAAACTTGAATCCTATGTGTGCGCTTTTTGTGTTTTATTTTGTGCAGCGTACATTATTATAATTCGTTACAATATTTTACTCAATAAAACTTGAATAAAGAATTATAAACCTGTTTGACTAGTTGTACTTTCTTTATAGTATATAAGTTTAGGTTATATAATTATATTATTATACTATTAGAATATTGTATTGTATGGTTGGTAGAACACTTTTGATTATACAATAGAATTTTTTTTTCTTTTATCAACTTTTCAGTTTGGTTCATTTGTACGCACATAGATTATCTTGAATAACTAAAATTTTTAAAGATACTTGATTGTACAAAAGCTGATTAATGTAGTAATCGGAGTTTAATTAAAAAATAAAATAAAAAAAAATGTTCGCGAATCCCAAACGATTTTTGTGGGGAAGATCCACAGCTCTTGATACTACTGGGTATAGATGACTGAAATTTACAATATTAGATCATTTTTTTTTCCAATGGTTAGATTTCAAGGTATCTCGATAAAGATATTAGGAATCGAATCGCGATTAGGAGAAAAAAAATTGGAAACCATATTAGTTAGTTTCTTTTTTTTTTTTTTTGCGTATTTTTATTAAATGTCAAAGGACAGAAAACGATGTAAATATAAATTTACTAATGAGCTTGAAATTCTTCTAATTTATTTCTCGTGATAACGGAGCTTAACATTCGGGTATTCGCATTTAAGAAGCCATATTCTTTAAAAGTAGACAAGGCTATCAAATCCTTCTTTTGTAAAAGGGTATATCAAACGAGTATATAATGGTCTAGAATATCGTGCTAGATTCCATATCGGTGTAAAAGGCGGTTTTCATCTCCCTAAATACTTACAAAACGTTAACTAAGTGAAGACATTGCGGGATAAGACTTCCAATTCACTCGCCGCTCATGTTCACACGGCAATAATTTATCTATTGCGGAATCTTAGAATTTGGTAATATTTTCACTATTTTAATTTAAAAAAAAATAATCTAAAAACGTTTAACTTTTTTTTTATATATAATATTCGGTTCTCCTTTTTTAAATACCACAAAAAGTAAATATTTTTGAGCAATCGCAAAGTAGTAAAATACTAATTAGTCATTCTGACGATAAACCAAGTCTCCAATTGAATAGTCAAACTTTAATTTAAATCACATTGCGGACTGGAGACTCCTATTAAGATTTAAAACTTTTAAAGAATATAAATAAATTTAAAACTATTGTTACTAGTCGAGTGTAAATAAAATAAATAAAAAAAAAAAAAATCTTAATGCAGAATTTTTTTAATTTTAGTATTTCTGAGGCTTCCTGTGACCTCGGGCTCGATGTGCGTTGCTGAGAAGTGTCATTTTAAGATTATTTTTTTTTTCCTCCTTTAGCCTCCTTTTGAAAATAGATGAGGCTTCTACGATCATTAGCTGAACGGAAGGAGACGCTGGAGAGCTGTTATGGTTTGATTGCATTATTTTTTTTGTTTGCTTAATATGTTCGTATTTTTGCAGATTTGATGTAACATATCTCGAGAGGCCGAAACATTTTGTGATGTGGAGAACTGTAATATTTAATTTTTTTATTACTAATTGTTTTTCTGTTTCTGTTGTGTAGTTTTGTTCTTGTTTACGATGTACCGTGGGGGGGGGGGAACCTTAATTTGGCTTATGGCTTTAACAAACTTCTGACTAAATTTAATGAAGCTGAACTTCGCATTTAGAATTCCTTCATTAGGTTTAAGCGAGTTTTAGAAATTTTTCTAAGTTTGGAAAAAAAATGGAAAGTTTTAATTTCTTTCTAATTCGTTTATAGTGGAGTTTTGGTTAGGTTTTCTAGAGGTTGTCATTTGGATAGTTGTGATGTCGTGAATAGGAATGGGTAGTAAGATTGATTTTTGAATGTGTTGAAGTGGTAAGTGGTTTGTAGCTGCCATTTTTGATAGTTAAGCCTATTGAAAGGTAATTTACAAATTCTTTTTTAACATTTTTTGTTGGAGATCTTTGTGAATCGTTGGTTCTTATAGTAGTAGGATTTGAATCCTCAGTTGCTTGAATAGATTAGTTTTTTTGGATTGTAAATAAGGTTTAAATATTGTTGGTTGATTTCAATGTTTTCATTTTCTTCAGGATTTGAGTTTTTTTTTTTTTTTTTTCACTTGAACATTTTTAATTCTTCAATTCACATTTTTTTTCCATGCAAATTTTAAAACTCTGCTTAGAACAGCCATTTGAAGGAACCCTAAATGTAGAAGAGATCGTAATCGTTTATTAAATTTAACAAAATTAAACATAACGAAAATGTTAAAGCTGTACATCAAAATTAATAATGGCATGCAGCGATTGTTCAGGGTATAATCATTATTCAAGTGTTTCAAGTTTGCCTGGCCAGGTCTGGATGTTTGGTGTTGAGCATTAATGTGAAATTTTAATATATGAATTTTTTTTTTTTTTTCTTTAAAGCAATGCAGAGATTTTTTTTTTGCTTGTTTTGCCTACTTCAGAGCACTCAGAAGATCAGATCTGGATGTTCCACATCTGTCTTATCTTGTCTCAAGTTCTAGTGGAACAAGATCGGAATTTCTCTGCAGGCCAATGTAAGTCCTTGGTAAGTGCTTAGAATTTTCTAGCTTCTGGTAAACAATGATTTTTTTTTTTCTATAAAAAGTATTGAAGGCGAACATTGAGAAGAATCATGTCTGTGGAGCTAACAGAATAAGTGTCGTTCATTTACCAAGATTACAATAACTTGTGGATCGTAGGTAGGTTCCTGGCTCTTCAAGATTGATTTCAAATAAGGCAGGAAATGTTTTCGGAAAGAAAATCCTCCAGAAGAAACTATTCATAAATTTTCTTGAAATATTTCTTGTAAAAGTAACTTCAAATCCTCAGTTCTCAATAATTTTTTAAGGATTGCATTAAATTTTGTTTAATTCTGTTAATTTCGGTAATTTCCAAATACGATTATTTCTTCGAAACTTAACTATTACATTTTAAGTAATGAACAGTGAATAGTCAAATAAATATGATCCGAAAGTTTAAAATATATTTAGAAATTTAAAATTATAACTTAGCTTCACTGTAATGTAGCTCAGAATTTTGAATTAAGTTAAACTCAAATAATAAATTTCAATCCAACTTTGGTTGTTAACATAAGATGTTCAAGAACGTAAAATAACATTAGGAAAGGTAATTATCGAATTTCTGATCTTTTTTTTAACTTGGCAATCTTTGTTTTCTTCAGGTTTCGAGATTTCTCAAGAAGTCATCAGGGAAGAATTTCAGAAGAATCCAGAAAGATCCAGACAAGGGAAATTGATAGAAGTGTAACAACGGCTGATTAGAAGACAACTTTGATTGGATGAACTGAATGGTAAGTATTTGCTTCTTAATGACTTTCAAAAAGTTGAATCTCTTCTAATATTGTAATGTAATACGGAATACACTGAAATATCCATTGCATTATGTGGACGATGAATAGATATGCATATTTAAGCTGGACCAAAGCAAATTTAATAGAAATTGGTCCAAATGTTTTAGCGTTCCATGTCTAAAAGAAAGTTAAAGCTGCATTAGTAAGACTTCGTTCAATCAATGAGTTTAAGTTTTGATCTTATTTACAAGACTTAAAAAGTAATTTGCTAAGCTTAAGTTATTTCACATACAGAAATTTCTAAATTTCTAAAGTAAAAGTGATTTAAACTTAACATAAATGTTGCTAATAAAGGAAAATAAAAATCCTTAAATTCACATTAGGTCTGGAATCCTAGTCCCATGGAACGTAAGTGGAACATTCAACTACAGAATACATCTGAAAGACCATAGAAGAGAAAGAGTGACTTACCACGATGGACATTCAGTCTTGAAATGTAATAAATTAAGGTATGTAACTAGAATTAAAAAACTACAAGAAAATCTGTCATAAGGTGAATACCCAAGAATGTGTTGAAAATAATTTTAATGCAGAACCTAACTAAATAGGACCAGATTGTTTGTTTTATTTGCAATCAAGGCCAACTAAAAATACAGGGCACGACGCTGTTCCAATAGAAAAGCACGAAAACCGAAAATGTTTCGAACAAATTCCTATTAATCCATTTAGCTATTCCAGTAATTTGCACGTCTTTTTGATCTGAGTAAAATTGGATTTAGGCAACTTAACTAAGGCGGATTTAATAGCTTTCAGTAAATATCTACTATTCGTAATGCTCAATAGTAAAACAAACAAACAAATAAGCTATTAATGTTTTTAAACACTAAAGAATATTAACAAATCAAAATTGTAGACAAATTAGAAATTTCGTTTTAAGATTAGTTTTATAGAAAGCATTATTCTATTCAGATAAATGTTATGGAAATCAAAGCTCGGATTTTCAAGACATGTCATGTTGTTTTTTTTTTGTTTTTTTTTCGTTATTTTTATTTTCCACTTTTAAATAAATGCAAATAAATAGTTCTTGGGTTTTTCTGATTCAAATTTTTGTTTTGCAAAACAAAAATTATTTAGAAGCTGTTTGATAATAAATGATCTTAAATATACTATTGTTTAAGATTTTTGTAATATTTCGGAATATTTAATATTTTTTCTTTTTTCAATCTTAAATATACAAGATTTTCGATATAAAATTCGGGCCCTAGTAATAGATATTTGTTTAAATTTAAGATTTACTAACAGTACATTTTTCAATCTTACAGATCGAAATATTCGTACAACTTATGGATGGAATAAAAGCAGCATTGCTGAGGGCAGAAGCTTACTATGGATCCTTCCAACCAATGAATTAAAAATTCATTTACAAATTTTGGCTTTTCAGAACATTTTATCACTTATTTTTTACTATCGCTGCACATATGCTCATGGTTCCCACCTTAGATATTTTAGTCCCCTTCTATTAAATACAGGACATAGATAAAAGCTTTTTTGATTTTCCTTGTTTTAAAGGAAGTAGAATCGAATCAACTATCTTAAGCAGAGTTTTTATTTTAAGTAATTTAATTCTATTGTTACAGAGTTCACACACACCTGGAAATCTCAGGTAATATATGGAATTAACATCTAAATTTTTATCCAGTACGACATGTTGTTCTTACATCATAGCCAAATTCACCCCACTATTAGTTGAAAATTTAAAAAATTCAGTAGTGGCCTTGTCACGTCTAAGATGCTGTAAATGTTAAGTGGGGTGTTGAATGTTAATATAAACAAGGACATGATTCAAAGTGTTAGGGGTGCTCACACTACATATGAAGATTCAATGCAGAAGAAGAAAAAGATCAGAAAATTAACAATGAAGAAGAAAGAAAGCAAATGAGATACATGCTTACAAGCAAAGAAACAAAAAAATGCAAGAAACAAACAATGGCCATATCTGAACAATTAAAGTTGGAGTCCGGAAAGCGTTAGAATTTGTCACTGTTGTATTATGTAGAATTACAAGGATAAATTGTAAATAAAAAATTGTAAAAAACCAAAATCAATACAAAAAAAAAAGAAAAAAAAAGAGTGAAGATGGTTGGCTTTGAAGGGAAATGGAGGAGGCTACTGAAAGAAAAAAGTATGTTAAAAGAGAAACTTCGGTGTTTGTGCATTCTGTAGTTTGTACAATGCTCGTTCAAAGCAAAGGCTAATATTTGTGTACTTAAAGTATTAATCTTAAATAGATGTATTTTTGCCAAGAAGTTAAGTATATCCCTACTCCACTAATTCTGGAAAATAATTTGGGATTCAGGAAAACTTGGAGAAATCTGAGGGGAAAAATAAGATACTTTGCGTGGAAACCTTGATTGTAGGAAATTAGGAAATTCTAATAGTAAATACAGGACAGGTAGGAATCCTACCCATGGAATATTAAAGTCGAAGCTAAACCAATGTCCAGAAACGAGATGAAAGTGTAATGACTTGTATAAATTAATGTAATACAATGTGTTTAATTCATAATTGTTTATTGCATAAATTTAGTTACGTTATTTTTGAGGTGATATCTTTTATTGTTTAGAATACGAAGATATTATTGAGTATTGATTGTTATGTCATTAACTATTAGCTTTAAATCTTTACGAATTTAGTAGAAGGGATTTATCCCTAAAAATGATATCTGAAGATCAGTAAAGAATTTGGAGAATATAATGAAAAATATATCTTAATATGTATATATGTAATGACTTGTTTTTAATGATTTAAAGAATTACTTAGAAATTTATGTAATTAATATTAGATACAAGAAACATTTGAATTAAAGGATTTGTAACTTTTAAAAGCAGTTGAATTAAGCAATTCCAAAGTGGTTTTGAAAGATTTTTAAAAAATAGGAGGGAAATATATCGAAATAACTTTGGGTGGGAGAAAGCTTCCAAATATCAATTCCAATGACTAAAAATAAAACAATTACACAAAATTAAAACTCGTTAAAAAAATAAATGGGAAGATTAAGTTAATTAACACAACTAACAATAACTACTAAACTGGGACAGAAATAAAATACAAAAACAATTAAAAATACTTTTCCAAAAAAATTTTCCACAACCCAAATTAAACAAGAAAAAACTAAACAAACATAACAAAACCTAAACATATAAATCAACTGAACAGAATTAAACGCAAAAAAAACAAAAAAAAACAAACAAAACAAAATTGGAATTGTTGCTTGGAATTCGATAAGAGATTATTTTTTTTTTCATAAGTATGAAAAGGGTTTTAAAAAAGTTATTTATGTAAGATTTGGATTTGAGAATTTCGAAGTATTGTAACTGCTTTGAATGGCTTAATTTAAATAGAATTTTTGAGAAGAGTTTGGCAATGGAGGTATATTTCGATTGAATAGTAATGTTTGAAAATAAATAATTGTAGATTTGAACTCTAAATGTTCTGTCTGATTAAAACTCAAAACTAAAGCCTGATTTTAGTTAGGAAAAAAATATCTTTACTTCTAATCCTGAGAAATTCTAAACTGGAGACTTGAGTTCTATCAGTTGCTTCATTTGCTTAGTAGGTAAATCAAAACTTAAGTGTCATATTCTGTAAATACAATACCTTGGCAATTGTAATGGATATTATGTATTCAGAACGATATGGAATTTTAATTATAAAAGTGAATTCACATCATACAGTTGTATTTAAACCTTATTGCTTGTTATATTAAACTAATTTTTTTCAAGTGTACAGAATTAATAAAAAAAAAATCTTTGAGTAAAAGTTTTCCAAAACAGTCTTGTAAGTTTGTTTTTATAAAGAAAAGAGGCTTTTAAATTCTTCCACTTTATTTTTTCATTTAATTTTTTTAACTTCACATTAAGAACCTGAATTAAATTTATAAATGGAATTGCATGGAGTAATTTATGGAAGTAAAACAGAATAATCTTATATTTGAAGAAATAAATTTCAGAACAAGAAGGAAGTCTAAAACAACAGACACAGATCAATCAAATTATATATATTATACAGAATATATACTGTAACCAAAAGAAACACATCGGATCAACAGGAAGAAAGCTTCCAATTTGAATGAAAGTCTGTAAGTGACATGTGGATGAAGATAATGAGAATTGATTCAAATTTCATATTGAGAAACTTTTTTTTTTTAATAGATGATCTTTGTCTTAAATAATTTTGTTAGTTACCTTTTGGCATCTATTCAGTCACAGGTTCTCTAAGAATTTCCAGTTGTTTGCAATAAATGATCCTCGAAAGAAATTAGATAAATTCTAAAATGCAAATTTATTCTCTTCCGTTTTAGTTAATAGTTGTAAGTAATTTATTACAATCTGTGTAAATAATTAAAAATTGTACTTTGATCATTAATAAAATTTTAATAAAGCTAAATTTTTAATTTATTAAGTATATTTAGCATTGAACATGAATTAATATCGTGTTTTTTATTAATTCGTAAGTCACTCTGACCCTTTTTACTATTCGTATTCTGTTACTATTAGAATTTGAAGAAATAAACATACTTTGTTGTTTTCACTACTTTAAAAGAAAAAAAAGAACTTTCCGAAATCCCATTCAAAGGAAAGGAACTTTTTAAGTTCTAAGAACTTCAGTAAAATGCGTCTCTATTTCTCGAGTACAAAGCATTTTCTCCATTCCAGGTGTAAATAAACTCTGAGTAATTTCTTGCAGCTAATTTGGGACCGAAATCTATTTTTTCTATTTAGAGGTCATTTTCAAATGATCACTTGGCTTCATTGGAAGTTCTAATTAAATTAAATTTTAGCAGATTAATTTGAATCCACATTGTCTTACTGATCTTAAAGAGAATGGTAGGAAATAGGCCTAAAAGAAACTAGCTGCAAAATAAAAATAAGACCAACACACAGAACTAATCATAACTATTTAAAAAATTAAAAATACACAAGCTTTCAAGCCGTCAGCGCCCCTTTTTCAAGTGAAAATTAAATTTAAGTGACAGGGAAATAAATTAGCCAAATGACACAGGATATGTGATAAAAAGGACTAATCCAAAGCGCATCAAGCTAGTTTCTCTTAGTTGTCTTATGTTTGCAGTAATGGGGAACAATTACCATATTTTAGCTAAAATTATTTCCAGAGAGAAACAACACTAATAATCTGGATAAAATAGAAGAAATCTGCGCTGAAACTTCCGCTTTTAGCCACGCCTCCAAAAAGCATGATCACGTGGTCATGACGTCAGATTTCTTTCATCGAGTGAGTGAGGCGTTCAACTTTTGGCAGGAGTTCTTACGTTAGATTTCAAATGGCGTCTGTGAAACTTTCAGGAGTTAAGACATTATAAATGTTGTATTCTGCCACTATTAAGTATATTTTAAGTAATATTCTAATTGGGTTTCTTATTTATTATTTATTTGGGTTTCATAAAATAAAATTGTATTAGTTTATTTCTTGAATTGTTGTCGATATTTTTATTGCTATTGTTTTCTAATGTATAGAAATTTTTAATTATAAATATTAATCTTTCCTTTGGCATTAATATTTTATATTTTATCCTTAGGTCTATTTTTTTCTTGTTTAGTTAATGTGTTGTATACTATTATTATATAGTTAATAATTTTATTTAGTATTCTATTAATGTTATTCATGTTTGTTGTAAATAAATAAATACTAACAATAACAATAATTTGTTTGTCATAACAATTTGTTATATTAACAAATATGACACGTGACAATTGAAATCCCCTTCCCGCCACCGTTCGACACGTGACGCCATTCGACACTTGACGCTTTAGACGCCATTCGAGCTTCCTGCTGTCAGTGTCACCATGTATTTCAGTAAACCACGCGTGTACAAGAATTTAACGTTCGCTGAAAAGGTCGCCATCATTCGCGAGGTCGAAAAAGGTGTGAAGAAGAAATGCCAAATCGCCAACGAGTACGGGATAGCGCCGAATTTCGTCGGTACATTGAAGGACAAACCAACGTAAGTGAAGCTGTTTCCAGTTCACTAAACATGCTTGATGATTTTGCTAACCTTAAGCGACTGAATTCTACACGTGCACAATTTTTTGAAAAACTATAATTTTATGTATTGAATGTAATCTGTAGCTTACGTAATATAAATCTTATTTTGTTTACATACATATAGTGATTAAGTCTTTCATACCATGATCTTTCTGAATAAATATTTACTTATTGACAGAATAATCTTTTCAAGCATTCAGTGGACCTGAAATTAAAGTTAAAAGGTATAAATTTTTTAATTCGAAGTTTTGGATAATTCGAAGTTTTGTATTGGTCCCTTCAGCTTCGAATTATCCAATTTGCACTAAATTTTTATGTATCAATTTTATTTATTTATTTTCGTATTTTCGATTTCATAAAAAGTTTATTTTTAGTCGTCCATTTCTGTTATCGATGCCGGCTGCTCTCTTTTCTTGCCTGGCGTTTCAAACAATGGGCTAGGCTTAGTGGTAAGCGAGGTTTCGTTTTCCTTAAAATTTTGGAACACCATATGAGTTGAAATACCTGCTGCTGCTTTTACGACAGAGATAGACGACTTGAAATAAAAAATAACATTCCAAATGATTCCTCTCGATTGACCCTTCAAAGTTTCGTTGGCAAAACGAACAACGGTGTATTGTGTTCAGCAACCACCATATTCAGTACACGGAGTAACTAATGCTCAATCGTTTACCATAAAAGTAATTGTGACGTATCTTGAGTTTACAGTGAATGGGCTTTAATTTAGTTTATTGTCCCAGTGATGGATATCTGTAGTAAAAATACATCAAGTACAGTTTTTATGAAAAAGAGAAATATTAACGTGCTGTAAAAATATATACAAATAAATAGTCCACTAATAAAAGCACTTATGTAATAAAAATTTAAAAATTAAAAATTAAAATACCGCAACGTTTCGAATCTTCAACATATCTTAAGTTTCATTTTCAAGAGTGCCCCTGTTTAAAAACATCCTCCTGGCCAGGTTTCGTTAATGGAAATGACAGTGGAAGGAAAGAAACGGAAGTGAGAAACCCCGTCTGGTGTTTAATATGCTAATTTAGAAACCGGAAAGGATCTTCTGTTAATAAAATGAGCGTCGTTAATTTTTTATATATTATAACACTTTATTTACTGTAATATGTGACCCACATCATCAGGAACTTTAATAACAAGTTGTAAATAATTGTATTTAGCAATAATTAATTAAATTTGTGATTCTAGGTTTGTTAGTGTATCCATAAATCCAATGTTCTCGTTATCGATATTAAATTGCAACCCTCTCTTTAGAATATCAATTTGCATATTGGTTAGGACTATATGACTGTCCTTAATAATTTTACTGTTATTCGTGTTATCCTTATTATACTGATACACTGGATTATATTCCATAAGTAAACCCAATTTTTTACAGTGTCTTTAGGAGATGGCTTTTTTTGTGTATATTGCTTTTTTGTCCCCTTTAATTAAAATAAATAAACAGTCAGTGGGATCTAATCTGTCTCTTAGGAAATTGGACAGTCGTTTTAATTGTGCATAAGAACTTTTTTTTTTTTATACATGAGCTTTCTTTATTCTTATCGCAATCAAGAGCTTTTTAATTTTGTTCTTTAATTTCAAAATTTTTTGGTCCAAGCATATTACGCATCCGGTAAGTGTAAGCTCGTGTTTCTTACAAATCTTATTAAAAATAATGGCGGCTTATACCGCTTCAATCTGCTTATGGATATTTAAAAACCTTCCAATGTCCTTCCTAATAAAATAGTATTTAAATAGAACGCTGACAATAGTGGTTCTTGCCGCATACATTATAAAAGGGAGAAATATTTAACGTGCTGTTAAAAGATTTACAAATAGTCCACTAATAAAAACACTTACCGTATGTAATAAAAATTTAAAAAATTAAAAATTAAAATACCGCAACGTTTTGAATCTTCAACATGTCTTAAGATTCATTGTTGTGGTGGGATGTATTTTTTTTTTTTCGTTAAAGCAGGGTATGTGATGCAGGCCAATCAGATGCTTCGTAAGAATATTTTGTTTTGGTGACTGTTTGCAGTTGTTTCATCGAGGAGGGATACATAAATTGCTGTTGACATCATATGGTTTGGTCGGCCATGTTTTTTTACTTCCTTTTCCAGCAGTGGGAAATTTAAAAGGGTCGCACTGGTTGTCTGTGGCTAAATGTGATTTCATTTATCTTGGTTCTTGGATGGCTAACATATGGATGTAAAATGCTGATGATCGTCATCAATAGCTTTATTCTGCCAGGGAGAACCGTTTTCTCTGATTTTCGATGATCATACGGTCAGATGAACGATGAGGGACAGGACTAACGGAAATACGGTAAACGACGATGCATAGGCCTAACATAAGTACGGTACACGAGGATGGATAGGCCAAACACAATACGATGTGCCTCACATTTCCATACTTCCCTGGGGGAATTGATGTGGCGTCAACAATTTCAAGGTAAGCCACATTCTGTATATTTGAGAGGTGGGCCCTTCTAGCAAGTCCGCCATTTTTAATATCTTAAACCCGAGAGGTGGGCCATTCTACCAAGTCCGCGATTTTTAATATCTTAAACCCTTCTACGAAATCCGCCTTGTTGAATATAGTCCTCACACACTTGTGATATCACAAATTGAGAAAAAAAGTTCGCTGAATGGAGATTAATAAAATGTATACACACACAAATATATTCTTATCTTTAATTTTAAGAAAGATAATTCTTGTCTGAGTAATTACAGTTGTCTATAATATATTAAAACTTATACAGACTATCTCTAGTTCACTTTTCCATGAATCTTTATATATTCAATATTAATCTTTTTACTTTATTGTACCGTTGTTTCAGTGATGTGATTAATGTTCACTTAGCTTTTCACCATTGAAAGTTCACTGGGCGTCTCTTCATTACTAAAGCGATAATTCCCTGTTATTCCCTTATTATTAACAGTTTTTTTTTATTAATAATAGTCACTTGAACGTTAGTAGTGTTCTGAAGAATAATCAGATAAATTCACTATCGATGCTACGTCTATTAATTCAACATCCTTATCGATATTCGAATTCTAGTCTCTAGTCGAATCGCTTTGTACATTTGATTAATGTCTTGTGTCTTGTGTCTTATTATGAAAATCTTTACTTACTTGAACTCTTCTAAGTAAAGTGGAAATATCTCACATCCATCCAATAATAAAATGACCTTCGGTTCCTTGAGTTTTGGATCTCCTTTCGAACACATAGAAATATCGCCAATATGGCGGCTACCAAATCTTCTTTCCTATTAATGATTGACATTGTTTCCTACCTATCTAGAAGAAAATATGGAAAACATGATTAATATATGTATCTTTACACTTCGCTATTAACCATAAATATCACTTGTATATTCACTGAGTTAATTCCGTCACGTAGACTTGGTTAATGCTCCATAGTGAAGATTTCTATCCTCAGTCTTCTTCACCATCTTTTCGTAATGTTCATTTTACGCCTGTAACACACGATGCTCACTCATCTACTGTACTGTTGCATCACACACTATTGTTTCGTTGACAAAACAATCGTTAATGTCCTCAATGGTCATGTGCTGATACTCCCTTTCATTGTTATCGGTATCCTCATAGTTTTGTTATGAGCTGAATGCGTTGTTTTTTACAAAACGATTCACTATTCATTATTTGATTTCACAGTTGTAAATTGCCTAAAGTTCAGAAAGTTATCATCAACAGTTTTCACTTGATTCTGAACCACAATTTTCAAGCGTGCCCCTGTTTAAAAACATCCACCTGGTCAAAATTCGTTAATGGAAATGACTGTCATTTCCTTTAAAGAATCCCGGCCAGGAGGATGTTTTTAAATAGGGGGCTCGCTTGAAAATGAATCTTAAGACATGTTGAAGATTCAAAACGTTGCGCTATTTTAATTTTTAATTTTTTAAAATTTTTGTTTCATAAGTGCTTTTATTAGTGGACTATTTGTAACAGTTTTTATACCTACATTTTAGATTGTAGACTTAAAAAAAAGAGTCATTGCAAAATACGCTTTAAATCCAATTAAAATACTGTATGTGACCAAAGGTAGCTCAAACGAAATGCAGCAAAAACTGAATTGTTAGAGATGGCTTTTTTTTGTAATCTGGAAGATATTTATTGATTTCTCCTTAACTTATATAAATCAGACAAAAAAAAATCCAAAATAGCCTCGTCCTTAAAATGCAATAAGTTATTATAAATTATTAATGTAATTCAAGAACTATCTACCCTGAGTAAGAATAGATAAATTTAAAACTGAAATTTTCAAGATAAGTGCATGATTTTACAAGAAATATACCTATTAATTTCGGCAGTCACAAAACGGAGGAAAACTGGGTGAACTTTCTTAAAACTCAAAAAGAGGCCTCAAAAATAATTAGAAAACAGAAACGAGGATATGACAACAACAGACTCCACGAAATCCAGCAAGACTTCACTAAAAATAATACAAGAAATTTCTATAAGACTTTCAGAGAAAACCTACAGGGTTACCAAACACCCAGCCTGTGTTTCAAAAAACCCGACGGCTCGTTGGAAACTAACAGTGATCCTTCCTGAAGCAACCTATGCAGCTGAAATTATGGTAATCGACGGTCATTCCAAAATTAGGGAAATAGAAAAGTAGGAACGAAAAATTCTCAGGAAGATTTACGGGGCAATTAATAAAAACGGCATTTGGATGAAGAGACCTCAGAGCGAACTCTATCAAAAGACCAACACAATAACAGAAGAAATCAGGAAACGCCGAGCAAAATTCTACACACATATCTATAGAATGGAAAACTCCAGAGTGGCAAAGAAACTACTCGATAACATAACAGAGAGTAAATGTGGCACAGAATGGCTGAAAGAGGTCCAGAGAGACCTACAACAGATTAACATAGAGAATCTCGATGACCGCACGGAGTGCCGGAATAAAATCATGAATGTAAAATTTAAGCAAGGAACATCGCGACAACCTGGGAAAAAATGGACGGAGGAACGGAAGAAAGAGCATTCCGAGAGGATGAAGAAATTCTGGGAGGAAAAGAGGAACAACAAGCAGAAATGAAATCATGAACTCAAGTTCAATCGCTCTCCTCAAGGGGAACAATCGATATAATAATGATAATAATAATAATAATAATAATAATAATAAGCCCCCATGGACCCTACCTCCTCGCGGTGGGGGCGGGAACTACACTAGCTTTAGGGTAGGCTAAAGGGTCCAACCATTTATGATGAGAACACGTTCTAATATAGATCATGCTGCATCGGGTGTGGCGCAGGATAAAGTCACCCGCGTTCGGGGGTTAGGCAGAGGCCTCCGTTCGAAAAATATACTACAGTCTCCCACAGGTGGTGGTGGAGAAAGTGGCACCCCATCCTGTAGTATGGCTACCACAATGCCCGGGCAACACCATCCAGCCCGAACAGTCGGAAGTGTTTCGTCTGTGTCAGAGCAGGCCACCACCAAGACTGGGAAACCACGCCAGCGCATCGATGGTCACCACAGATGAACCAGGATCTTATGCGCGACTTCTTCACTGTTATAAAGTTAGGTACTCAACTAACAGGATACAGACAGGCACTACACCAAGCTTTCACCACACGCTATCCATCGTTAGGGCTTAGCGAACAGCGGGTAGCCGATCAGCGACGTTCAATTGTAGTAAACAATCTTATTCTCCCATGCATACTTGCACAAATTAAAGAAGAAGTCGCTGAATCCAACCACAGGACACCAAACCACACCCCACCAGAAGACACCATTATTGAAAACACAGAAACAATCTCTACCCCTCAGTACACATGCCCTAACAATACAACTAATGAAATATTACGTGCAGCTCATGATCATTTCTACACTGCACTCGCACAATACACAGGCACAGACCCCACACTTAGGCCGCCACTCCCTAAAGTACACACATCAAAACAACTCGCCACAGTCATATACCATCTCAACACACACACTATCCCACAACACCTTGACAACATCCAAACATTAGAAGACATACATACAACACTCTACTGTGCTGCACAGGGAACCGTTCGGGCACTTGGAATCAAACAACACAACATACCTCCCACTGCACGGACACAAGAATACATCCCCCCTTGGAGACGTCGCCTTGAGGGCCGCATCAGTGACCTTAAAGGAGACATAGCCAGGCTCACACAATACTGTGCAGGAAACAAAACAAAGAAACTTATGTCCCAGGTTAGAAAGATATTCAAGCACATAAATACTCGCCCTTCACATTCAAATCATCATAACCAGGTTCAGGAACATCTCGACACACTAAAACAAAAACTCAGTGCACTTGCAAAAAGATTACAAAGATACAAACAATGCACTCTGCGCAAACAACAGAACAACACTTTCCAATACAATGAGAAAAAATTCTACAGATCCCTTACATCTCCCTCCACTACACCCAACACAAACACACCCACCAGCAAAGCATTACATTACTGGTCGTCTCTGTGGTCCAACCCCATCCCCCACAATAACAAAGCACCGTGGATCACAGAGGAACAACAACTCGCTGAACACTTACCCTTCATGCCCTTCCATGATATTACTCTCACAGACATCCAGACAGCACTAAAACATGCACACAACTGGAAGGCTCCTGGTGCAGACGGAGTCCAGAACTTCTGGATCAAGAGGTTCACGTCCCTGCATGGAAAACTAGCGCTTACACTCACTGACATAATCCAACACCCAGAACATATGCCTCGTTTCCTCACACAGGGTGTCACATACCTACAGAGCAAGAACACTGAAACAGCGCAACCTGCAAACTACCGCCCAATCACTTGCCTCCCCACACTTTACAAACTCCTCACCTCCTGCCTCGCAGACAAGATCTACACACACATCGAGACATATAGCATTCTTTCCGAACAGCAGAAGGGCTGTCGCAGGAATTCCCAGGGTTGTAAGGAGCAACTCCTTATTGACTCTGTAATCCTGCGCCAGGCACGCGCGAAGAATAGGAGCTTACATATCGCATACATCGATTACAAGAAGGCATTTGATTCTGTCCCTCATTCCTGGCTCCTACACACTCTTCATATCTACAAAATACACCCCAAGATCACGGCATTCTTAGCTGCCACGATGAAGAGTTGGAACACAACATTACACCTACGCACCTCTAACACCTCCATCACTACAGATCCCATTCCCATAAGGAGAG
>JAFIDM010000003.1:44491847-44505094 GCA_023159025.1 Thereuonema tuberculata
TTATTAATTATTGAGGGATTTTAACGATTAATTCATTAGAAATGACCGTGTTGTCCATTGTACAAAACAAAATAAAATACAATTATTACGATATTATTTGATTGTAAATTTAGAATAATATTGTATTAAACGTTTCGATCGATTAATTGAGGAAATACTGTAGAATTTGATGAAAAATTCTTATTTATAGTATTAATATACGAAATCTTCGGCTCCGGGTGTCTTGAAGGTGCTGCCATCTGTGAACAATCCCTCGAACTACGCCTAAAACGAAACTGAAGCCCTGGTGCTCAATAAAGCGCTTTATACAATGGACAACAAGGTCATTTCTAATGAATTAATCGTTAAAATCACTCAATAATTAATAAAAATACAATTATTACCATATTATTCGATTGTAAATGTAGAATAGCATTTACTTAAATGGTTCGATCGATTAATTGAGGAAATACTGTTAAATTTAATGAAAATTTCTTATTTATAGTTTTAATATACGAAATCTCCGGGTGTCTTGAAGGTGCTGCCATCTGTGAACAATCTCTTGAACTACGCCTAAAACGAAACTGAATCGTTGGTGCTCAAATAAAACGCTTTATACAATGAACGCCATGATCAATTCAAATGAATTAATCGTTAAAAATCACTGAATAATTAATAAAATTATAATTATTACGATATTATTCGATTTTAAAGGACTGTGTCCTTAACTCAACCAATAATGCAACGTACATTAAATTTCTTATTTATTAATATCGAATACGGATGTATTTAGATTTTGCAAACTTTCGCTAAGTAAAAAACTGCTTAATTCTTCCTAGTTATGATTTCTTAAATGAGCTTTTAAACCGATTACAAGTAATGCTATTTACTAAGTAAAAGGCGTTTTATTAAGTAAGACGCTCCTGTTAATGAAATATCCACAAGAACTTTCGTTGTAGAATACCTATAGAACTAAACATGAAATAATCACAAACATTCTAATGGCGTTTCTATTTTGGAGTTTGCTAGTGCGGTTAATAAAATATAATGATGTTGGACTCATTAAGATTATAAAAATCTGAAAGAGGGAATTTGAACTTAATTGAGAATTGGCAGTCTTGATTGGCAGTAGTTGTCCTAGAATAGTTAAATATCGAAAAGGAAATTCTTACCAAACAAACTGTATTGTTTCATATTATTATTCACGTGACTAGTTTACAGTGAAGTAATACATTATTACAGTCGCAAGGTAGCTAGCACAGTTTACTGTTTACTAAATAAATAAATAAATAAATAAATAAAAGAAAATAGTGATCTCGTTATTTTTTTTGTAAATACATTCGTCTTTTTTTTTTTTTGTAAATACATTCGTTTTTTTTCTTATTATTTAATCTTGAATTTTTACTATTACAAAATCAGGTGCTAATAATGATGTACGGCCAATAAACTTTCTTATGCAAGAAAAGTGCAATATTTATAATGAAATTCATTAGATCAGAAAAACGAAAAAAGTTAAAAATAGAAACGAAGAAATCAGAAAGCAATTAAGTATTGGGTTGGCCAAATAAAGTTCGTTAGGTTTTTTTACATAAGTTGACTCAAGTAGGGCTTTAGGTGTCTTTAACGTCATTCGACACCATTTTGTTAGTCTGTATTGGGACAGCTGTCGTATCAGTGTGCATTTAAAACAAAAACTGATCAGAATTGGTGACTTGTATGCAGTGGCGTAGCAATGCCTTTGGGGGCCAGGAGCGGGAGTTCCATTATTCCACAAAAAAAAAAAAAAAAAAAAAAAGGAAACCCCAATTGCTAAGGGAAAAAAAAAAAGAGAAACCATAATACAAAAAAAAAAAAAAAAAAAAAAAACGGAATCTCCAATTGCACAACCAAAAAATAAAACGGAATCTCTAATTCAACAACCAAAAGAAGAAAAAAAAACGGAATCTGTAATTCAACAATCAAAAGAAGAAAAAAAAACGGAATCTGTAATTCAACAATCAAAAAAATAAGAGAACATTGTGGTAAATGGGGCCCCTAGGCTGGCTGGGCCCCTAGGGCCAAGGTGAAAATCCGGCGCTGCTCTACTATAGGCACCACAAAACTAAGTCATAATCTTAGGGAAAAAAATTATGTGGATAGGACTAATGATAAATTTTAAATATGAATTCGTCTCGTCGTGGGGTCCCTCCCAGGCGGGGGCCCGGGGCAGTTCGCCCCCCCCCCCCTGCTAAATGTTATATTGTATGTCGCCAATTTAACATTGAAGATGGAAGACAATAAGCACGCACGACCACATGTTTCTTTGATGACCGGGAAAAAACTGTTACAGCTTGGCTGTGAAGTTCTGATTCATCCGCCATATTCACCAGACATTGCAACTTCCGATTTCCATGCATTTCGGTCTTTATAAAATTCTCTTAATGGAAAAAAATCAATTTCCTCGAAGACACCAAAGGTACCTGGAGCATTTTTTTTGCTCAAAAAAAAAATTAAATAAAAAGGTTTGAGAAGATGGAATTATGAAGTTGCCTGAAAGATGGCAAAAGTTAGTTAAACAACCGTTGAAGACGTTGTTCACTAAAATTATTGGTGAAAATGAAAACTGTGTCTTTTATTTTTAATTAAAAACCGAACGAAGTTTTTGGCCAACCCAATACTTTATTTACTGCTTAAAATAATCAAAATCTACTTTGGAAAAAACAAAAAAAAATCAGATACAAAGAACGGATGACAGCAAAGTTCCTAAAGAAGTACGTAATTATCATTATTTTTGATTGAGGTGATGATTATTTAATTTTTTTCTACTCAATTTTCGATTCTCTACAAACTTTTTTGTCATTGAACAAAATTACTGGTTTATTATTATTATTATTATTAAAATTAAAAATTTTAATTTATTTTGCAATTTTTGATTCTCTACTAAATTATGGAGTTAATATATGGGCAAATGTAGGAAATATACATTTGGAAAATTTAAAAAATTTACAAACCAAAGTTTTAAAGTTGATATTTCCTAAAAACATTTGGAATAATATTAATAAAAGGAAACAAATATTACTAAAATATAATATATTATATCCTAAACAAAAATTTATATATAATATAATAATAAAGAATTTTTATAGTGCTGTTAAATTAAAAGATGAAAGTATAAAAGAAAATTATAATTTGAGAAATAAAAATACAATAAAACTTGATTATCCTTATATCTATAATGAATATGGTATAAGAAATTTAAATTATATAATTGAGAAAACCTTTAATGATGTAAATTGGAATGTTTTTAAAGATTGTAAAAGAATTTCCATTGTTAAAAATAATGTAAAAAGTTGGATATTAGATAATATTAATTAATAATTTGTTAATTTTATGTTGTGCTAAATTGTTTTTCGTTGATATTTTTGTTTCAAATTGTTTGAGGATAAGTTGATTTTGTAATTTTTATAAAATTTATTTAAATGTAATTTTTTTAATTTAATTATTATGTATTAAAATAAATACAGCACCTGTTGATAGGAATTTAAATTCCTAACGGGACTGAAATGTAATTTAAAATAACTAAGAAATAAAAAAATAAAAAATTATTAATTATTTTCTTTTTATCCATTATCGTATCAGTATTCAAAAGTTGATGCACCAACTATATCTCGTTCTATTTATTTTCGGTTTCCTAATCACAGAATAAAATGTCTAACCTTTGAAGTGATTAAGAACAAAATTAAATTTTCTTTGGATCAGTTTAGTTGCTGATCAAGTGAAGTGAAAGAATCCACAGTTTACATCTCAACACCTGTGACGCTCAAGTTGGATTGTTTTTACAATCCTAAAATGGTCTGGTGGTAACATCTTCTTTCTATTTTAAAGTGGTTGTAAATCCTCTTCTTCTGTAAACTTTCCTCAGTTGGTTTCGTAGCTAACGGATGCATTTCTATCAGAAATATCATCGCAGATGCTTCTTGTGATGTTTCATATCTAGAATTTAAGAGGATGAACAATTTCTAGAAGTCTAGAACTTTCTTATAGACTTCACCTTAACCCTTCTGATCAGTTTGGTACAAAGGTAATCATTTAATTCATATTAATATTTCCGTTCTTAGCATACATAAATATTCTTTAGATTGGTATAAAAATATTTCATTCTGTATTTTACTTTCTTATTACTTCTCTAATTTTTACAAATACTCATTGGTTAATTCGTATTTCAGTGATTTTTTATAGATTTAGAAAGATATCTAATATAAATTTCATTTAAATTGGTTCAATCATTCTCGTGTTATGGAATACAAATACACAACACTTCTTAAATAATTCATTTACTCTTTAAGAGAATAACAACATAATTTTAGGAACATTGATAGCCAAGTTTTGATATTGAAGAATCAATTTATTTCTGCATTAGTTAATAGAGCTTGGATAAATCTTATTAAAACCCAAAATAAATATTTTACATTTCATATAAAAGCAATTGAATGTTTAATTTAAAAAACATTTCTATGTTATTTGATATGCAATGATAACCTGAATCTTATTCATATTTGTATATTTTTAAATTATTTTTTACAACTTTATACCATTTAAATATAATTTATGTAAATCTTGGCTGTTTCTTACTAAGAGAAGCGAATTTTCTGAAAATGATTTTTTTTTTTTTTTTTAGTTCGAAATTTTATAAACTGGTGATAACAATACTAAGACTACGCAACCTTCAGTAAATCCATTCCTACCAACAATTGGAAGGAGAAATTACTTTATTCCAATTATTTTACAATAATTTTCTTAGTTTCGTTTTATTGGTTGTTTATTGGTCGTTTTTATTGGTTGTTTATTCGTTTTTTATTGGTTGTTGCTTCGGTTGCTTCTGTTAGTTGATAATTTTAATAGCTAAGTTAGAAGAGCTTAAATAGTTTCAGTTTCCAATGTTTCCAATAATATAATATCCAATGAAAGCAAAAGAGATTTGTTTTTTATTTAATTTCGAAAGAACTTAACGAATTTTACTTTTGGCAAATGAAGGTTAATTCCTGATTTCTTTAATTTTCTAAGTTTTTGATCTAAAAGCTAGTTTTCTAATACAGAGATGTTGTACTGACATTTCACTTTCATTTAAGTAATTATCAATAGCAAAATTTAACAATTTTTAAGAGTTTAATTATTATAACAATGGATGAGACCAAATTATTCACAAGTGACATCCTGGAACAGCTGTTTCACGCTCGTTGGCGATCATTAGCCAGGAGAAGTCACCAGTAAATAACAAGGTCTCCGTATGAGGATAGTATGAATGATACATCAGAAGCGGAAGGAAAAAATACACAAATTAATTCAATTGCAATTTAATTCACATGAATTTCCTCACTAATTTTTCATTGGTAAGTTTTTCTTTGTGTATTGTTTTCTTTGAGGCACCACTGCGCTTTCGATGTATAAACTGAACTCTTTTATTTCAACCAGGTTTCAATTTATATCAGAATTTTGTTAAAAATTATGAATGTTAATTGAAAATATATCAACCTCTCTTGTGTTTTATGTAGGACATTTAAAAGATGGCTCAAGTAGCTGAAATAGACCTGGAACATTTGCCTAAAAAGGTAAGGAACATTCAATACAAAAGATATGGAATGGGAATTTTTGTCGTGTTTTTCGTTTTAAGTTTTTTTTGATAAGGATAGTCTTCGAAAAGATTTCAAATACAAAAGTTAGATTATTTCTAGTCCTTAAATATGCATTCTAATTTTCAAGAAGATTCATCCAGCGGTTAAAAATTTATTAGAGATACACACACAGACTAAGTGATCTTATAAGTCTTTCCTAGGAAAAATAGATTATAAAAAAAAGCGAGAAAGAAAGAAAACAACGAGTTTTGTTTACAAATAACAAAAGCAGGAATCTCAAGAGTGTAATTTTATACTGAATAAAATATTACTTTATAAACACAAAATTATAGTTTTCCGAAAGACAGTTCATTTTATGGTTTATCTTAAAAAAGAAAAGCAATGATTTTCATTAGCCGATTTATTTCATGCAAATGTGTAGTGGCTGATTCTAATGTTGAATAATTTATAATAAAAATTTAAAAAAAGGAACAGCTGTAGCATCAAGAATAATTTTTTTTGCATTGTTATTGACTATTTTTTTATTTGTTTGATATTTTAAGTAGAATTATTTTTCGTAAAATTTGAAAATTCTGATAATTATCTTCTTTATGGCTAAAATTTAATACAATCTAAGATTAAGAGCACTATCTGCTGCTGACGAATTGAAGCGAAGCGGCAATGGCTAACAGGAAGCGGAAATGGTCTTTCGGTGATCATGAGCAGTGGTCCTGTAGTTGCTGAGATTTATTAAACTTTTATCATCATCGTTATCATCTCAATAATATAAAATTTAAACATATAGAATTAAATCATCTCTGTTGTTTAAGATTTAGACAAGTGCATGATAAAATACTGTGTTGTAAATGCACTGTACTAAGTTAAATTAAACTTATTTATTAAAAACCAAAACTTAATATATATATATATATACCGGTATATAATATTTTATCAAAGCTGATACATGTAACATTTTTTTTTTTGAAAATCATTACAAAATGACAAATTTTCTTTAATGTTCTAGCATATAAAAATACAGTAAAACCCCGTTATTACGCTCCCGCTTATAGCACTATCCCGTTCTTTACGCTCCTTTCATACGGTCCCTGGAATTTTCTATGTAACTCTGTATACTTTTACCCTCTTATAACGCTTCAAATCCCGCTTGTAGCGCTTTTTTTATATCGGAAATTTTGTATCGAAAAGAAATGTAATACTGTAAAGATTCTTTTCTTTCCATGGTAGGAGGGAATCTTTGAACTCTGTGAAGTTGCGGGTCTGTGATACAGTAAGTTAGTGCAAAATGTCGGAGCGGAAATCCCTTTCTGTAAGTAAATAATTGCAAATTCTCCGTAAGTACGACGAGAATTCTACAGAAGTCAGAAGGATTTCGCAGAATCTCTAGGAATTCCCTCGTCCAGTCTGCGAACAATAACGAAAAACAGGGATGCAATTACCGATGCAACGAAGGGTTGTTGCAAACGTAAAAAAGTAATGTGGACTAAATCTGCTCCGAAAATATATTAGTATTGCTCCTAGTGATGTATCAATTGACGTTAATAGTTACCTGAACCGCATTGAAAATGTCCTAATTCATAGCAGTAGCACACACACACACACGGCAAACCACAATCAAAGATCTTTTTAATAAGAAATAAGCTCATATTTGCACTATATCTATTGCAGAATCATGTATGTTGCCTGTAAAATGATGTCCAAATCTTTCCCCATCTCATAAATCATTACCCGTCTATAGCGCTATCCCGCTTATTACGCTTGTAGGTCACGGTCCCTTGACGAGCGTAATAACGGGGTTTTACTGTATATAAAATACAGTCCTATAAAAGTCATAGAAAGTTAACTAAAAGTGCTTCTCCTCATCTAAAACACACTCATTTAATGGAAACAAGAAATCAAAAGCACACAAGCTTATTCCATACTAATATTATGCAGTATTTCCTCTTGCTTAGGTTACAGCTGCAGTTAACGATGCATAGAATGATAACGCCTAGATTAAAGAATTTTGCATCTATATTCTTTTACTTGACGTTTGCAGACATCTTTTACCCACAACTTTCAACTGGATTGAGGTCGGATTGTCGCTGGGTCAATTAAAAGTTTTTACTCTTCATCTCTTAAACCAGTTTTTCTTTTTTTTTTTTACCTGAAAAACAATTAAGGAAATAAAATTAGATCTTTAAATGTACAATATATACTGATAGATGTTAAAATACTCATTATAATTACAATACTTACAGTTCTATGATATGATGAAGAATCGTTTTCAAATATGTTTGATGTCTTGAAACTGATCATAAAGGTGGACAATAACTTTCTCTAAAGAATTTCTTACTATACAGGTATTTACCGTACTGCTTACAAATTCAAGATGACCTGTTTCTTTACTGGAAATTGAAATTCGAATGACATTTCACTCTGATCTTTTGTAAATGTAGACAGTACTAAAATTTTTATACACATGTTAAAAATTCAAAAATATTAATTCATATCTAAAAAAATTGTAAAAAAATATACTGACACAAGGACGCTTCACAAGAACTATTTAAACCCACTACGACTGCAAGTTATCTTCTTGTTTAAGTATTTTAACAGTTTCTGATTTTTAGATATGAATTAATACGTTTTGAATTTTTATCATGTGTGCAAAAGTTTGTAGTATTGTCCACGGTAGAAAAGATTCTTAGAACCCGCACACGTTAAAAAATAAATAAATTTCTCTCTGATCATCACGAGCTTTGGATAAAATTCTTCATCTTTGCTTCATCTGTAAGTCTCTTCTTAGTCATGAGAAAGAATATACAATCCCACTACATTGCTCCTATTTGATTGGATGTATGCGATAATGAAGGCTTATTCTCAGTCTTAAGTGTTAAGTGAAATAAATATTATAGTATCATGAAAAAATTTAATGACTGGTGCAATTTTTGAACACTATTCGTATTTTTTTTTCTGTTACAGAATTTTATTGAAAAACTAAAAATTAAAAGAATTACTTCAGCTCCTACCTCAACTCATACATGATTTATTAGCCTGTGGTCTGTTTTGTCCACTCACTTTTAACTTTGGGACAATTTTAATTGTCTGTCATTTACTAGTGCTAGGAATACACCTTCATAGATCTAAATACATCTAAATTTATCTACCAAACTGTATCATTTGCTATTCTTATATTCAACTGAATTTTTAATTTTTTTATTAGATAATCAATGATCCAATTCACGGAATCCTTGAACTGAATGAAGTTTATATATCCATAATTGACACAGTGCAATTCCAACGACTGAGGAACATCAAGCAGTTGGGAGGTGTCCAGTATGTTTATCCTTCAGCAACTCACACCCGCTTTGAACACAGTCTTGGGTAATGTAATTTAAAAAAAATTAATTATATATAAATTTTAATGTATATAATATATATAATTTATAATTAATATATATAATTTTATTTATTTAAAAATTAAATATATATATATATATATATATATATATATATATATATATATATATATTATATTTTCCAGCTGTAATTAGTATTCATTATTAACTTAATTTTTAAACATGAAATTTTAAGTATTTAAATTTTTTTAAGGTATTTTGTATCCCTTACAATCCTTCTTTCTCCGCTTTGCTGTACATTTCCACAGATTTACTTTTTTAATCCATAAATATATTACGTTGATAAATGGAATTTTGAAATAGAAGTGATATTTTGTTATTTGTATGAGAAATTTATATTAGCTTAGCTTTTATTTCTAAAAGTTGAATGAGTTACGAAAAAATAATGTGAAAATTTGCTTTTCCAATTTGGGAAAGAAAATTAAAAAAAAATAATAATTATTTTATTTTTTGCTTTTAATGCATCTAGGAATTCATTTGAGATAACAACGAAAGCTTATCAATGTAAATAAAAGACAGCGTATCAATTAATTATGTCACTTTTGTAAAGAAGTGATCAATATCAAAGAAATATAATCCTTTCATTTTTTATCGAAAAACAAATAGCGGTATTAATACAATAACACAGTGCTTCGTAATCTTTTCGATGCAGGACGCACCTGTACACTTGATAGAATACAGTGGAAATCATTGTTTCTAAAAATCTCACAGCACACCAAACTTCTTCATTTCTATTACTGGGTACAATAGAATTCTTTGAAAATAAAAACAGTATGATTTATAACTGAATAACAATCGCTTTAAGGCATTTAAAACTACCCTGAATTATAACTGTTCCATACCTCATTTTCGCTAACTCATTGAAAATTTGCTTAATTAATAATAAATGTAAATTATTACATTTATTTAGAGATGTTTAAGATCTTTTACCCTGAATTATGTTTTTAGCTGATTTGAATGTGAATTAATACATTATTAATCTTCTTCTGTTTCTTCTTCATTGTTAAAAACAAACAGATTGCAGATTGGTAAATTTCATTATTTGATGTCTACAGTTTAGTCTGTTTTAGAGCATTTCGCTTACGTATGAAACTAAATGTCTAAACATTACAGATTCACTCTCAGATTTTCTTTGACACAGCAAGAACATCCTACCAGTAAATAGTCCTACCACGATAATATGACGATTCGACGTCAGCACTAGCCCCATGACGTCAGCACTAGCGTCTCTCAGAGGTTTCGAAAAATATTACGTTACAGGTATAAAACAAAACAAAAACAAAAATTTAGTTTTAATTTTAGTCCTACATTTTCCAATTCCTTTCGGAAATAATCATCAAACTGTAAAATATTTTTTCAACGTGTGCTTTGAGGCGCGCTTGTTTGTGATTGGCTGAAAAATAGATATGTCATAATCACGTGGGGTTCCTTCCGATCGTAACGTTATCGTGGTCGTACTATTGTTACTGAGAAGTTCCTTATAATGTATCAGTTGTTCTTCTACATACTACAGTGAAATGTAAATTATATAATTTGTCATGTGACAAAATTTATTATTATTAAAAATTTAAATTAATAATATATATTTCTATTATTAAGAAATACTAGTTGAAGTGAAAAAAGTTAAAGACGAAAATATTGGAATTAATAGAAATCGTCCTGAAATTCAAATGTTAGATGGAAATTGAAAGACAATATAAGCAAAGGCAAAATTCAAATTTAATATTACTTAAATATGCATTACAATAAAATCGAAATGATGTAGTTTTCTATAATCATTTTGAATACCATTTCTCTGCAAATTGTTATTCTTCAATTTTCTGTCTGTCTGTCTTGAACATCTTAGGTATAGACAATGTTTGTCTGTTCCTAGCTCTGAAGATGATTTGGTCTTTCCATCTTATTTTTGGTCGTCCTCTGTCTCTTTTTCCTTTGGGTTTATATTTCAAAATTAAATTTGGAATCTTATCGTTGGATATCCTTTCAACATGGTTAAGCCAATTTTTTTGGTAATTTTGAATTTCTTGAATTAAACTTGGAGTTTTAAGTTGGGCTCGAATATCATTATTTTTCTTTTTGTCGAGGCGTGTAAATCCTAATAAAGGTCTCAAAAATTTCATTTGTGCAGTTTCCAATCTTTGTTTGTTTCTTTGTTTCAATATCCAGGTTTCACTCCCATATTTAATTGCTGCTTTGGCTGTAATATTATGTAATCTTAGTAGTGTTTCTTTCGTCATTTGTTTTCCAAATCTTCTTCTAATTATTCCATTCATTCTGTTGTATGTCTGTATGTTTGATATCAGGTTTGCCTCATCGTTATAACATGAAATTATGTTTCCTAAATATTTAAACTCTGATACTTGTTCTATTATTTTTCCATTAATTACAATTTTCCCTCTTTGTATTTTGTTTTCCACACATTGCCATGGATTTTGTTTTTAATTCCGAAATTTTCATTTTATAATTTTTTGAGATAGTATTTAAATGATTTGCTCCAATTTGAAGTTCATCTTCTGAATTTGCTATCAAAACTTGATCGTCAGCATACAGTAATGTCTTCAATTTTTTATCTTTTGTGATCTGGATACCATTTTTATATATTGATTTCCATTCTTTTAGAATTCTATTTATATACATGTTGAAAAGTATTGGGGAAAGTCCACATCCTTGACTCACTCCTTTATTTATAGTTAAAGGCTCTGATATTTTTCCGTTCATGAATTTTATATTAATTTTTGTTTCTCTATATATACTTCTAATTACATCAATTAATTTCGTCGGAATTTTATCTTCTTCCATAATTTTCCACAGTAAATTTCTGTTTAGGTTATCATAAGCTTTCTTGTAATCACTGAAAAATAGGTACGTTGGCAAATTAAATTCTCTTCTTTTTTCAAGTAATTTCAAGTAATTGAATATTCTTCAATTTTAATCGTTGTATTCTGTTTCAAAGACAATTTATTGTTTTGGATTTTTTTTACAGCGTATGTCATTTAGCAGAACTGATGGCAAAAACCCTTCAAAGGAAACAGCCGGAGCTGGATATTAACAGCACAGATATATTGTGCGTAAGCATTGCTGGTCTCTGCCATGACTTAGGTTAGTTTAAATTTTCAGTATATTTAGTTTCTGTAATAAGATAGCTTTGGGAGAGGAATCTGCTTAGTGTATCTACTAAAACACGAGACTGATTTTTGTCTTACAGGTACTGTGAAGGAAGAACTATTCAAATTGTTAGATTGGGCTTTTGCTCATTAGTATTAAGTCGCAAATGTGATTTCATTATAACTTTCTCACATAATAAGCACATAAAACTTTTATTAAAAAAAAAAGATTTTAAATTTCTTTTTTAAAAGAAAGGTTTTTATTTTCAATATTTTCATTAATAGAAAGTTTAATTGTCACTCCCTGAACCTCAAAGGTGGGGATGCAAGCTCAGAAGGTAGAAGCTTCTGCAATCACTCGCCTAACGATTAAAACAATATTTAAAGAAAATGAGTAGTTGATTTCTATAAATTTATTACTTAGTTGAAACAATTTCGTCAGATTACATAGGATTTGCTTTTATATTAATTTATAATTCATTTTTTTCATTACATTTTCTTTCATTTCATGAAATTAACCTTTATTATTAATATCTTTTAAGGTCATGGACCATTTTCTCATTCATGGGAAAATTTTATGAAAAGAGCCAAACCAAGCAGTGAATGGCAAGTAGGTATCATTATTTTTAATTTTATGGTTTTTACAAAAGTTACTATAAAAAATAATTAAAAAATAAATTTAACAATAATTAATAAGACTGTTTCAATTTTAAGCATGAAGTGACATCCTTTATGATGTTTGAGCATTTATGGAGCAACTTTCCTGAAGATAAAAGAAGTTATTTAAACCCAAGAGATTTAAAGTTTATTCAAGAACTTATTACTGGAGTTCCATGTAAAGAAAAACAAACAGATGCAGAGGAGAGAGAAGAAAAAAATGTAGGATAGTTATTTTGATAAATTATATTAAAAAAGGCTGGTTAAAAGTAAAGATGTACTCGATGTTACTTCAATAAGTTAATATTATTTTTTAATTTTAAACTTAAATTGAATTTATATATTTTCTTTTTAAAATTTTATAATAAACTTATTTATTGTTTTATTTTTTTAGTGGCCATTTAAAGGAAGAAGTCGAACGAAAAGCTTTCTTTATGACGTAAGATTTATTTGCAAATGAAAACCAAAGACTGCACATAAACTCTGTTTCCCTCTGTTTA
>JAFIDM010000003.1:44512518-44524800 GCA_023159025.1 Thereuonema tuberculata
CACACACACACACACACACACACACACACACACACACACACACACACTCAAAACGATATCTACTTCCTCAGCGAAAATTTGAGTTACAAGATTGATTTATCAATTAAAAATAGCCCAAATACAGAAAAACATAAACGCAGAAACTTAGCTCCATGTTTCAAACAAATAATTATAATTAGTAACTCAAAAGCCTGATTCCAATTGCAATTTTCTTTAAAAATTTAAGTCATTATCATCATCAATACACAAACGAAAGAACTGATGAAAGATAAAATCCTTCTCGTTATTTACACTTTAAGGTAACTAAGAAATTAATTTAGTCTTCTTAGATATATGGTATTATACTAATATTTAAAACTATAGCAACCAAGAAGTGTATTACATAAACCTATTAAAATTTGAGATATTGAATTAAACCATTCAAATATTAAATCATTTAATTTAATCTTACGTTTTTCGCTTTTTATATTTATTATTTTTTTAAAGTTTATTTACAATTAATACAATTAAATAAGTTCAGAGGCTTCACTAGGGTTGGTGTCACCCAGTGCGGTAGCTCATGGTGTCACCCCCTCCCAAAAAAAACAAAAGCAAAAAAAAAAAACCTTCTAAAACCATCTGTTCAATCAAGAAAAAAAAAAAGGAAAACCTAAAGTTATCTGGAAACCAAAAAAAAAAAGCATTGTAAAAGCATTTTGGTGTCACCCCTTGTGATGGTGTCACCCGGTGCGGTCCACCCCCGCACCCCCCTAGTGACGCCACTGCATACGTTCAACTGTAATAATTAAAAACTCTGTCGAGCATCCACCGCGATAAGTGTATTTCTCCCTTGAGATTTATGGATAGTATTTGTTAATAATATTTTAATAATAAAGTTTTATATTCAACCATCGGAAGTCAAGGTTAGTTTTAGCTCAAAAGCCCAAAATTTACGGCAGTTAAATCCAAATCACAACTTTGATATCATGCCCCAATTCTGAGGCCCGCCCCCTAAAAACCCGTGAACAGATTTCGAAGTTTTTGATGCTTATTTATAGTTCAACCAATGCCCTAAAAGGTTTGTGGTAAAAATTCAAAAAACAACGTGACTATAGGTTTTGAAAACAGGAAAAATCGTCAAAAAGTGGAAATAAAATATACGGTATGTATACGAGTATATAGTGGGAAGAAGAATTTGAATGATGTACATATTCGTGATCTATGACCCACGATCGGCATCTATCACAAAGTCATCTGTTCAGATAGGGGAGAATGATATAGACATGTTAAATTATAATTTTACATCGTTTCCCAACTTATTCTAAGCTGTATTAATTATTTGAAGGATAATTATAATTTATTTGACGAAAACTAGATTAATATTATATATTACATGTACAATATTTCTGTAAAACGAACTTTTTCGAGAACAATGGTTTTTTGCATTGCTACTTATTTATTGATAGCTTTTAGAATTAAAATAACTTTTAAGATTTTTGTTCGTCTATCTTTTCTTAGCCAAGAAAAATGTCTTTCTGAATGTTGTGATCACGTGGCCAACTTCTCAAATTTAGATGACACTGTACTTGATAGGATATTATTTGAAAGTCATCCACAGCGCTTGGAAAATCTTCAAGAAGAAGATGACAAAAGGAAATTAGTTCAAGCAAGAGATTTACTAATTAGAATAAAAAATAGGAAGTTATATAAGGAAGTTTGTTATGCCTTTCTAGACAGACAGACACATGACACAGATGCTAAAAGGGTAAGTATTGATTATATGAATATTTCAGAATGAAACATAAATTAATGATATAATGAATTCATAAGATTCATTTTAGATTGACGATCAGTACATATCGATTCGGTAAAAAATAGATTCAAAAGTTCTTATTTCATAATCCTCGGATTGGATCCAGCTAGTAGCATAATGAATAAAAGGATGAGAAAATGGAAAAGTATTAGAGAGAAAGATGGGCAAGAAACAAAATGTTTATCACACTCATTACAATTCGCTATTTAAAGTAATTATCAAGCAGTTTGACTGGGTTTTGTTTACATCATACACTATTAAGCTACAGATATTCTGCAATACTATGCATGTAAAAACTGCTTTACATAGAAATAGTATTTTAATTCCGAAGATAAAAGTTTAGAAATCGATTTGAACAAAATATTCCTTGAGACAAATTTACATTGAGACAAATCTATGCGAATAAGTTTGAATTTGACCAAAGAGTGTGAATACAATATAAAGGCAACTGTAAAATAATTAGTTTTATAAACACTGAATAAAAGAACATTGTAAAAAGTTATATTCAATAGTTGCGTAATAATCCTTCTCAAAATTACTTAGCACAATCCAATTCAGGAAATATTTTGCTGAAGTATGTACTGTATATATTTTTAATTTTAAATTCAGATATTGGAAGATGCACGCATGACTTTGGCTAATAGGAGTGATGCTTGGATTCGAGTAAGTATTACTTCAGACAAATATTTTTTTAACGAGCATCGTTTGAAAGTGATTCAGTGCTGATCGAAAGGAGAAATGGAAAGAAATGAACAATTTTCCCGTAATTCTTTTTTTTTTCTATGTAAGACTATAGAGAGTTGAGACAGATAAATCTGAAAAGTTTGGTATCTCATATTACACAGATAAGCCTTCCTCCACCAATGATGCTGCTCGATGTGATGACCATGGTTAAAGACATTCGCTTCTATCCAGAAACCTCCTGCAGTGATATCATAGTTTACACTGCAGGAGGCTTCTGGATAGAAATTCCTGGGGAATTGTGTTCCATGCATTTAAAGAGATTTTTCATTGGTCAGCCAGAGTACGAGATGCTCGTCGTGCAATCCCAGATGTGAGAAGTTCACAGGGGAGGCATCAGGTAACTTAACGGATATGCAACATAAAGCAAATGACATGAATTCTGTATCATGCAGCTTTCGCTTTTGACCGAGGAACTTGGCGTTTGGCTGGATGCCTTGTTCATATGAATGTTCGCCAATGGACCGTGGTTGTTGTAAAGCTGTGGATCATGGATGACGTAGATTGGTTCCATCACAGTGTCTTGAAAGTATACAGCATTTACCTTGATCAGAGTGCGGGACGGCCACGAGCACAGTATCTGGCGACAATCATGAAGCCATTGGAAAATTTCTCTGTGCATTCCGCAAAGTCTGACCGTATTTCTCTCCGATGTGCAGGTAACAAATCGCCCTGGTTCTATTGGCATTGTACAGGTAGAGCCAAGCTTCGTTCAATGTGACAACATACTTCCAGTGGTCAAGTGCAAGGTACAGTTCGTACAGTTCGCTCGGCGTGTTTTTGACCACATGCTTCGCGGACTCTGTGCATGTCAAGGTTGTTTCGGAGGACACCTCCCAGGTGCGTTGTAATGTTCCAGATCTGTTGGCCATGCAACTTTGGGTGGGTAGGTTCTTAATAGTGACAGGAGCAGAACAGCGTAGATATCCTTTCCAGAACAGCGTTATTTTCACAGACATTAGTCAGTCTATTTAACAATTGACGTACCACCGTTATAACAATGTACTGCATCTGTGCGTGCGATACATTGTTTCACTTGGAATTTTGGCCGATTCGAAATCATTCAATTTTATCTGCCTCAACACTCAGTATTGTTTATTATAAGATTTTTCCCCCTAATGTTCGATATTTCTAAAGATAAGATAAAATAATATCTAAATAAAAAAAAATTAATATGAAGTTACTTTCGAATAAACAATAATTACCTTAATTTAACAAACAATGTCTATTTGCTTGTTAAAAATCAGCCGTTAATTTTCACAACACGTAACCATAATTTGTTACCATATCAAGACGAAGATATATATTTTTTTAATTATTATTTTCTTTTTTAATAATTCTGAATTGAACTGAAATTCTTTCAATTTTATTTCCTGCAGCTAGATGAGATTAATTACGGCAAGAAGGATAAAGATCCTATTCAGGATGTCAAGTTCTACAACAAAAATAATCAAATATGTCCTAAGGTCAACCAAAACTTTGGCTCAGAAATAATTCCTTCGCAGTTCAAACAACGAATGATTTCTTGTATTTGCAAATCAGATTCTCAAGAAAATCAAGATGAAGTACGAAAGTGTTTTGTAGGATGGTGTGGTAAATTGATTGCTGTTCATTCTTAAAAGATAAAATCCTGATTAATCTTTATGGTTAATTCTGGATAACTGTTATTCTGAGCACTTTTCTTCAGTTGAATCACGGCATTAAGGAATAGAATATATTCAATATAAAGTAAGCTAACTACAGTGCTAGCGCTCAGAGTTGAAACTCCCAGAATGCAAAGCAGATTATAGATTGTTCTTTCCTGGCATTCCTCTAACATTGAAGCGACCTCTTCTATTTGAATGCTAGCGAACTGCCAGGAAAGGACAATCTATAATCTGCTTTGCATTCTGGGAGTTTCTACTCTGAGCGCTAGCACTGTAATATCTGATAAAAATTGTTGTTAATCCGTAATTTTTTACAAATTCAGACAAATATTGTAGTAGAGCCTCATGATTTTTTATTAAATTGTTATTGTTTGTTTCCCTTCCCCCCCCCCCTTTTTTTTTTTGTTATTTTAAAATTTTTGCCTGCTTTTATTTATTAGAAAAAAAAATGTAAAAAAAATAAATAATTGTATGTCAGATCTCGACATATTCTTATATGAAATCCATTTTGAAAGGTCTTTAAAAATACATTATTATTTTTCAATGTGTACAACAAATAATTGGGTAAGGATTTGTCCTTTTTACATACTCAGATTTCTCGCCAAATAAAATTTCTCGCCAAATTTTGACTTTTTTTTTTTTTTTTTTTTTTTGACTTTTGTCATTTTGCCATCTAATTTTACGGTCACTGTTATTGCAAATGTATGGATAAATAGTGGCTTACGGGCTGAACTGCGGATTGGAGCAAGACCCTCTGTATTGGAGACGGTCGTCGGGAAATTTTTTGTCCTCTCTAGCCCTCTGTGATACAAATTTTGATTGCCCACATCACCGAAGGGAAGCGAGAGGCAGGATAGTTTAGTTTAATCCTTTAATTACATTGGAGCTCGTGGTTTCTCTTAGTAAACATTTGGGATCTATAATATTTTTTAATTTCATTGCTAAATACTGAATCACACAGCATTGTAAATATTTAATAGGAATTGATATTCAAATTCGTGTTCAATGGGCGTAACAACTTGTTTGTCGAGAATCGTTGAGATTCTGAATCTTCCGCGCACACAGTGGCCTAGAACATCTTTCACCTTTTTCTTATTATAAATGTCCACTAGCTTTTCTTTTACCAGCTTTCAGACAGGACCTATTCATTACATGGCATTACAAAAGTATATTCTTTCTTGAAAGTTTTAAGGCGGACTGACCGTAAGAGATACCGGGCAATAACCCGGTGGGCTGGCTATACTAAATTTGGAATTTTTAAAAAAATTCTCAAGAAGTGTGACAAGAATCGAAATCAATCCAAAAGCAAAACAACACAGAATCTTTACAATAAAGTAAATTTCAGCGTGCATGTGAGTAAAATAAAAAGCATTAGAGTAAGATTTGCACTTTGAGCCTTCGTAGAAGGCAATCTGGGATGGCTATTTCTGCCTTATTACGCATCATCAACCAGATTTCCCTCGGTGATAAGCTCAGTGCACGCAGAAAGATTAAGGATCCCACCTCCCGAAAGTGGTTCCCCAACCAAAAAAACCGAATAATAAAAATAAAGTGTTCAATATACAGCTTTAAATCCCTTGTCCTGACCACTGCCAGCCTCAAATGGATTTATTGTGGGATGGAAACAACCCAAAAAACAAGTGATTCTGTAGGAATCTTTACAATTTTTCTTTTTCCCATAAATATTTAAGCTGTTTAATTCTAATTAGTGTTAATCATATCAAAGCGGACCAACATTGTTAGACATGCATAGAAAGTCATTGTTTCAAAGCTTTCTATGGAAAAGTTTGTTATCGCATTCAAAAACAAAAACTATAGTATTTTGCAAAAAAGATGGGTTTGCCATATATGGTCATTACGTAATAATCGATTTTTTTTTTCTGGAATATCACCATTCATGACGTCATCAACTTGAACTCCGAGCAGTCAGAAACAATCAGAAACAATGCGGTCGATCTGTCGGAACAAGCAAGTTGCTGCAAGGCGAACCTCGCACCTGAAGAGAACAAGCGATAATTAGCATTAAATGTAGTTCTCTTTATGGAGATGGCCTGTGAATTTCAGATTCAATAAGGATTCATCTGTTCAAAAGTTATTGGTGATGGTGGGAGGATGAAACACATGGATATACAGACACACACACACACACACAGACTGATTGATTTTATAAGCCTCGCGTTCTTAGAAAAGTAATAAAACTTACGTAAAACATTATGATTTCTTTTTTCTCAAGTTTGAAAATGTTTTAGACTCCCATCTTAATTGTTCCAAAATCCTAAAAAAAATCAAGAACAAAAACGTATCGTAATTACTTCATCAATCAAATCAAATATAATAAAGCGAGCAATTCTTGTAAATTTTATTTCAACGTCGCATATATTCATTGCGGAGCTGTCCATTTCCGTGAAAGGGGGTTAGATAACCAGGTGATTGTCTACAGTGTTCTTACTTAACTTAAGTAAAGTAAGCTAGAGTAAGTAGAACCTTGCTAGAGTAAGCAGAATTCGTTGAGACAGATATGAATTTCGCGTAAACAATTTAACAAGAAATTTGGTTCTACAGCGATAAAGATTTTCGAAGATCATCAAAAAAGCATAATTAATTTAGCTAGATGGGAATCACAAATTTTTTTTTTTTAAAGAACTTAAAATTCTATGGAATGATTCCTAGACTACTAATAAGATATAAATTACCATTACTAATAAATAGGGCAAGGAAAAAATATTTTTTTTTTATTTGCTGTAATTTGCTAAAAAATCACAAATAAAACATGCATTTATGACCTAAAAATAGTAAAAAAATGACAGAAAAATAAAAAAAAATTACCAATAAAACATTTGAATTTATTACATTAAACCTTTTTTAACTTTGACAACCAAAAAAAAAAGGTATTTTGTTGGTCAAATAAAAAATAATAAATAAAATCTCAAATGACATTGCCTTCCAAAAAACTACTAAAAATGCTCAAAATGACCTAAAAATCGCCAAAAAAATTACCTATCCCTAAAAAATGCCGAAAAATGCAAAAAAAAATGCCCTAACGATTTGCCTTTAATGTAATCAATTTTTAAATTTTACACATTTTCATATATGACAGCCATGTTTCAACCTTCATAGAAAAAAGATGCAAAGTCATCAAATTTCTTGCCCTATAATAAACAATGAAGGGGTGAATAAAATACATTAAAAACAAATCACAAAGAATAAAAACTCTACAATTTTTTTTATATTGATTAATTTTTCATCGATCTAATTAAAGATGTTAACAATTATTCTACTTTTTAATCTTAAGCCGTAGTTATTTCTATAGATAAATTTTAACTAATTATCAATAATTGTAATTCCTGATGGGTTAGAAAAGATGTCATTAATAATATGAAAAAAAAGGACTGATTTAAAAGAAAAAAAAAATTTTTAATACCCATAATTAAATATTTAACCAAACATCTACGAAATGTTTCCCTCACTACAAATATTTTATACACTAGTGTTTGTGAAAAATGCATGAAGAAATGATGGTAATCACTTGAAACGTATAGGATATGTAAATCAGGGTACGACATGTAAATGATTAGAATTGCAGATTGACTGCGCATGTCTGGACATAGCAGCGCCCTCCAAACTTGGTAGGTGTATAAAGTAGTGCATCGTGACAGTAAGCTGTGAAAGTGATTGCAGGATTCGATGACGCAGGACGCAAAATCGACAAACGACAGAGTTTGACCATGGACGATGATTGGTCTTGGTGAAGGTGGATCACACAGTGATGCGCGTGTGGAAGCAGTGGACTGTAGAGAACCGGATGCATCAGAAATCCGACAGTGGACCGTAGAGAACCGAGAGCATCGAAAACTCAGCAGTGGACCACAAACTGCGACGACACCGCGGAATGGTAGACACCTCTTCCGCATGGCAGTGACAGACCGTTCAACGTCAAGTATTAGCGCAACAGGGAGCACTGCAACACATGTGATATTGTCTTCCTCCACAATTCGACGTCAGGTGTAATGGTGTGGGGCGCCATCGGGTACTATGCGCGATATCGGCTGCTACAAATTGAGAGCAATCTGAACAATATAATGGATGTTCTAGAGCACACCTTCTTTCAGAACACACCTGGCGCCATATTACAGCAGAACCAACCATTCCCGATCACTAGTTGCCAGGAATATTCAAGCCTTCTTCGCAGCACGACAGATATCGCTTCTACAGTGACCTGTAAGTTCGCCAGACAAATCGCCTATTGAACATTGGTAATTCGGCGTGACCTAGTGGATTAGGTGGCAAGCTCCCACGAGGTAGATATGTCGGAACCTGGGTTCGAATCCCGGCGTCGGCATGGATGTTTACGTTCTTTCCTTGTATTTGTCTGCTTCTTTTTCTCTTTTTCCGCTGTGTACAGCACCGAAAAGTATTCCAAACTAATTTAACAAAATTAGTACGGTAGTTCGTCCATGGATAAAAATACACATGGGATGTTCACGCGGCCATAATCAGAGAGAAAAACTAAGAACTTGGGGGGTTGAAACAATACTGAGAAATCAAAAAAGAAGTAATATAAATATCAAAAATACATTGTATATAGCTTTCTTTTAAAATAAAATATTATGAAAATAACTTTTATTTAAGAATTTTCTTTTCTATTTTACAGCATCAAGTTCAAATTACTTCTTTGGGAAGGACAAAATAATTGATCATAATTAAACTTGGCCTATTCAGAGTACTCTGTAGCTGTAACCAATAATAGAATTGACACCAAAATTTCTGTACAGACTATTCAAAGAATGCCGAAAAGGATTATGTAAAAACAAATATTAAAGTTAACCATACTTGCACAATATTTACAGATTAAAAAGTTTAATAAACTATAAATAGATACTTAACTATGTTTCTGGTCCCATATTGGTCGAGAGCCATTCTCAAATCATCCCGTGTGTTCGTCCTTCGATTTAAATGGAGTCGTCATGTGCTGTGTGTTGAAGATGCTTGTAGACATATGGATAGTTCCCTCTGGTGGATTGTCAGTAAATGACTTCCGTCGTCTGTTGGATTAAGGAAATTACTTGGAGTAAAATACCGATTATATTTCGTATTGAAGTATGCTATTAGTCGATAAATCTTGATTGTAAGTTTGTTTTTTTTTGTTTTTGTTTTTTTGATGAAAAAAGAAAGCACCCCACGAAAGATGACTGAAAGTAAGAAAATAAAGTTGAGGCGGATGTGCCCAAGGAAACCTCCAATCCAATGAGAAACGGCGAGGAGATTGAAAGTGGCGCCTAGTGTTATCAACATTCACATCAAACACACCTTGAACTTACGGAAATTCCACAAATCCCGCGTCCACGCCTTGACCGAGCGACACGAAGCTGAAAGACGCACGAACTGTCGTCGGCTGTATGAACGACATCTCCCTAGTGTCCGGTACAAGTATGCAGTGCTCTGGAAGAGGATTACATCTACCCGTCGGACTGTGGAAAAATCCGTGCCATAGCTTATCATCCTCAGACAGGAAAGGGACGTTCTGATTGAGTAACCCAGTGCAAGGAAAGTTTCCTAAGGGGTTCATAATAGTAACTGGTGACTGCCACAGAGGGAAACTGATCATCAGGAGAATTGAAAAAAAATGCCAAGATCAATTCGGGATACTTTTAAGAGAAGGTAATGACACCGATCTATCAATAGGACATTCCTCGGGTCTACGGAGAGGACACCAAAGCAGTGCACATCCATAGGCCATACTTTCTAGCCATATATGCAAATCGTCATGTGCTTTCTACATACAAAAGAAAAGACCTTCCGGTGAAGTCGCCTGGCACTACTACGATGGATTTCTGTGAACTTGGTCTGTTTAACGAGCCATTGAAAAGCGGAGAGTCACGACTTTAGCAGGACAGTGGAAAGTAACGAAAGAGGCTTGGGAAAATATTCTTCTGTCAATGCTCAACGCTCGCTCCTGTCGTGGAAGTTGAAGTGTAGAGCAATTATCAAGAATAAGGGCTCACACATGAACCAAAACCGTTAGTCGCGTCGAGGGATTTCATGAGATCAGGGCCGTTAAACTTTGTTCGAATATGAAACGAACAACCCTCTGTAATGATACTGGAAATCCAAGATAGCCTGTTACATGTTTCTAGATATGTGCTTTTTTTTTCCATCTAAAGTTTGAATTGTGTTTTGTTTATTATTGTTTATTTTGCTTATTTGTTGTTTTTTCGTGAATTTTCCTTTAAAGCGCCCCCTAGGAGAACTTTTTTTTTCTTTTACATAATCTTTTTCCGCATCCTTTGGAATAGTTTGTATACAAATTTTGGTGTCAATCCGCTTATTGGTCACAGCTTCAGAGTGCTCTGAATATATAAAAACCTCGATTAAAAACGTTTTCTTTTGAATGGTAATAAATTGAACTAAGCATATTAAAATCGAAGCATATTAAAATGAAACTTATAAGTTTGTATTCAATCGTGAAGTAGTTTCTATTTTATTATCTTAAGCTTAGAGATAAATGTTTCATTATTCATTCCGACAATCAAAGATTATTCAATATTGACAATTTAATAAAATAATTTAATATCAGAACAGAAAAGAAAACAAAAGATAAATATTGTTCTTATGTAATTGATGCTGATATTTCAAGTAAATATCAAACATTGATAAATATTGTTATTGAGAGGTCAAAAATATAGCCAACGCACCTATCTAAGACAGAGATGGTTTAATAACGAAATTAAAACGATTACAGTTTCGAATAAAATAACGAAGTATTCTTTCTCAAGTGAATGTTACATGTAATTAAGCACAATATGTAAAGAACCTACTCCCATGATGCTTGTGGGAAATTTCATACATTTCTTAAAACAGATCTACGTAAGCAACTGGAGCGCCACTTGTGAAAGAAACTGAAAACAATAATAAAATATATTTAACAAAACTGCAATCAACAATATATATGATAACTAAATATTTACATCAATCAAAAAAACATTATCGATCGAAGGTTATAAGTAATGAGTTAAAATATTGAAATTGGAATTATGTAAATTACTGAGGGAAGCTCATTTCCATTAACATTCATGAATTACTAAAACATCATACAAAGAGTCGTAATGCATTTAAGATCTTTTAAATAACCGTTAAACAACCCAAAATTCTTATTTAAGATTTGAGACATTAAGAATTGAAGAGAATATTAAAATCCGAAAAACTCAAATCGGGACTAAGCTCAAAATGATCTGGGGGAATTTTTTTTTTCCCCTTTTTTTTTCTCCACTTATTCTCTTCTTCTGTTATTTCATCGCTTGATACAATACAAAGTGATTCTTGTGAAAATTAAGAGTTACTTAACAGTTCAACACTAAATCAATTTAAACCACAATTTGAAGTAAAACCTATTTGAAATTAAAATTAATAAAAAATGAGATAAAAAATGAAGATAAAAATTAAAATAAAGCACGTAAAAATGGAATTTTGAATATTGTTATTATTTAATATTTTCAAATTTTGTGATTGTTCTTTAAAAAATATATTGTTTAACTAGTTATGTGTGTTGATCTTTAAATTTTTTATTCAAAAATCATCTTTTTACAAATAAAAAAAAATTAACATAATAATCAATGATAACAGAGTATTTGAAAATAATTCAAATTCAATTTACATCTCAAAAAGCAATTAAAGAAGAGTAAATAAAAAAAATATTTAATATTTGTTAAATATTTGAATATTTATTCCATTAATTTTTTTAACTTATTGATTGATAATGTTCAATTTCTTCAACTGAATGATATTTTCAACCATTTTGAGTAAAAAAAATTATTGTCATTCTTATTGTTTTTTAAAAATTGCAATTACCATATTTTAAGACTAGGCTTCTTTTAAGTTATTATAAATATTACTAGCCAGGTACCGTCGCTTCGCTCCGGAACCCTTGCGTATATAGCATTAAAAAAAAAAAAAACTTTATTTATTTAGCAAATTAATATTGAGATCGGAGAATATACGACTTTCCAGCCCGTTGTGCCCTTCTCCACTTAACTCAGGTGTATTGCGGTTAGCGCCACATACCTGGGGTTGCCGCCATACACTTCATCGTCAGTTTGCCAGATTATT
>JAFIDM010000003.1:44529800-44552227 GCA_023159025.1 Thereuonema tuberculata
TTCTATTCTAAATTTTCTAAATTTCAAAATTGCAAATGATTTATTTGAAATCTTTGCATCGCTAAACTCGAAATTATGCATCATTCGAGTTTGGCCTTTCGAGATATATATATATATTAACAGTGAGCAGTCTACTCAGAGCCTGGCTTTTTGGTTAGCTAATGTTATATCCTATTTGTTGTGTATTCTTATATCGCCTTTTCTGTTTTGGCATTTTATTTTGAAATTTTGGCTTAATAAAAAAATCGCCCTAAAGACTAACGAAAATTTGCATTTTGTATTATGTTTTTAGTGAAATAAAGTTATTTAACTAATAGGAAGTTTTTTTGTGTTTTTTTTGTTTTGCAACTGGAATTTGAATTGAAGAAAATTAAAAAGGTTCAAAATGGGGAACAGAAGTAAAGTTACCCCGAAAATTTGTATTTGGGTTTAAGTTAAAATATGTGTTTTTAGGCTTCTGAAAGACGCCTTATATCCCCGATTTGTCTGTCTGTGGACACATATCCCACAATGCTTCGCAACGACTTCTGTTAGCTCAGTTGTAGGTGGCCTGAATGTTGAATGTTGTAGGTGGCCTTTTAGCTCAGTTGGTTAGAGCGTCGTGCTAATAACGCGAAGATCGTGGGTTTGATCCCCTCATGGGCAATTCTTATTCTTCATTTTTTTTTTCTCCCCATTTTAAATCTATTCACAGTTTCTCAATTTAAGTTTTCTTTTTCAAATCATTATTAGGAAGTCAATGTATAAATAAGATTTGAGTTATGAATGACGATTATTCCATATAAATAGGGTTAGGTAAGGTAGCATGGGATCGGAAACAGATTCGCGCGAGCATTTTCTAAATCACCCCGGCGCAGTCTATTCTAAAGTAAAGGTGACTTAGAAGCCGTTGAGAAGCACTGTGATTGGCTTACTAATCACTATCCCTACCTTGTTTATTTATTATCTTCATGAATGGAGAAAGAAGTAAATTACAGATATTCAAATGTTATATGTATTCATATTTCTTAACGGTATTCATTCTTCTCTTTTGGCAACTGAATTATGAAAAAAAAAATGATAGTGAGTCTTAATATAAATTGGATAAAAAAGTCTTTTGATTTCTTTAATTTAACCCCTAACAACTTCGGAAGATCGGATCGACAAACGGGCTTCACCATCTTATTCAAAGGCCCAAACACCGTAGGAATGGGGTATTTTCAGGGCCAACGAGCCCCTCCCCGCCATGTTCGAGATATTTAACTCCTTCCTAACGACTCCCGAACGGAAGGTAGGATCGACAAACGGATTTCACCATCTTGTTCAGAGGCCCAAACACCGATGGAATATGGTATTTTCAGAGGCCAGTACGCCCCCTCCCCCCTTGTTCCAGATATTTCCAGATATTACTGTCATTACACCCCCTAAAGACTCCCGAATGAAAGATCGGATTGACTGGTATTTTCAGCCCCCCCCCCCCCCATGTTCAAGATATTTGGCATTGTTTTCATTGGATTTCTGCTATTAGCTTAAATGTTAGAAATGCAACCATCTCATTTCAGTTGTCAGCTATAGCTTAATGCTTAAGGTCTCGGACCCATATACTGAAAGTTGTCGGTTCAAATCCGTATATATTACTTTTTTTTCCTCTTATTTTCCTAACATTATTTTTTTTTCCTTACGTTATTGTACTTCCTTTTTTTAAAAATCATTATTTTTATTTTTTTATATTATTATGGGTCGCCCTTAAATTTGTGCTTTAGCAAAAAATTATATTCACTTGTTTTAAACAATTTATATGTAAGCTTTGTCAGCCAAATATAATTAATTTTAAAAGTCAAAACAAGGCAGATTTCGAAATTCCTTGAAAAGTTCCTTATGCGCCAAAATATACAGTACTGAAACTCGCGCATCTCGAACACGTGGTTGCGTTTGTCTTCAGGGTATAGCTCCAGCTGCACGTGTTCGCAAAAGTGAAAAGTTGTATTGTGCAGTTGTTGTTGGAAATAGATCTCTCGACGGAGGAAAAACTATTCATAGTTCAGCATTATTTCCGCTACTATGGAAGCGGTCGTGAAGGTGGACCGAGTTTGAAAAAGGTGGCAGAACAATTCCAAGAGAAGTTTAATAAGACGGCACCAAGTAACACAGTTATGCTGTCTATTGTTACGAAATTTCGCCGTTCTGGTAGCGTACGGTGTCAACAGGGAGTTTAGTGATCGAGCCATTTCTTCAGGATTTGAGAGCATTCAGATGAATAGACAGTGGTGTCAACAGGACGGGGCGACCAGCCTTACCGCTCGAGCATCTCTAGCCATGCTGCAGGAAAACTTTCCAGGACGAATCATTTCACATGGTACTGACTTCCCATACCCGTCCCATTCCTCCGATCTTACACCACCTGATGCCTACTTGTGGGGAATGTTTCAACTGTGAAGATCCATCAAGAACTGTTATTGCATTACGTGAGCAAATCATCTCCTTTTGCAGGAGTCTGCAGCAACCTTTGTTTAAGAATCAGGATACGTTTGAGAATCTGTGTGAACGATATGAACATTGTCTACAGCGAGGCGGTGCAAACTTTGAACACTTACATTACGCACACCGTGGTAAATCAACACGCTAATAGTGTGTGTGTGTATGTATGTAGTGTGTATGTTAATTTCTTTTGAGGAGAAATAAACTCACAGATGACAATAATGTAATTTTGTTTATCTTTTCATTTCAGTACTGTATACAACTTACTTCTGGGATAAAATAAAATCTGCAAAATCACTAATAGGTTTTTAAGATTCATTATTCAAATCATTTAATCATTTATCCTAACAAATTTCTGATAATTTACGTTCTGAAACTTTTAAATTTATCAGGTCCTATCAGCATTTCGACAATAAAAATCTTATAAATAAATATTAATTGCCTTTGGTTTCTGTCTTAATGGACAATACTTCGGCAAAAATTTAAAAAAAAAAAACTTTTTTTTTTTTACTACTTGTCTAAAAATAAGAGCAATGTGTTCGCTGATAATCGAGAATCTGCTGTGGGTTTTTTTTTTGGGTGCGGAAGGAGCATCTAAATTATTCTTACTTTCTGAAACTTCCTGAAATGTTTATTCATGTTTTTGGGAAGTATTTTTTACCATTGATAAGATTAGGTAAGGTAAAGCCATAATCAAAATGCTAATCAGTATATTCCATTTTAATCATCGCCGGTGAATTGAACTTGAAACCTTTAAAGATAACATTTATTATAAAAGCTATAATAATTTCTCAATAAATAATCATAAGAGGAAAGGATTAAGGTAAGTCAGTTTAATTTTTATTTTTTTATTTTTAATTTTGTAACTTTAAATGTAATATTAAAAATTGATGTTACTATATATTCAAGAAATTTTGAAAAATATCGTTTATTGTAAAGCGAAACAAACTGCTTTATAAAATTATGTAGCCTATTATAAAAACGTTATTCTGTCTGTTATTCTGTCATAAGATTAAGTTTTTGCAATTTTGTGACCAAACTATAAGATTTAGATTGGTCATGCAAATGGATAAAATATAGATCTTTTTAAGACAAACAAAATGCTACAAAAATCTTTTGAAAAACGTTTTGGGTTTCCCAGATGTCGCCTTTTAAAGGGTCAAATTTTGACTGTTTCTCAATTTAAACGAAAAATATAAAAGTTGGAAGAGAACATATTGAGAAAATGTTAGTATTTGAAAGTTCTATCGAACGATATATCCGTCATTCTCAAACATTTGTGCGTTTGCAAGATACATGCAAAAAAGTGAAAAATTTCATGTTGGCTATTGTGAGAAGTTTGTGAAGGCACGTAAAAATGTTGGAATAATAGTCATGTTGATAAGAAATTTAAATCCGAAGAAGGGTTTGTGTAATGGAATAAGACTAATTGTAACTTTATGTCGTCAACATTTAGTTTGTGCCAAAATCATCAATGAATCCTACAAAAATGAATTAGTAACAATTCCAAGAATTGACTTGAAACCAAGCGATTCAAATTTGCCTTTCATTCTCATACGTAGACAATTTCCAGTAATTCCTGCAGTCGCAATGACAATTAACAAATCACAAGGTCAAACATTTGATCATTTTGGAATAATTTTGAATGAGCCTGTTTTTTCTCATGAATAATTATACGTCGCATTGTCGAGATCAAGAAATAAGCAAAATATTAAATTACAAATTACTAACGTATTACCAAACGTATAATATAAACCCCCAAACACAAAGAAAGGTAAATTTACTGAAGAATTAGAGAATCTATTCATAAAAAATGAAAATATATTAAACAACTGTCCAACTATACTAATTGGCGGATTTTTTGAAATCCCACGGGATAGGGAATAACCTGGCAAATTGGCCATGAAGTGTGTGGCGGTAACCCCAGGTGTGTGGCGCCAACCCGCAATACACCTGAGTTAAGCGGAGAAGGCCACAATGGGCTGGGAAGTCGTATATTCTCCGATCTCAATATTAATTTGCTAAATAAATAAAGTTTTTTTTTTTTAATGCTATATATGCAAGGGTTCCAGAGCGAAGCGACGGTACCCGGCTAGTCTAATGAAATAAAAAACTTATGCATGAAAATGTGATCATTTATCTATAACAGCAATCACTGCTATTGATTAACGACACTTAACAAGATTTTAAGATTGTGACATTAATTTGTAAATGAAGATTTGCTTCGATTTTAGAAATTTACTTAATTACATTGAAATAATAACGAATATTAACTTAAAACTCATAGCTCTTACAAATAGAGAAAAAAATTATTCTCTTAGTCTATTATAAGAAAAGAAGCTTTCTGTGTCCAATCTAGTAACTGTTTGGATTTGAATCTTTTATACGTATTTTGAAGTCAATGTCATAAATTATTCAATTTGAAATATTTGGATATCAAAATAAGAATGTTCATAGCAAAGTGAGTACAGTGATAGGGGAGGGTTCAATTCTGAGGGACTATTTGGGGAGGTGGGGGGGGGAGGGAATTGGAGAGCAAATTAATTATGCTTATGTAATTTAGTTATTACCATTATACCAAATTTAAGAAAATCAGTCTAAACGTTTTAGCTAAGGTTTAGGAGGGAGGAGATCAAAATAAATATCTACGTTTTAAGATGGATCCTAAATAAGCAATTCACTAAATATGAAGGAAGCTAAAGTTTGCCAAAGACTTTTTTTTCGATATTCGAATCCTCAATAACTTACCGTATCTCGAACACTACTGCAGGTAAAAATCTAAAATTTTGTAAAATATAAGAGAAGGTTTTGTAGTTTCATTTTTTTTTCAAAGCATTTTAATTTTAAATCATTAATTTTAATAATAATAACGTCCAAACATGCTGTACAGCAAAAAAAGCATTTTATAGAAACAAAAAAAGCATTTTATATAACATCAATTGATATTTAGATAAATAAAGTCTTAAACACACATATTAAATCTTCTATATAGTCATGTATGTGAGTGTGTTTAAGACTTTATTTATCTATTCATATTTCCAAACGTTAAATATCTTATGTTATATCAATTGATATTTGTTTTATTCAAAATTAAAAATAAAATAAGCACACTAATTACAATTACGATGTCTGGGATATTTTTCTTATTTTGTTCATATTTTTCTTTAAAGAAAACTGAATCTGTAGTTATAATTTTCATTAAATCGTTTTCACTCATGTAGACGCTCTTGATTGGTCCCTTCTTGTTGTCCCTCCTTTCGATTTGATAACTTTTTTAATGAGAGAAGTTTCATTGTAACACATTCGACAAAGACTGTGTGGAGCAGCCGAAATTAATCATGTATTTTATATTTTTAATGCAATCAATATTTTTTTTTACTTTTTAACTTATCTTAATTTAGTGCTTGTTTTCGTTTTCATTTTGATTTTCATCTTTGTGATTTGATTTTTTTCTATATTTTTCTCGTAAATTAGATTGAAATTTTCACAACTAGATTGAAATAAAGGCTCTCAAGAATCTCATAACAATTTTTAATTGACGAAATACTGCATATTTTTAATTAAAAATGCTATTTAAATTCCCCCATAGAGAAAAGTTGGTGTACGAGTCGCAGAAAGAATTTAATAGTTAGCTGAAAAGCATAATTAAAAGATAATCAAACTCATCTTGAATAAAGTAATCTCAGTCACCTGATATTAAACTTCTTTATTCTTCAACACAAACTCTCCATTAATCACAATGTTTCGGAAGCCTCATCGGGTTTCTTTTTCAAGTTTAACAAAAAAGTTTAATAATAAGAATAAAGAAGTTTAATATCTGGCGACTGAGTTTACATAATTAAAAGATTTTCATTCTAATCCTAAGAGCTAACCTTTAACTCCCAATTTTGCAAGCTTTTCTCTTTTTCCCTGTCTTGAAGCCAAGAAATACTTCCCACCAAATGCTGGGAAGCACTTATTGCAACTAAAAAACGTTTGGGGAACTCATCTGAAAAAAAAAAACGTCCAGGAAAAAGTAAATAAATCATTAAAACTCAATTTTGCGTCAAAACTTACAAAAAAAAAACAGGATCTGTAAATAAATGTAATCATAAATCTGATTTTTATAGCTTTACGCATTTAACAAAATTCATGAACTTGTACATGAATGTGATGAGGAATTTGTTCCAGAGAACTTAATTGAAAGTCAAAAAACTGTAGGAAATTAAGAATTAAAAGAATACTATTTGTTGGAATCATTTTAGAATCAGTATTCAAGATCTTCAAAGGCATCGTCAATATAACTTTCAAAAGTTCTTTATATATTAAACAACAATATATATAAAAAAAGTAATACGGAGTATTTTCTTTGTCTTATTTCTTTCAAAAGAAGAAAAATAAAATGGATTACAAATTTAATTTCCCGTGTAAAGTATTTCCAACTATTATTGTAGTTATCTACTGAAACGCTTTAAAAACATTCAATACTGAGCTATTCGGTTAAAAGCTACTCTACATCCCTTATATGCTGAGCGTGGATCTAGCGGGGATTAACTAATTACCATTTTTAATATTAATTTATATTTTGATTTTTTCTTTAACTTAAGGGTCATTGTTTTGTTTATTTGTCCTTGGCTTATGTTTCTTTTGATTCCACTGAGCTATTGAGTATTGGGCGAACCCAGCAGATGAGAAAGGAATCTCGAACCTACGAATCTTGACCAGGAACAAAATTTTTTTATATAGAAGGAAAAAAAACAAACAATAAACTTGCGGATCAATGAGATCTGGCTACACAAATATATTCAATCAAAAAAAATAATAACTTTTACCCTAAAAATAAGATATTTCTCAAAGCGATCGCTACACATCTGAGTATCGTCTAATCTTTATAAATGACACTTTATTGGAATTTCTATTCTTTTATTCTTAAGTCTTATCTGCAACCCTCTATTTTTTCTATATTTTTATTTTCGTGAAAATTTAAAATTACAAAAAAAATACCAATAAGAGATATAACACAACCTATCACGTATGCCATTATAGAATAAATCAAGAAATATATCTGCAACCAGTATCCAAGACAGGAGGATGTTGAGAGGATTCCCAAAATTTAGTTTAACTCAGTGTTTACTTACTGATCTTTTTTAACAATAATAATAATAATAATAATAATAATAATAATAATAATAATTGTCAACACAATTTGAGAAACCCAAAAAGAAACTGTATAGTTGGAAGTCGCCCAACACAATGCTGGGAGAGTTCCAGATAGACCATGTGGCCATCTCCAAGAGCAACATAGCAGAAATTCTGAATGTGAAAACAAGAAGAGGTTTTTTCGAATCAGACCAGCATCTCCTACAGATAAAGACCAGGCTACAACCCAACAAGAGAAAACCAAAACTAAACAAAGTTTTGAGACCAGACCCGGAATACTTAAAACTCAACAAGCAAAACATCTTACACGAAATCAGTCAAACAAACACCACAAATTGGCCAGAACTCGCGGACGTCCTCAAATCCACATTGAAATTGGGACAACCTCCGAAAAAGAGAAAACACAGATGGTGGAATACAATATGTGACCTTGCAACTGATGAAAGGGTGAAAGCCTGGAAAAACTTCAATAGTAACAAAACATCAGAAAAATGGCAACAATTCCTGGAAATCCGAAAACAAGCATCAAAAACAATTCGGAGGGAAAAACGAAATTACGACAAAAGGCGATTAGAGGAAATAGAACAAGATTTTAAGAAAAATAACACAAGGAATTTCTATAAGACTTTTAAAGAATATACCATAGGATACCAGCCACCCAATCTTTGCTTCAAGAAACCAGATGGCTCACTAGAAACCAACACGAAGAATAACTGCCAAATCCTCGCTGACTACTTCAACAAACTTCTCAACTGCGAGGGTCCCACAGATGATATCCACTTCAAAACATCCACACCAAATCCTGAGGCTGAACCACCAACCACCAAGGAAGTAGTAGAAGCTATCAAAGCACTGAAAAACAACAGAGCCCCAGGAGAAGATGGAATTATTGCAGAACTCTGGAAATTAAGCGATGAAAAGTTAACGGGAAGAATCCTCAAGATGATATTAGACATTTGAGAAACCGAACAGATCCCTGTGGAATGGAAATGCGCAATCATCCACCCACTACACAAGAAAGGGGACAAAACGGATCCGAATAACTACAGGGGTATCTCACTCTTGCCAGTCACTTACAAAATTCTCTCAAAAGTCCTCTTGAATAGACTAGAAGAACAAGCTGACCCACAGATAGGAGAATATCAGGCTGGTTTCCGCAAGGGACGCTCTTGCATAGAACAGATCTGGAATCTTAAAACGATTCTCCAGATGAGAAACACCAGAAACACGGTGGTCACTTTTGTGGACTTTAAGAAAGCCTACGACTCCATAGACAGAGAGATCCTCTTCAACACATTGGAAGAATTCGGCATCGACAGAAAAACAAGAGCAATCATCCAACAGACGTTAACCAACACAACCTCCAAGGTTAAATACTTAGGGGAAATCTCCGATCCATTTGAAATCCATACTGGAGTGCGACAGGGTGACGGGCTCTCGCCGTTGCTCTTTAATATCCTTCTTGAGAAAATTATCAGAACATGGGAAAAAGAAGTCAAAGGAATCCAAATTGGCATAAAAAAAGAGAACAGATTCCATGTGAAATGCTTAGCATTTGCGGATGATCTCGCAATCCTCACAAATAATAGAAAAGAGGCCACAAACGCCGTAGAAAAACTACACGAAATTGCACGAAAAACTGGCTTGCAAATTTAATGAGAAAACGCAATATATAGAAAGAGTGCCACAAGACAAATTACCTATTGAAACAACCCACGGGAAAATTATACAAGTACCGCATTTTAAATACCTAGGAGAAATTATCCAACCATCCGGGATCAACCTAAGGGCCAATGAGGAAAGAATAAGAAAACTACAAAGAGCATACAAACTCACGTGGAACTATTACAACAAAAAGTCCATATCCATTAACGCAAAATTAAGACACTACAACACTGTCGTACTTCCTGAGGCACTATATGCTGTTGAAACGACACAAATTGGTGGACAAGCGAAAATCAAAGAAATAGAGAAACAAGAAAGAAAAATTCTCAGGAAAATCATGGGACCGGTACAGGAACAGGGAATCTGGATGAAGAGACCAGCATCAGAAATTTATAAACACACTAATAGGATTACGGATACATTCAGGAAAAGAAGAATGCAGTTCTACAGACATATTCACAGGATGAACGAAGACAGAATTTCAAGACGGATTCTTGAGGTCATCAACTCAGGTAGGGGAAAAACGAAATGGATAAAAGAAGTCGAGGAGGATCTCAGACAGACACAAATGACAATAGATGATGCAGAAGATAGAAAGAAATTCAGGAACACTATCAAAAAACATACATTTGACACCACAACACAGAAGAGGCGGGGATGTAAATGGACAGCGGAGCGTAAGAAACAACACAGTGAACATATGAAGAAAATTTGGGCACAGAGAAAACACAAACAATCATCATAGAGGAATTCAAGTTCAAACGCTCTCTTTAAGTGCGAATTATCGTAAATAATAAATAATAATAATAATAATAATAATAATAATAATAATTTATTGCCAATAAAAAATATTTACAACAGAATATATTCATTACAGTTTTGATATCTCAGTTGTCTTAAGGGGTATCCCGTTGAGAAGACAAAAGGGTGTCGGCATCGAGGCAAATTACATATGGAATTAAAACAAAAAGCATTACAGGGAAAAAATAAAAGATGAAGAAACTGGATTATTTTCCTTTTTTTATATAAATATTTTACAATGTACATTATGAGGGCAAAAAAAATTCAGTTCATCACATTTTGAGGAAACTATACGCTGAGGAAATTATATAATATAAAATTAGACTGATGGCGTTTATCTAGATAGAGGAAGGAGAAAATAAAAAAGGAGTGAGAAGAAAGAGGGGAGAGTGGAGATTACAATCAATTATTGGGTTCATGTAAAGAGAGGAATTTATTAGGATTGAGTTGAGTAGAAAAGTGTTGTTTAAGTTCTATTTTAAATTGTGCCAGAGAAGTGCAATCACGAATTTCATTTGGAATTTACCCCAATTTAGAGGAGCTGAATAACTGACTGCTCTTCTTTGTTAGTTGGATCTTGTTTTTGTTAGTAGAAGAACAGGATTGAGTCTAGTTTTATAAGAATTGAAATTGGGTTTAATGTTGAAAGTAATTGAAGGACATAAACATAAGAACAAAAAATTATGTCCTTCAATTACTTTCAACATTAAACCCGTTTTTTGTTAATTGTTTTGTAGATAAAAAGAGCCAACTGAAGCTTGTAGATATGTTCAAAAGGAATTATTTTAAATTTTGTCCAGAGGGATTGCGTAGAGAAGAGGCGGGGCTTTTTATCTAGGAATCTTAGGAAATGCTTTTGAACTTATCATTTTTTCTTGAAATTTGGCAGTGGTACTCCAGATGATTACACCGTAGCACAAGATTGTATGAATTAGCGACCAATATAGACTCAGAAGTATTTGCCTAGGAAGAAAATAAAGTTTTCTAATGATGCCTAAATTTTTTGAGACTTTATGAGCGATTTGTTGTGCATGGAGATTCCATGATAGATCGTGCGAAAGAGCAACACCTAAATATCTGAAGGATTGAAATTCTTGTAATAAGGAGTTGTTATAAGTGATAGAGAAATTATCAGTGTTGAGTATTTTATTTCTTTGATAGAAAAACATATAAACCGTTTTGGTTGTATTTAAAGTAAGGTCGTTTGAGGATAGCCAAGATTCAAGATAGAAAAGTGAGCACTGCACCTCGTGCTTGAGTTTTTTCCACATTAGGATGAGCAAATAGGAGGGTTCCGTCATCGGCATAGAAGATACATTTGGGAGCAGATGATGTGAGAATGAGATCGTTTATAAATAAATTAAAGAGAAGGGGGGAAAGGATAGACCCTTGTGGTAAACCTGTAGACGTGTGATGTACTGAAGAGGAATATCCGTTTATGTTCAGCTGGTATTGTCTTTGTGATAGATATGAAGAGATCCATGTAAGAGGATACCCATAAGTTCTAATTTTTGAAGTAAAATATTGATATTAATTGAGTCAAAAGCCTTTTTCAAGTCCAAGAAGAGACCTAAGATGATCTTATTAGCCGCCATATCCTTCGTGATAAACTCTTGAGAGATCAATTAGCGCAGTTTCAGTATTTTTCCCTGTGATGAAACAGTGTTTTATTGTTGAGAAATGATTTTATTTTTTGATGTATATATAGAGAGTTTACTATGATATAATTTTCAAATATTTTAGAAAAAGAGTTTATCACGGATATAGGACGGTAGTTGGTCAGAGTGTTGACATCTCCTGCTTTCCATAATGGAACAACTTTCGCTTGTTTGAAGGAAGAAGGAAAGACGCCTTCAGATATTGAGATCTTAAAAATAAGAGAAAGAGGGAGTGCAATGTCATCCATTTGAGAAAGTATGGGGAGATCTCATCAGGACCAGAAGAAGTTTTGTTGGATAGTGAGTTGATAGCTTGTTTAACTTCAGAAGGGGAAGTAGGAGATAGAAAGGAGGAGGAAGAACTTGGATTGTTCAAATCGGATGTACATTTTTATCTGGTGTGCTGAAGGGAATATTTGGTGGAAGGATATTAAGAAATTTATTTAGGTTTTGCTCGTTTTTTTTTTAAAGTTATTTTCGATAGTAAGAGTAGATGGACATTTTGGTTTTCTGTGATTAGATATTAATTTGTTGATATTATTCCATTTTTCTTTTACGGAGAGATTATCATTAAATAGATTTTCATAATAACTTTCCTTGGAAGCTCTAATTCGTGACTTTAATTCATTCCGCATGACTTTAAGGTGTTCTAGTTTTGCAGGTGTAGGATTTTTCTGATATGATTTAGATAGTTTATTTTTGTGATGGATATTTTTCAAAAGTTCAAAGGATATCCATGGTTTCTTATTTATTGTGGAATTATTTTGGGAGATAAGAGAGAAATACTTGTTAAATCCTGAGAAAAAGAGTTCGTTGAAGATTGAAACGGAGTGAAGATTTGATCAAGAAGTGAGTGAGATGAGTGCGAGGTAGAGTGACAGGTTGGATAATCAATAAGTGGAAAAAAAAGAGTTGCAATTCATTGTTGTAAGGCTCTACGACTTTTTTGTCATTTGTATTTAGGAAGTTAATATTAAAATCGCCCATAAATACACTTCTTTTGTGATTTTTATTAATAAATTGTGTAATCGAATCAATGTAGTTATGGAAATGAAGAATGTTTCCTGAAGAGGGGTCTGTAGATGCCTACCAAAATAACATCTTCATTTATTGAGCAGCAAATACACTGTAAGTCTATATTGATAAGGAAGAATTCGTTTAATACCTTGATATTAAAGTTATTTTTCACAATTCATTTTAATTGGAAAGGGACATTCACCTCTTTATCAGCAACATACAAAGAAAGGTTTCATTAATAATTTTTTAAGCAAATAAAACAAAATCTTAATCTCAAGCAATTACAAAATTAATTTATGAAAAATTAAAGTTTCAAAAGAAAATTTTTCTTTATGTAAATTGGACATAAACGTGGGCCCGGTAGCCGAGTAGGTAAGGTTGCTTGGCTGCGGGTTGGAGGTAAAGGGTTCGCTTCCCGGCGTCGGGGGAGGGCGGGAATTTTTCCACGCTCCATTCTCCTCCAAACGGGTCCTAGGGTCTACCCAGCCCTCTATAGAATGGGTATCGGGTTTCTTTCCCGGGAGTTAAATGCGGGCGGGTATCGGGCAGACCACCCGACCTCAATCTAGTTCCGTTGGTCACGAAACGCTGGGAGCCTTACCTCCCTCGCTCCCGTGGGCCTGCTCGGCCTATTTATGGGATTGCTTTAACCTTTTTAAATTGGACATAAACAGCTTTTTATTTAGTTGTGAATTGGAAACAAATTAATGAGCAAAGTATACAGTAGGGGAAGGTGTTGTACCTTTGACCGATTGTATCTTTGACCACCCTTGATTGTGATGTCATCTAAGAGCATACTTTAAAAGCTTTTCTGTTTAATGTGTAATATTCTCACTATTTGCATCTTTAAACCTTCAGTAGCAGTTAGATCTTTGACTTGCAAGGAGTGAAAAATATCTTTATAATTCCATCACCGAAAAGTAACTATTTTGCAAGTGAATGTTTCTTTAATAACATTATTTGTTTTCTTTTGATTATCATCTTAACAAAAATACATCTATGCCTTTAGATTCATTGTTAGGACTTTTAATATGACTGGATTAACCTAAAAATTGTAGCATGGCGTGAAACGTAAGTTCGACTGATGTTGTACCTTTGACCACAGCAGGGTGTTGTTGTTCTCACCAGGTCAATGATACAACATTATTTAATATGTAAATGTTTTTACTTAGTCATTTTAGCATTATGTAAGATGGAAATTTAAATATTTTTTGCCAAATTTTTATTTTTTTACCAAATCTTATCCAAAGATAGTAAACAATAATCGGCTGTTTGTCCACGACTTTGAGTCTGATGTTGAATATTCATCAGGGGAAAGTGTTTTTGATCTTTCAGACGAATGCCATGAGTTGGAGAAGGAATTAAACTTTGAAAAAGAAGATTTAGTTGAAGAAAGTTATGTCCTTGTGAAGCTGACAACAACAAAAAAAACCAAGAAATACTTTGTGGCCCAAATAAACGAAACAGCATGTGATTATTTTAAAGTTAAATATTTGAAAAAACTACCGAAGATGGCGAAATTCTTCCAAGAAGATAACCAGCTCAACGACATAGAACTACAAGATATTGTGGCCAGGCTACCAAATCAACCACAGCTGCTGGCACAGGTCGATTAAAATAATGTCTATATTTTGGAGATAGACATTGATTTTTCATTGTATAATGTAGAGTAAACGGGCAGGAGTAGGCTACTTAAGCCATTAGAATTTATTTCATGTTTTATTATTCTACTTTGAATTGCATTTATTTGTCAAATGTATACATTTCTGAATAAAAATGTGAATTAAATAACTTGTATGTAACTGTCAGTTTCTACTACCACCTGGTCAAAGGTACAACACGTAGTTGTACCTTTGATCACAAGGTATAGTTTTTTTGTAAAATAAAATAAATTACTTATACTCAAAATATAAAATATAAAACACATGCAGTTGATGGCAAGATGCGTGAAGATCACATGTATCCATTCAGGTAAGGATTAACTTGAGGAAAAAAAATTGGAAAATTCATTTAGTGAAAACTGGTCAAAGGTACAACACCTTCCCCTACAATTAGGTGACAATTATACTATATACTTTGCTCATTAATTTATAAGTTAAAAAAAAAAAAGGAAAAAAATAGCAAGTGAAGGTGCGTTTATTTACAGTACATTTTTCGCTGTTTCTTGAATAAATTACGTTCTTTATTTACATTGAGAATATTTTAATTTTTAATAAACTTTCATTTTATTATTATCTCTGAAGCTATTCCAATTTCAAATAATTTTGATAAAAATGTAAATCTTGTTTTGTTTTCCAAACAAAGGTAATCAAACTAAGGCACAAAGCTAAAAGAAGGAATTCGCACCCTGAGCTGTCACCGGGACGAGACTGGGACGGACCGTTTTGTCCTTTTCAGGACTTGTCAGACAACCAAACTCCACCGATGACAGACTCAGAAAGTCCGAAAGATTAAGATCTCGGGTCTCGCTCCCGAGAGCGGGACTTCCACCCGAAGAAATTCCTTTTGTGCCTAGCGGATTGCAGGACAAAGAACATTTGTATTTTGTTTAATTTTTGGTTAGGATTTCTGGGGGAGAAGATCCCGCTCTCGAGAGCGAGACCCGGGAACTTAATCTCTCGCACCTTCTGAGTCTGTCATCGGTGGTGTTTGGCAAGCTGACGAGTCCTAAAAAGGATGAAACGGTCCGTCCCAGTCTCTTCCCGGTGACAGCTCAGGGTGCGAATTCCTTTTTTTAGCGTTGTGTCTTCGTTTGATTACCGTTTTTTGAATTATTCAGGCACTTTAAATTTCTTTGTTTTGTTTTTCCTAGATCAATTAAAAGTGTCAGGATGGCCCAAGCAAATGAACCATTCCTGGATAGCTTGTCTAAGAAGGTATTTCATAAATTTCAATTTTTTTTTTTAAGTGAAACATTCCAAAACAAAATAAAATCCCAAAATTTGTGTAAAACCATAATCAATACAATACTTCAAATACAGGAAATGAGATTTTAATTTTAATGTTTTTTGTTTTGTTTTTTTCCGCTGAAGAAGAATATAAGATTTTTTAATATTAATTAAGGCGTCTCAATTACAGATTAATTGAGGCGTTGACATGGGAAAGGTAGTAAGTAAAAAAAAAAATCGTTATTCAGATTTTTCATTGAAAAGGTAATAAGACATCGCCAATGGCGTAGCAATGGCAGTAAGTAAAAATTTTGAGTGATGTAGTTCCTACGAACGATACAAGATAGCACCTGTGGTAAGTATACATGAGCTGGCAAAACTGTTTTTTGCTTCCCCTGGAAAATTTGCTTTTCATGACTTACTACCTTTCCCATATTAACGCCTCAATTGTTTCTATTTATCAATTTTTAAAAAGATCTGGATTTCCTCAAAAGTTGAGTGGATAATTAAATTTTACTATTTTGCAATCATAATCAATGGCTGCTTGAATTGATCACACATTTTCCAGGATTATTCAGTGAACGAAACTTATAAATACTGTTGTAAATATAAGTTTTCAAATTAAATGGCCTTTATTTAGCCTAGTTAGTAATGACCAACTATAATACAATTATAATACAATAAAAGTTCTTTACAAATTCCATATTTTTGAAATTTCTAGTGGAAGTAGTGACTCTTATAATAATACATGTAGTGGGTTACACCATTGAATTTCCTTCATTTGTATTTGGTTTTTCATACACATAGGTTTCACAACTTCCAGTTACACAAGAGCAAAAGTCACTGAAGTCTAAATTATATTTCACTAAACATTAACATTAGCATAATGAGTTAACAAAAATTAACTCGATATGGTTATTTGTGTGAAATGTTTGACTTTTTAAACGAGATTTTAATGAGTAAAAATCAGCTAGAAAAAACAATTTTGTAGCTTTTTTTCCCCTTTATAGTGCCAATTTATATTCCATTCTTCTAGAGTGAAATCAATTATTTGATGTTTCAATAAAGACGAAGCAAGACAGGGATGTGATGGGAACAACTATTCCAATTTTGTAGCTTATTTTACATAATTGTCTGCTTCCTCACTTTCCATTAATCAAGAAAGTGCAGATATAACTCTATATAATTTATTAAAATTTGAAAAATTTGGATTATTCTCAGAATTTGTAAATGATCTACTTTTATTGCTTTTAATTGCAGATAATAAAGGTTTGGAGTCACTATATATATCAATATATACTCATGGACAAAAAAATTAGCGCAGCAAGAAATAATTGCGGGATCGTAATGAAACTTGCAATGAAGGTACATGTCGGGGAGATATGCAAATGATTAGAAATGCAGCGTGATTGCGCATTACGTATAGCCGGTAGAGGGCGTTGAACATCGTACTCTGTGGAGTATAAAACAGGTAACCAAAGCTTGTTTGAGTGTGCTGAATCATTTACAAAGGAAGAGCTGAGGTAGACATGCCATTACGCCGTGTTCGAAGACAGTATACGACAACTGCAGTTGTCGCAGTTTGAGAGAGGGAGAATCGTCGGGATGATGGAAGCTGGGTGGTCAGCTAGGCGAGTAGCTCGTCAATTAGGCCGCTCTGATTGTGTTGTGAGGAGGTGTTGGGACCAGTGGACCCGAGAGATGTCATTTACACGAACACCAGGCTCAGGACGCACTCGACAGACCAGTCGTCAAGAAGACCGCCACATAGTCAGAAATGCATGCGTACAGCCAACTGCTTCATCGGCCGCCATCCAGGCACAGGTAGCACCTTCACTAGGGGCCGCTGTGTCTTCTCAAACCAAACGAAGGCGCCTGGCTGAAGGACAGTTGGTATCGCGGCGCCCATTACGTGTGCTGCCCTTGAAGCCCACCCATCGACGCCTCCGTTTGGAGTTTTGCCGCGCACGAGGAAACTGGACTGCAGCGGAAAGGAACCAGGTCGTCTTTAGCGACGAATCCAGATTCAATCTCGGCAGTGATGACAATCGTGTTCGTGTGTGGAGAGCCCGTGGTGAACGCTTCAATCCTGCCTTTGCTGTACAGCGACACACCGCTCCCACAGCTAGTGTGATGGTATGGGGTGCCATTGCCTACAATACACGGTCACCCCTAATATTGTTCCGTGGCACCATGACAGCCCAGCGGTATGTTCATGAAATCCTGCAACCACATGTGTTGCCACTCTTGCAACGGCTCCCAGGAGCCATTTTTCAACAAGACAATGCTCGGCCTCATACGGCAAGGGTGTCACAAGACTGTCTCCGCACTGTTACTACCCTTCCTTGGCCTGCCCGATCCCCAGATTTGTCTCCAATCGAGCATATCTGGGATCATTTGGGACGACGAGTTGGGCATCCCACGAGTTTGAACGAACTAGAGGCAAGGTTACAGCAAATATGGAACGAAATGTCTCAAGACATCATACAGAACTTGTATGACTCAATCACGATCGTATCGCATCGTGCATTCGCGCTAGAGGGGGTCCAACGGAGTATTAACTCCTCCGTTCTTTTGCCTTTTTCTCTGAAGTAAATTATCCTTTTTCTTTGATTTTCTTATCATTTACTTATATCAACGTAGTCATTACGTATGTAAATTTTCGCTTCATTTTGACGACTCCTTCTTGGTCGCTAATTTTTTTGTCCATGAGTGTATTTGCTGACTTATCTTGTAATTTCTGTAATATAGCAAAACCTAAAAAATTGCTTGTAGAAACTGCCTGGAAAATTGTTACAAACAAAGAAAAGTAATATTCCAGCCCATGAAATGGCATGAATTTATATTTATACTGCATGTAAATAATTATCTTATATTTACGTTTCGGAAAAATAACAGATGAATTGGAAGTCAGAAATAGATAACAACAAATCCTAAATTCTTATCTTTATCGGATAATATTTCCAGATGGCTGCTTTTAATTAAAAAAAAAAGCTCGATAAAAAAACTGCATGGATCTTTTAAAGTAATTCTCAAGCTTATCTTGACGAAGGCCCAAGCTACCGAGCGGAAGCATTGAAAGAACAATTTCACTCAGCATAGAAGAAGAAAAAAATCTCTCATTCAAGCTTATTTTTTTTGTATGGTTAATTTGCACTAACAGATAGTATAGTGGAATTTAAATCCTTTTTATTCAGTAATGGATACTATGGTATAGACAATATAAATATTAATATATTTTTCTTTTCCTTATTGAAGTACGACAGTCCATCAAGGAAACAAATATTTATAATGTTCGTAAATCAAACAAAACATTTTGTCAGAGAAAACTGACGATGCACAATGAAAGTGTCACTGTTTAACATTCGATTAATATTTAACACTGTTTAGCATTTGTTTACTTGTTTAACATTTGATCGATGACCCAGCATAGCACAGTTTACAACGAATTATTATAGACTGAAGGATTGTTTACGTTTTCATTAATAATTTATGTTTATTATATTTAGATAATCAATGATCCAATTCATGGAGTCCTTGAATTAAACAAAATCTACGTAGCAATAATTGACACAGTGCAATTCCAAAGATTGAGGAACATCAAGCAGATGGGAGGTGTCCAGTATGTTTATCCTTCAGCAACTCACACACGTTTTGAACACAGTCTTGGGTAATATTGATACATATATGTAAATTTTTAATTTAATGTGGAAGATCGTAATCTCCATCTATTTAAGATATTATTTCTATCATTATATTTAGGGTTTACTAAATTCTAATTAAGTTGTAAATTTAATACTTTTATTTGAAAAGATTATTAGCATAAGAGTTATTTGAGAAGAGATACATTTGAAGGTTTAGAGATTAATAAAAAATTCATGTAATTGGAGAAGAAATCTTTAGTGAATCTCAGTTCTAATTTGTATAGGTCTATAAATTGAAATTATCTTTTTATATTCTTGTCACTCAAATATTTTTCTTCACTTACTACAGTGAAATTTAACTTTTTTTTTTTTCAAACATTAAATATATTTAGGTTGTAAATTTAAAATAATATTTTCGAACAAATGTGTAAAACTAAGAATTCCCGAAAATGGAAGCAATATGGGCATATGCTAGATCCTACGAATGTCGTTGTACAAGTTTGAAAAAAAATTAAATTAAAAAAAGTTTTTAAATACAGATTAGTATTTAGATAACAAACACCGTTTCTGCCGACACATAAATATGCACTTTTTTTTTCTAAAAATTTGTCTAAAAATGGGGGCGTCTTATACGCCATACATACAGGATGAGCCGTAAGCTAAGATCTGATAGTTTATATGGTGTGCTATAAAATAATGAAATGCGAAAACTTGATGAAACTCATTACTTAAAGATGTACTAAGTAATGACAATTTCATAATAATAACGTCCATACTGGTGTCACTGAAGCCGTCAGTCGCCTAACTTTTCGTGCACATTTATAGTCACAATTACGACTACGTGATGTACTTAACAATGTACGCTTGCCGAAGTATTTTGGAAGTAATTGTTATGAAGACAAGATGAATCTCTCAAGTGGCCTCCGCGTAGTCCTAACCTGATAATCTGACGATGACCAAAACTGGTGACAACATGACGATCACTCCCGAAATGCTCCGGTAACGAACCCAACACAGGGCGACGAACCTAACTGTGCGAAGAAAATGATGGTCACACACCGAGAAAAAAAGTAGTTTTAAATTTCAATATATAAAAAATAGCTGAAAATCATTATTTGGGTTCTTTTAATACTAATTTAATCAATGAAAAGACAGCAACTGAAAAGTTATTCAGCAGCTGGAGATAATGAGTAAACTCAAATTTAACGTGTGGAATAAATATTTGCCGCGCTGGTGTGGTCGAGCGGTCTCAGGCGTCGGTCTGTTGTGAGATCAATGTGCCAGCGCCCGGGTTCAAATCCCGGTAGCGAGCATGGATGTTTCAAAAATTTCCTTTCTTGTGTTGTAGCCTCTTCTTCACTTTCTCTTCGGTCTGACGTCATTCCTTAATGGCGTCCTGGGGAAGGCCACGGGAAACCACCCCAGTATCTTTCCCTTGTAATTCTAGGGAGTCTGCTAGGGGTTCGCCGTCTTCGGAACACTAGCGCTCCCTGGAGCACGGATGCTTCGGCAACGAAGCTCGCATTTCGGTGCGAACCGACCACACACACACAAATATTTATCAAAAACCGTAGGCCTATAAACAAATAATAAATATAGCATAATATTTAAAAAAATAACGGAAAACGTATTGCCACCATACAGGACGTTTCGAGCAGCGGGAAACCTTATGGCCATCATCACCTTAAAAACTGCCAACTGTCTTTTGTTAGACAGTTTTTCAGCTGGAGATGACCTTGCATTTTTGTGTGCGGTATTTTTTATTTGTTTTTACGGTTTTTAAAGATAATTAGAAAACGTAATTTAAATTTTTAGAAAATGAAATCTAGCGTAGTTTTCGTTACATTGTGAAGAGAAAAAATTGATTTAAAAAAAAAAAAAGTTACTATTCTCTCTTCTTTTACGTAATTTGACTTAACTTTATTGAATTGTTTTTTCTTGCAGAGTTTGCTATTTAGCCGAACTGATGGCAAAAACCCTTCAAAGAAAACAAAATGATCTGGGAATATCTGATAAGGATGTCTTATGCGTTGGCATTGCCGGTCTTTGTCATGATTTAGGTTTGTCGATTCAAATTCAATTATTTATAGCTTTTACAGTATAAAGCTAAAAAATTCAGTTAATGAAACAATTGCCTTTAACATTCATAATTATCTGCTAGAAACTGAAATGCTTTCTTCAAATAGCTGCTAACTGAAAACAAAGCAAATCAAAATTTCATTAAGAATATGCTGTGTTTAGATGAAATTCAACAAACACATATTTCGAATTAAATACTATATTAAAAATATTTTCAAAAATACGTTACAATGGGAACTGATTTTTTAGCTCTTATACAGGACTTTTTGTCAGTCCCAGGACTATAGTATTTTTAATATTTATTTATTTAATATCTACAATATTTATTTTTGCACGAGCAAAAAAAATCCTTTTAATTTAAGAATATGCTTTGAAATAAAAAAAAAAAATCTTGATTGTAGCCTATATATGAGAAGTTTTCTATGTCATATCTCCCTACCGAAAAAAGAGAGTTAGCTCTAAGTTCTTTACCTTAAGAAACTGCAATTTGTTTTTGACTTGAACCACTACGTTTAGAAACGCAAAAAGTTTGTCTCTAATACATCAGAGCATCTGAACACAGAATGGGGCATTTTAAACATTGTCCCTGTTTTGAATAAAGAAAAATGAAAAAGAACATGTTGATTAGGGTACACATGTACCCTAACTTCGTCTGTAAATTATAATAAAGATAAATTGGGACTGTTATAAATGCAAGAAATCTGTAATAAAGGTAATAAGTAAGATCATATTTTCAAATTTGTGCTAAGTATTATGGACGACATTTTGTAAACATTTGCATATTGACAAAAAAGTGAAAAAGAAAAATGATTACAAAGAAAAACAAAGAATTTAGTTTATTCATGAAAACCTGTTTTTAGTTTATAAAGTAGACCGAATTTCAAAACAGCATCCTTTCGCAAATTGGCGACAAATAGAAAGTATTTTGTCGCTTTCAGTAGTTCCACACAATTTTCTTGAACGTCGCGTCGTACAAACTGCAACAGCAGATATCTACAACTATCTACACTATCCTTCCGATATTTACAACAGTCTCAACTATTTCTGTCAAGCAATAAGCAATTTGAAAGAACCTATGT
>JAFIDM010000003.1:44552237-44638623 GCA_023159025.1 Thereuonema tuberculata
TTGAGAGTACTGTAGAACCCCGGAAATCCGAACTAATTGGGGCTATGGTCTGTTCAGATTCGGAAATGTTCGGATTATCCGAAAAACACATATTAGTACTCTGCATGGTAGGCCTATACAGTACACAGTTACAGCTATGGTATTAGCTCCCACTTAGCAACAGCGTAATGGTGAGACAGAAGAATGCTTCCACTGTGAAAAGACAGTAGCCGATCACGTGAACAGTAGCAGTACCTACAGTACGCCGGAGTGTTATATACTTTTCGATTGGCTTTTGTTACCAATAGCCTACAATACAGAGTAAATATGTTGCATTCCGCTAAATACTAGCCTAAAAACTGTTATTTTAATAATATGTACAGTGCTATGTTTAAATACTGTACTTCCTGTACATTGCAAGTGAGATTTAAATTTTTTCCTGCATCATAGATTCTGTTCAGATTATCCGAAATTTCGGATTTGCGGAGTTCGGATTACCGGGGTTCTATTGTATATGAAATGCAATCAAAGGAAATAAATTTCAAAGAAATTATTAATTGTTGGGTGATCTGGTTATAGATTTTTCCAAGGGCTCCTAAGCAGACAAAGCAACACATCGGTTTTCTTTCTTTGGGGATTCGTAGATATCAGCAGATTGTTATGGCGAACTTAAGAACAGATTCACCAAAAAATAGTAAAATTCCACGTTGTCGTAGTCAATATTAAAACAATTTTTCAGCTCTAATTATATCAGTTCAGAGTACTAAAATTCCGAATGGCTACCTTCTTGATTTTTAAAGTTTTAAATAAATATTTAATTTCTGTTGTAAATTCCTCAATACATAACTTCTGAGAGTCAAAGTTAAATCACAGTCAAAGATTTTAAAGAAAAATATATCACATTTATTTAAATAAAATGGAACTAAATAGAGAGTATGAAGAAAACTAATAACAAACTATTATCCAGAAACATTATTATTAGAAATAATAAATATTGAAGAGTGTAAAACTTTTATAGGAGACTATTAAAATCGTATTGGATACTGATAGATGAATAAAAGAATTTTGAAGAGTTTTGTTCCAATTAATGGTAGGAAGATATGTTGAATTTAGGTTAAAATTAGAAAAAAAAGTAATGATTTAAAAAATGTAAAAATGATTTAAGATTTAGAAATCATTTCAAGATAGATAGATAGAAAGAGAGGTAATTTAGAAAGAAAGAAAATGGGAAACGAATATGAAACACGACCATCTTAAATTGATTCTAAGGAACTGTGAAACTTTGCGCCGCGCCTAAAGTTGCACATCTGTTGAAACAGCATAACGATAGTTGTAAATAGTTGAAAGGAGATAAAATCTAAGGAAGTTCTGCTATCATCTTGTAAATCCGACTCAAGAAGATAGTGAAGCATCTTTTCTATTTCCATACGCGGATTCGATTAAAGACCAGCCACTCGATTTGGCTAATACAATTGTATTGTTTCGGAAATTATTCATTGTAAGATACAGTTTCTATATATTTATAATTAAAAAAGTTATAATAGAAGTTTTAATAAAAAAATTTTAATAGAAGTTTTAATAAAAAAGTTATACAAAAAGTTTTAATAAAAAAGTTGTAATTTTAATAGAAGTTTTAATAAAAAAGTTATACAAAAAGTTTTAATAAAAAAGTTGTAATTTTAATATTACTTTATTAAATAATAGAATAGACTATTAGAAAATGTTTCAAACTTACATGAAGCTTAAATAATGAGCTATCTTGTTCAAAAGTTTCATTTAAAACAGTAATAAAAATGAAAAATACAAATAATATAATTATTAACATAATAATTATTATCAACTAAATCCTCAATGTAACAGCATACAAGTCGATATCACAAAAGTAACTGCAGTAATTCACTTCAATTTCATTAATGATAATTATTTTAGATTTTACAATATTTTATAAATTGTATTAATTTACTTTTTTCTTTACTTTGCTTTTCATTCCATTCTGTTGGTATTTGTTTCTTTTATTCTTTCTGTATTTTTAAATGTACAGGTCACGGACCGTTTTCTCATACATGGGAAAGATTTCTGAAAGTCAAAGACGATAGGAATGGCGATAGGAATGGCGCTAGGAATGGCGATAGGAATGGCGATAGGAATGGCGCTAGGAATGGCGATAGGAATGGCGATAGGAATGGCGATACGAATGACGATAGGAATTGGAAAGTAAGTGACTAAACCAAATCAACCCAAACATTAACATTCTTTTTATTGTAGTAATTCAAATTCTTATGATTTATTATTAAATCAAAATTAACTTCATGTTCCCACTTTTTATAAATTGTATAAAATAAGTAAAGCTTTATTATTTAAATACTGCGAACATTTAAGCGGAATACTGAAAATCAATATAACTATACGAAAAATATCTTTCTTTTTTTTTAACCTGATCATTTGCTTAAGTTAGATATGAAATTCCTTGAAGCAAATAATGTATTTTGAATGAAGTATAAAATTTGAAATATTACAAATACATAATAAATAAAATAAATAAAGCTTTTATTTTTGACCAACAGTAAGAAAGAAGCTTTATATTGGGTCTTCATCTACAGTGGGTTTCTATAGACAAAGACCGGCGGGCGATAGATCAAAAAATTTGATCAACGCTACAAATGATTCTGCTATATAAAGCTAAATCTTATAAATAATATAAAATCTAAATGTTTCGCTGATGAACTGGAAAAGGTGAAATCTTTTATTCTTATTATAGATAATATTGCACAATTATAGATGCTTGGGAATAAATATGTTACGCTAAGAACAAAATACCTGCACTGTATCGTTATGAATTAAAAAAAAAAATCATAAGATTTGCAATTTCATTACGTATCCAGACATGGAATCTTTGACAGCTTTACAGAGTGTCTATAGTACAATTAAAACCTTTTAATAAAGTTAATAATTTACATGAACAATATAAATTAACAAGTAAACTGATCCTACTTTCAGCACCGTGGAGCGGTTGTAAAGATACTTGAGAGATATGCTAATTAGACTATAGGGAAGTGATTTCCACTAGGGAAAAAAAAATAGTTAAACTTTTCGACACCAGGCGAAAATACGGCGCTTTAAGGACGAAAAACGTAAGAAAAGTTTATTATCAAACAATGTTTACAGAAGTTGTTCAATATGTGCTCCAGCTACGTCAGTTCCATGCTGCATGTGTAATACAGCGTGATCAATGGTTGCATGTAGCATTTCCGGTAGAATGTCAGCGACATGACGATGAATGCTTGACTTTAGATCAGGCAGAGACCGTACACGTCCTTGATAGACGCGATCTTTCAATACCCTTACAGCCTAAAGTCATACAGCCTAAAGTCTTACAGCCTAAAGTCGATTCAAGTCCGGATATCGTGCAGGCCAAGCATCTGGAAAACCTCTGGAGATTATGCGATCATTCGTGACGGTCGCACGAAACAGTTCTTGTGATGAAAAATAGTCTATACATAAGTTAATACACAATAAACTATTTAACTTTTATATATTTATTTAGGATAATAATAACAATATATCATAGAGCAATCTTATAATTAAAATCTATGATATCTTAGCACAGCAGAGTTGCTAATGCAATAGTTCAATTCCTTTTCTACCTCTAATAAAATAACTTATTTACTAAGTGTGATAACATTCACTTTTATAATCAATATAACAATTATATTTCTAGCAACTATTATATTTCTGTATTTCACTTAAGCATCAAGAAATACTTCAAATATTTTATACTATTTATTATTACACCTAAAGTTCTAGGAAATTCTTTATATTTTTATAATTTCCTATAGTTAAAAGTTCGGCAAAACTCCGAACGGCGGTCCCAAATTATGATAACCTCCGAACGCGGTCCCAAAGTTGTTATTAATGAAACATTTGTCTTGTTATTAATGAAACATTGTTGCAAGTGTAATGACATCGTTATTGTTGTTATTAATGAAACATTGTGTATTGTTGCTTAAAAATCACTTTAAACGTGCCATGGCTGGTAGACCGCAACCACCAAGAGTAATAACGCTTTAGTCATAAGTCGCACATATTCGGACAATACATATTTTTTTGTAAATATGTATCTTGAGCGAAAACTATATGATTTGATGTGTAATAACTCTGGCTATGTGTTATCCTTCACAGTCATACTGTTATTTGTCATTAAAAAGGTATATATAATTTGGGACCGCCGTTCGGAGGTTTTCATAATTTGGGACCGCAGTTCGGAGTTTTGCCAAAAGTTCTTGATATCAGAATGTCTATTTATCTAACAGCTTTCGTAATCATGCAATGTTCGAATTCATAAACCTAACTCACTTATCACGATGTGTTCTTGTTGATACGCTATATCTGTAATAATAATATCTTTCCCAGTGAAATTCACTCACGTAACATTAGTTCAAGAGTTCATGAAGCATTTATGATTCTATAAAAACCAAATGTGCAGAAATAACACTAAAGTTGAATTTCTTGATACATCTTGATCCCTCGTAGGATTTGATCGGAATAAATAAATATAATTCTACTTACAGATTCGATGTAATCACCATCCAAATTGTCCTCTGATATTGAATGATGAATCTTTATCGTTATCAGCGAGGCTGCCTACAACCGTGTAGAATATCCGACCGTTCGAATCCTAGTTATCTGATCACAACAAAATTCATTTATCCTTCGCATATTTCCTTTTTACAGAATCGTAATAGAATATTTAATGAGGATAAGCTGGAAGAAGATAAACAGAAGTAATTATTTATTCATATAAATCATGAAGGTAGATGATTCCATTAACGAAATGTATTATATACCTCTTTCTATCAATCATCCTAATAATCATTTGTCGAATGAAAGTTCAGCATCAATACTTATCTAATTATATTCAGGAACAAATAAATGATTCTTCTAAGAGCTTCTGCTTCTTAATTTATTTCATCTTAATCAGTTTTTCTTTCCTTCTCCCTCTTCCATTACGATTATATCGTCTTATTATATCTTCATTCTCCTTCCATTTTCTTCTCGTCGTCATCAATCTGTTTTACACAGCAACTATACCGTAACTATGCTTCACTCTCCATACAATAACCGTGACATCTGCTTCTGTTTCACTGTCATCAGCTTTGTTAATATTATAATAACACATAACAAGTTAAATAATGAACTTCACAGTATTCTTACATTCTGATTATTGAAATCACCGTAGCACAAAATTCAAGTTGAATTACGTTGTCAAACTTAATATTATTTTATTTATGATTCACAATCTCTTTTTTTTCTTGTGAATCCTCTCAGTTCTTTTACTTGTCGACCAGTACCAGTACCAGTTTTACTTGGTACCAGTAGTACCAGTAGTACTTGCTCCATCTTGAATGAAATACAGTGATCTCTAAACAATTTCGTTCTTGCAAAGCAGGAATCACATGCTCAGCAAGGACTTTACTGTAACATGCAGTCGTAACAGATATAATCCTTCAGATATAATCTATTCGAAGAAAAATAGACTGAGAATAAAATTACTTGTAAATCCACGTCATAAAGCCACGTAAACAGAGTGCAATAGCTGTTCATGCACCATGCGGATTTTATAGGAGTACCAGTGTAAAACGAGCCGCAGAACTTTTCGAACAGTGAACCAAGGGATGAAGCACCGCTCGAGTAGTGGATGAAGCTTTTTGGGCATGTGTTGAGTGGACAGTCACAGCCACATCGACTTCGTCAAGAACATGCATAGAAATGGACTGCTGTCGCCTTCCTTATGCCACACTGTCCCATCTCCGGTTTCTTCAAATTTCGTAATAATGTTCCTCAATCCATTTTTTGACATGGGTCCTATTCGCATTCCTTTCAATCAGTAATATTCTCTCACTGCTGCACAGCTATTGATGTTCTGATACAACAACTTTACTATAAGCGCGGTCCTTCTTTCCAAAAGCCATGAAAATTCTCGCAGAAAAATTTAAGGACCAACACTACATCTGAAGGTTACACCCCCAAAATCAAACGAAACAGTCTGTGGCGAGTTGCATAACTGTGGACGTTTAGTAGACAGCTGATGCAGATGAAAATTATCGAATCGTTGCTATAGAAGTCATGTGGTAGCACAGAATCGAATAACAGCAGCAGTTCAGCAAATATCTGCAAGTTAACGAACGGTAAGTATGAGTGTGACATACGTTCGACTGGTTTCATACGATACTACAGACAACGACATGGCCAGTAGACAACATCTGGATGACTTCAGCGGGGTCGCATAATTGGAAAGTTCGAGGAAGTGTGAGGAGTGTGGCGGATGAGTTCGGTATCGCCCATAGCATCGCATCGCGTGCGGCCTTCAGAACAACACGTACAGCTGTTCGAAGGATGATTGGTGGTCGTCCACGCAAAGAAAACGATACCAGTGATACATATAAGTCAAATGAGGCCCACAACAGACAGCGGGACTCATTTGCAAATCAGTCAGTTGCAAAATCAGTCAGGACGCAGAATATCGCGGTTTACTTTGGCCAGGCGACTACATCAAGGTGGAGTGTTTGAAATGCTGTGTCCCATTAACTCCTGCCCATCGGAGACACCGTTTACAGTGATAAACAAACACAAGGAGTGGGTAGCAGCGCATTGGGGTAAGGTACTCTTTACTGATGAGAGTCGATTCAGTCCAGGAATTCTGGCAGTCAGCTAATCTGGTGAGAGGTTAGTACACGAGATCACCCGAAAATAAGTCGGAAAGGGATCGATATGGCAGTCAAGTTGTTCTCCTCTGGGGAGATATTATGCTGAATGGACATACAAAGCTCCATATACTGGAAGATGTTAGTGTAACTGGTGCGCGCTACAGTATTTAGGTACTTTTCCACATGTGCATCTGATCCCGAGTCGCCGTTGCCCATAGTTCGTGTTTATGATGATAATGCCAGACTGTTCCACGGATCTAATTCCATCGAACACCCATGGCACCTTCTGGGGAGACGACGATGGCATTCGAACTAGAGTTAAACATATATATCAGGAGCTGAAGACGAATTAGCATACCTAGAAAGCTTTATGCAGATATATTGCAGCTTCCATGCACCGTTCATTTGGGAAAAGAAGTTTTCATTAGCCATACATTACTTGCAGTCATTATTATTGCTTACTGTAAAAATTATGTAAACATGAAAGAAGATGCCATATTAATCAATTAACTATATGTAATCTAATATCTTGTTTTGTCTCATATATGAATACTTTATGTTAAAATGTTTTTTATCCAATGATTAGTACGTACAAATTTGTGTACATCCTATTATTTTGTTTCTACGTTTGTTACAAATTGCCTTTGAGACAAGTGTATACATAATTCTGAAAATCAATTAGAAAAGGATGGAGCACTACGAAATTCGAGCTACGAAAAAAGTAAAACAGCGGGTCATAAATTGGTGTGATTATGAAGAACAATATCTACACGATATATATAAAAAAAAATATATTTCGAGATAAGAATGTTCATCAAAAGTGTATTCTTTCCGATTATCACCCTTAACATTGAAAAATCTGCATACTGTAATATAACTTGTAAATATAAAATCTCACTAAGACCTGCATCATAAATTTATTGATTCCAGTGAGATCTCAGTTTTGACAGCCCAAACACAGCTGATAGTTTTAACGATCACTGGCTGCATCTGTTGTACTAAATAAATAATAAAAGCTCTTTCTTAAATCAGAAATAATGCTGTAAAAGATTTCTGACTAGTTCAATCAAAGTGCATTTATTAAATCAGCTCGACTTATATTGCAACGCTAAAAAATATTCAAATTTGCTAAAATTTTTATCTACACTGCGAGAAGATAAAATCAATTTATGGAGAATAACCCCTGTTATAATTGCCTGATTGTGGCATCATAGGCATCTGTCTAAATTAGGCTTCTTTCAAAAAGATGCCAGGACAGAATGAGAACCTTCAGCCTAATATTTCACATGGTCCTTTTTGTTCACTACAATTTTAATCTTACAATTTTAATATTGAGAGCAGAAGTGTAATATTAATATATTAGAAGTGTAATATTGCTCTATTAATATGCTACTTTTAATTAGCAAAATGTTAAAATAAAAAACAACCTAATCAGGAACCAGAAGCGGAAAAGAATTGTTTTGCTTTGTTTTATGTTGAGCTCTGAAATAAGCAGTCATATTCTCTTTTGTCACAAGAAATGCCTGCATATCCAGTGGCGTAGCAAGGGGGGGTGGCGGTCCGCCCCGGGCCCCCGCCTGGGAGGGGCCCACCAGCCAGTTTATTTCCTTTTTTTTTTTTGGTTGTTAAATAGGAAATCCCCCCCCCTTTTTTTTTGGTTGTTGCTTAATAATGGAATTCCTCCCCGGGCCCCCCAAGGCATTGCTACGCCACTGTGCATATCATGCCCACGCGGTGACTGTCATCAGATTTCGTTCCAACTAGTTGGTCGTTATAAAACAATGACTGGTAATATTGTAGAATATAACTTAAGTAATAAAACTCATTTATAATTTTTTTTATAAAATTTTAACCATACAAAATTAAGTTTTATTGTTACTTAATACTAATGCGGAATTTTTTTTTCTAGCACGAAGAAACATCCTGTACGATGTTTCGTTATTTATGGAAAGGATTATCTCCAGATATAAGGAGGGAGAGTCGTTTGGATACAACAGATTTGAAATTTATTGAAAAACTTATTACTGGCCCTCCCGAAAATGAGGACCCGAATGGTACACGAAATGTAAGAAAGAATATGTAAGGGTAAAGGGAAATTTTATAAATAGTAATCTGAAGTTAAATTCTAAAAGCCAAGTAAGAAATAAATATTGTTAAAAAAAAGATAGTTTTCTAACAGCATTTCACGTAGTTTCTTTTAATATTTAATAAAAAGGGTAATGAATGTAAAAAAATATTGCAATATTTGATTAATTTGATCAATAATTACATCATTTGGATATCAGATAAATGTAAAAGGATACATACTTAAATAAGCACTTTCATTTTATCTTTATCTAAATTTATTACAAAGATTTGTATCGGGATTTTCCTTACTAGTTTACTTTCAAAAAAAGATCTTCGACATCTCATAACTAAATGTTATATTTCACATTTATTATTAATTAAGCAAATTTTCAAGGGAATGTCGTTCCCTCTTTCTCAAGCCTATTTATAACAATAAGTTAGCGAAATTTTTTGAATAATCAAATTATTACATACTACCAGTACTCACATTTATTATATGTCTTATATATACATTTTGTTAATAATAAATAATAATAACACAATTTTCTATTATTAACAATTTCCTGAAACAGAAAACAATGTTCATATGTCGATACCTACAACAAATAACCTTAATTTGAAAACTTTCTATTGGTTAATTATTACTAATTCTTCTATTACAACCTTATTATTACAATTTGCATACAGCTTCTCAATAAAAACTTTCGCTATTCTCACAAAATATTCGTTGACTTCAATTCCTTCACTCCTATTGATATTTCCTTCTTTCGTGTTACGAATGTACATGCTTTCAATCATTTTTCGTGTTTTTGTTTCTTTCTCCACACATAAAATTTTAATTTCACTATTAACGCAGTGCAAATTGTAATAATAAGGTTGTAATAGAAGAATTGGCAATAATTAACCAAGAAGAAGTTTTTCAAATTAAGGTTATTTGTTGTAAGTATCGACGTAAGAACATTGCTCTCTTTCAGGAAATTGTTAATAATAGAAAGTTGTGATATTATTATTTATTATTAACAAAATGTATATAAGACAAATAACAAATGTGAGTACTGGTAGCATGTAATAATTTGATTATTCAAAAAATTTCGCTGACTTATTGTTATAAATAGGCTTGAGAAAGAGGGAACGAAATTCCTTTGAAAATTTGCTTTTTAATAGTAAATGTAAATGTAATAATGTAGTAAATGTAATAGTATTACATTTAATTATGAGATGTCGAAGATCTTTTGTTACAATAAATATTGTAGGAGAAAAGACCTACAAGGGAGGTATGGAACAGTTTTAGTTTACTTTAAGCTTTACATTAGCTTTTTTTTAATTAATATTTTCAAGTATTTTTTGGAAAGTTTTAACGTTGTTAAAAGAAACTATTTTTTCTTATTTTTCAGGGGAAAGGCTTTCTGTATGATGTAAGTGGTGTTTCTTATTTCATATTACGACTTACTAACTTACAAACTATTTTTACTCACTTAATATACGGTAGGTGTTGTATCTTGGACCGTTTTTAACTAATCAAATAAAGCTGTACTAATCAAATTACTTTGCTACTTCAAATCAGATCTCACAATAATTCCTTATTTATAATAATGGACTGATTACGCACTGATGCCCTTAAAAATAGAATAGATCAAAAGATAATAACATTCTTTTTAACAATTTGTACATATTTAGAAGTGTATAATAAAATTATGCATCAACTCATTCATTTTGCAACATTTACAAAGGATTTATTTGATTATAAATTTTTTATATGATTATATTTTTATTTCTTAGGCAGAAATTGTTTTTTGGGTTGTTAAAATAATTCAAATTCTTAAATTTTCTTCTGATATGTGTTGGTAGTAAATTATTAGAAACTTTGTTGAAGTATGTAGACATTTTGCAAGATAGAAGAATATTAAAAAAGTGAAATAGAAATTGTTTTTAATAATGATATTATATATTATTTTTCATTTGAAAATAGTGCAAGGTGGCCATAAAATAACTTTCCCTGTTTGGAGGCATCTGCAGCGAAAACTAATGAACGGAATGAAACCAAAATTCAGACATAGTCTATTGGGGGCATGGGGAGAAGAATGCTGCAAAAAAAAAAAAAAAAATTAGTACCAAAAGTCGCCGATAGGAGAAAATTCGGTGCTGCTGTCACTCTAAACGTAGATTATGCAAATGTTCTAGTGCAGAAGTGACAGCAGCGCTTCTCAGTCCTTTTAAAAAGGGAAGAGCGAACGTTCAGTCAAGCAGTTCGTCGATTGAGTTGTACTCAATATGCGGCTACCTTACCTCAACGTGCGTTACTTGTAAAGCTGTTTTATACTAAAGAGTGCAATGCAGCGGCGGCTCTTAAGGACTTACGAAGGCTTCATAACCTACGTGAAGGTCCAATGTCTGCTGTAGCACTGCGAGTTATGATTCATAAACTCGAGGAAACTGGATCGCTAGGAGTGAGAGCCGACAGAGGACGAAAACCAGTATCAGACAACACAGTAACAGATGTTGTCACTGCAGTGTTCGACGACACAGGGACTAGTAGTGGTCCAAGCGCTCGTGAAATAGCTCGCCAAACCGATATGCCTTACGGGACTGTCTGGAAAATCTTACGGAAAATCTTTCTATCCGTATAAGATCAATCGTGTGCAAGAACTAAAACCTATAGATTACGATAAGCGCCTGACTTTCTCGCTAACATTTCTTGCCCAAATGGATATCAACAACGATTGGCCTTGGAACATATTGTGGGGAGATGAGGCTCATTTTTATCTGAATGGGTCAGTCAACACTCAAAACTGCCGAATCTGGGCATGTGAACGTCCCTCAGTGATTCATCAAGTGCCACTGCATTCTCTAAAAGTAACTATGTGGTTGGATTCACGGCAGAGTTCATATTAGGACATACTTTTTTGAGACTATGACTCCTACAGGTCCTGTTACCTGTACATTAATGGAGAGAGATATCTGCAAATGCTGCAAACGTTTGTCATTCCTGAATTGCAACAAAGACAATGCTCACACTCGACATGTTATATGCAAGATGGAACACGACCACATATTCTTCGCGCAGTACAGAACCTGTTACGCCAGCATTTCGGGAATGAGAGGGTTATCAGTTAATATTTTCCAATGGAATGGCCGTCCTGTTCCCCGGACATGACCCCATCTAAATCTTGGTTGTGGGGGTACCTGAAATCCATTGTGTATACTGGTGGCGTTACAAACCTGCATTCGTTGAAAGATAATATACGACGGGCTGTTACAAACATCCAAACTGACACTTTTTCGCGCAGCAGTAGAGAACGTCATACACCGGATGCAATATGTTGTACACAAGAAAGGTCAGCACATTGAAAATGTTGCACGTGATCCAGAGGACCCTAATAATTGATTAATGTCGGTAATGTTGATAACAGATTGTTAACAAACACTTGATGATTAAAGATTGTTGTTTAAAGATTATTGTTTTGTTTCAGAACGTTTTCTGAGAGTCTCAAACTCCATTCATTACTGTATGTTTATAAACTTTCATAATCCTTTTTTGCATGTGTTGTAATTATTCACCAATTTACTGGTTCCGACAGTGCCAAATTTTCTCCTATCGGCGATTTTTGCTACTAATTTTTTTTTTGAAGAATTCTTCTCTCCGTGCCCTCAATAGACTATACCTGAATTTTGGTTTCATTCCGCTCATTAGTTTACACTGCAGATGCCTCCAAACAGGAAAGGTTATTTTATGGTCACCTTGTATTTTATGATGTATTCTTAGTGCTATTTGTTCTAAATTATTTAGATGGTTGAATTTGAAGAAAATGAGATTTAAAATTTTGTTTTTTGTATGATTTTTTTTGTTTTTTATTTCTGTGATATTTAGATGAATCCAATAATCAAAACCATAATTAAATACAAAATCAATAAATGCTTTATAGATGCAGATTTTTTATTTTACAGGAAACAAATATTGAATTTTATAGAACATATATATGTTTGCATTTATTTAAAATATATAATGATGATTACCGTTTTTCACATTGACCACAGATTAGATTTCGATAACTGTAGATACCCTTTACAGAAGTAATCTTGAGAAGATCAAGTAGTTTTGCTAAATTTAATTTTTCCATTTTTTAAGGATTAGTCTACTGTTGCAAACTTTCCTAAAAGTATATTTACTTTCTTGAATGTACTGAAATATCGCTAATTTCCCGATCATTTCGGGGAACGCCTTATATAAATAAACATAGTATCCATAATAGAATATTAGGGTATTAAAATAAAATATAGAACGAATTATATGATTCATTAGTAAATAAAACAAGAAGCAAGGAATAGGTTATTAGTTGTGCAAGTTAGCACAACATTTATTATTGTTGTTTCTTGTTCTTCGGTGGTCACTGCCAGGTGTGACAGTGGCCTTCATATAACTTATGATCTTGCCTTTCTGGATCTTTTATTGGGGAAGGCGGTTGATCGGACTGATGAGTCCCCAGTAGGACGAAACGGCCGTTCCCGATTCCTTCCCGATAATCGAATCAGGAAAGGCAACTTTGTTTAAGTTTGTGTCGACCTTGTTTCTTGTTTTATTTAGTCTAAATTTTGCGGCACGTCAAATTTATTTCAATTCATTAGTAAAGCTAAACGAATTTACTTTCAATTTTTAGGAATAGTCGTGAATACAATGCAAAATTGCAGCTTACACTTGCATTGATGACTGTAGCATATGTTATTATGCTATATATTTAAAATTAATTTAAAATTCCGTCCCTCCTACTGCTATTAAATATTAAGTAAAGATTTAGTAGAAATGAGTAGATTCGTAAATCATTGATCGCTGAGGACTGGTTTTATAACTAAAAAGTTCCAAATGTAGCAGTTTGTGATAGTAACACATTTCGTTCTAAAATCTTACGTAATTCTTCAGCTTCAAAATATTGAGTCATTGTTTTAGAGGATGCTGGTTAAGTGCTCGTAAGTTAGAACATTATATGATTTAAATACACTCATTAACAAAAAAAACGACCAACCTAGAAGGAGTTGTCCGATGGAAACAAAAATTGGTGGACAGGAAGATTATGTACAGAATAGGAAATGATTAAAATTTCAGACAAATTGAATGATTTATTTCAGAGTTACAGAGTTACAAAGTAACGAGCTTAATAAGGTGTTGATCCACCTCTACCCTGAATGCAAGCTGCCAGACGACGTGGCATAGAGTGATAAAGCTCCCTGATGGTCTTCTGCGGTATTTCTTGCCAAATTTGCTCCAATTGTCGGGCTAGGTCATCCACATTCCCTGGTGGATGCAGTCGCCTTCCCATCATATCCCAGACATGCTCGATTGGAGAGAGATCTGGGGATCTGGCTGGCCAAGGAAGTGTTTCACAAGCTGCAAGACAGGTCGTAGCAACACCTTCCGTATGTGGTCTGGCATTATCTTGCTGAAAAATAAGGCCAGGGTACTGCAAAAGGAAGGGTAGCAAAACAGGTCTCAGAATGTCGTCGACATACCGCTGTGCTGTCAGTGTGCCGCTAATGACGACCAAAGGGGTCCGGCTATCAGACTATAACTCTGGTTGAGGGCCTGTGTGGCGTGCAATAGTGAAAGCAGGATCGGCACGCTGCCCTGGGCGTCTCCAGACACGCCTGCGACAATCGTCAGGACACAGTTGGAAGCGGGATTCGTCGCTAAACACTATACGTCCCCAGTCAGCATCATTCCAATCGGATCGAGCCAAGCACCACTATAATCTGGCCCGACGGCGTGCAGACGTGAGTGGCAGGTGGCGTAGCGGTCGGTACGAGCGTAGATGTCGCTCGCTCAGCCGTCTGTGAAAGGTCATGGTGGACACTCGTGTGCGGGTCGCACGTCTGATGGTTGATAACGATGATTCAGGCGGTGTGACAGCTGATCTGATAATTGCTCTATCCTCCCGCTCTGCTGTGGCCCTAGGTCGACCGCTACCTTCATGACGCTCAAATCTGCCATTGTCCACCCATTCCTGCCAGTATCTTCTAATCGCCGCATCACTTCGACGAGCGATTCTCCGATTTGCCCAACCTGCCTCTTTCAATCCAATGATACGACCTCTTTCAAACTCTGATAGTTGCACGTAATGAGCTCGAATCCTGAGGCGAGGCATTTTTTCAGTCGTTGAAAGGTATCCTAATTCGCAATGCAACAGAAAGTTTGACCATCAGATTGAGAATCGCTTCTTATATACACCTGCTGAGTGCGCAGTTCCGATGAGCTGTAGCTCTCGCTATTCATTCATTGGACACCAAAGTTTAATCATTTGCATGGGCGGTCCCAATGTCTTTGCATACGAAATTTCATTACAATCGGACAAATCCTTCTAGGTGTGTCGGTTTTTTTTGGTAATGAGTGTATAATGATTAAATTAGAACAGGTAAAAAGTAGAGATTTAAAATTTTTCAATAAATGATGCTATTTCTAAATAAATCTTAAATTTACAATTTATAGAAAACATTACTTGGCTATTTTGATTTATAATTTTTCTTATTCTTAAAGTTATTCCCTATTTTTAATTTTTTTTTTTAACTCGTTATCGGTATCTATAAAAATAGTTAAAATGAAATAAAAAAAAGCATTATTAGCGCAAGAAAAAAAAATAAGAGTTAACAGAACCTATTCAATAGACTAATTTTTTTCTATGTAGATTGTATCCAACAAACCAAATGGAGTTGATGTTGATAAGTGGGATTACTTTCTAAGAGACTGTCATTATTTGGGTTTCAAAGAAACATTTGATTATCGTCGACTTCTGCAAAGTGCTCGTGTAATAGCAGATAATAATGAAAAGAAACACATCTGTTTTAGAGACAAGGTATGTTTGTTTATATTATCTATCTTTATTTTATGAAAACGAAAATGTTTTTGGGAATATTTTGATGCATATAAAAATAAAAGTCAAGAGAAGGAAGAAAAGCGAAAAAATCAATATTAACAGAATCATGGCGTATTTACATTTTTTGGGGCGGAAGTGGTGGGATACAGTATGTTAACTTTAATCGATTTCACTTAATTAGACCCGACAGCTTTCCTTAAATACGCTATTGAAAATGCTGTGGTAATTTTTAAAAAAAATTCGTTTGCTAACATAATTTTGTTCTTAAATCAGATATGATTTTGAAAATTGAGAATGAAAATGAATAATTACAACTCGCTAGTTGAAAAATGGGGGATTTGGACATTAGTATTAAGTCAGTCTAAATTAAAGAAATATAATATATAATCTATATTTAGGTTACATACCAATAGAGACGTAAATTTAAAATACGAATCTGCAGTATTAACTGCATTGAATGCATTGACTTTTTTAGAAACAAAGTGAGTGTGATGAAGTTGATATAATATTGTACTGTAGTTCTATTTTTTTTTTTTTTTTTCAATTCTTCAAACTTTAAAATCAATAAAAAAAAATTCAAGAAAACGAAACAAAGACTTACATGGACAGTAAATATGCTTCGCACACTGAGCGAACGTCAAAGGGAATCCTGGACAGCTGTTTCATCCTTTTTAGGAATCATCAGCAGGATTTACCCTTGATGTTAGGTTCAGACTGCACAAAAATAAAGGAAAACTATTCTAACTCCCTGGAATGGCCACCGTCAACAAAAACAACCAAATAAAAAAATAATCCTGTGAAATTCACAGCATTAATTTCTTGTTCTTTCACTGACAAGAACTAAGGAATTTAAACATAAATAAAAAACAAGGAAAACATCGTAAGTGCAATGAAAAGCAAAAATTTAACGTCCATAATAATTTAAAAATCAAGAAAAAAACAAAACAAATGGACATTGTAATTTACTGTCCATTTACGGTTTTTTTCTTGATTTATAAATTATTACGGACACGAAAGTTTTTGTTCTTCAGACTTTATTAAGATAATTGAGATATTGGACATATTAGCAACGCCAAATACTGCAAGTTGCAGCAGAAAAAAAATCACCTAAACACAGTCTAGATGAAAATGTACATCATCATTCAGAATGAGATTGATGTAACTATATTTTTGAAGAACAGTCTATGTTCTTTACTCGGTTACATGTCGATTTATAGCAATTCAAAAGAAAATAATAAAAAAAAAATCGTAAAAATTCGTCAACCTCAATAAAAATGGCATTTCAAGAAAAAGAAATCAAAATTAGCAGATAACCAGATTGAAAAATTCTGTTTCCATTTTTACTTTATCTTTATTACTATTTACTACATTGTTATTTATATTCTTTATTTAGATTTTAAAACTTTTTATGAAGTCAGTTTACAAGTAGTACACTGAGCATTTAGTTGAACTACTTGCAAAAAAATTTGACATTTTTATTAAAAACAGTTGTAATTCAATGTTTGAAAATTAAAGCATTTGCTTGGGATCTATTTGAATGCTAAGAAGATAAAATTAAATCTATTGAATTTTATAGGAGATTCTGAATTTGTATGATATGTTTCATACGAGATGGGAATTATACAGAAAAGCAGCTTTTCATAGAGTTTCAAGAATCATAGAAGAGATGTAAGTAAAATCAAAATATATCTGTTCATAAGTTGATAATTTTTTATTTTCATAAACTTTTAGATTTAAAACAAATAGCTATTACAAAGAACAATGCCTTTACTTATTATTTATTATCTAAAAAAAAAGGATCTACCGACTGGAAAAATCCATTTTGTTGTTTAACTCAAACCATTTAAAGAATATATTTTTAAAATGCTATTGAAACTAGCAGAAGTAAAAATTTAGGCCACCACATAATTAGCTTAATAGTGTAATGTTTTCCTTTCCTGCTCAATCCAATATCATAATATTAATGTCCATATTGTTGGATATTTTGATATGTGGTAATCATGAGATACTGCGTAAATTCACTTCAAATTCTATCAAGATTAGTTGCAACTCCTCAACGTATTGGTTTATGTACACACCGAAGCTCCTAATGACAGAGCAATTATTCTGTGATTTATCTAGTCACTAAAATAGAGAATGTAACACAATTTTAGAAAAAGTAAGAATACAAGGACAGACTGTATACAACATATCACCTAGTCATTGAATTTTAGTTGTAAAGTAAATGATAAATCTTTGTTAATGTTATTTTAAGTTCCAGAATTCACTTTAGACCAAACCTTCAGAATTTGTTTCGTCTGTCTGAGGGCCTGAAAACTGTCTTTTTATTATTATTATTATTATTATCAAAGCATAGTACTGTATTCCATCTTTCCGTGTGATCTGAAATTCTTCATTATTGGTAATAGCTTTATTAATAGCACAGCTACTAACAATTATGATGTACAAATGTAATCACTAAGATTATCTACACATTCTTCATTTAAAATCTACTTCTGTATTTTCAGGATAATAGATGTACTTGGAAAAGTAGGCAGAATTATCAATATACCAGCACACGAATCTTGGTAACAAAAAATTTATCTAATCTAACTTTAACTGCAAATATTTCATTAATTTTAATTTAAATTAATAGTTAGACCATCAGATTTAATAATGAAAAGATTAAATGCGAAGCTTTGGATATTCTTCTTGAATATCGAATTTCTGAAACTTAAAGTTTGAAATTTCTGAAATTTGAAAACTGTAAACTATTCTAGATGTCCTTGATGTAGCTTACATGTACTTGAGTCGTTCAAAATATATTGTAATGCGAATACTGTTATAACGATTTTTATGTTTGGATACATGGGAAAGATGTTTGGATAAGAACAAGAAAGATATATCGGAAGTTAAATAGAACCCAAGATCCAAATTCCTGGAGAAATTACAAATAGAAATAAGGCAGTTTTATAGTAAAAAGTGGGCCAAATAGCATAAGCAATAGGTATAAATCCCTTCTGAGCTGTTGGTTATACAAGCATAGTTAAATGCGACAGCGTGATCAAAAAAAATCTTGTCTACCTACAGCAGTGGTAGTCAACCTTTTTATACCTACCTTTTGTATCTCTGTTAGTAGTCAACTTTTCTAACCGCCTATCGGTTCCAGAGTAATGGTGATTTATAAAGTAGGGAGTCGTCTGCGCATGTCTCGCGCCATCGTGAATGGGACGAGGCACTTTTTTATTTGCGGTCGCACTATAGCGCCATTTAGTTTCACTTACGTAACGTGAACTAAACTTATGCGCGGGTTATACAAATAGTATATTTTCAGAAATTTAAATTGTCACGGGGAATTTTATGAAAACCTAATGAAAATGTTTTTAAATAATGCTATGAAAATTTTTTAAAAAGTCAGTTAAATTAAAAAAAAAGAAAAATGCTTCAGTATCGGATGAAACCCCCTACCGCCCACCATTAAAGCTGGAACGCCCACTAGTGGGCAGTAGGGACCAGGTTGACTATGACTGACCTACTGACCTGTGGTCCACGGTGATTGAGGACAAGACTAGAGCTTTGTTGGCGTCTAGGAAAGTCAAGATATTATATTAATTTAAGTCTATATGAAAATTCAAAGAGATGCAGTATCTGTGGGAAAAATTTCAAAAGAAACACGCAAATCAAAAAGACAGTACAAAAACTGCTGAATCTCATCGATTCATCTGCGATCCTTCAAGCTTACTCAAATCATCAGAAAAGGAGATCGGTTTATGTCTTTTCCTTTTTTTTTTTTTTGTCTTTCCTCTTCTATCTTCTTTGATCACACACATTTTAGCTCGCGGGATTTTTTTTTTTAATGGTGCAAGAGCCACATAGACTACGCTTCTCCAAAGACAAGGAAATAAATCGAGAGCAAGTTGAAAGGAAACAACACATACAGATCCATGTTGGGATTTCGACTCAGATTTAGACACATCAACCAATGGCAAGCGGTGACCTGTTATTTCAGGCGATAGCCAACCATATCATGACAGATAGCATCATTAAATGGCCCAGAAAGTCGGAAGGTGCCAGATCTGGACGTTGGGAGGATGGGGTAGCACCAATGTGGTGAGTTCTTCCCGGGTTCTCAGACTTGTGTATGCATTGTCGTGCAGGAGGAAAATGCCAGCTGAATTCTTGAGAGTCCGAACTCGCCGAAAATGCTTCTTGAGGGTCGTCAGGGTCATGATGTACGCGTACTGAATTAATGGTGGCACCTCTTGGCATGACATGCACAAGAATGACCTCATCACTTTCCCAAAACAGTCGTCATGATTTTTTCCGGATTAGGGAAGTGTCTTGAATTAATAAATGGAATTAATTTTTCAAACACAAACAGAAATGACATTGAATTCCACGATCTTCAGGTGAAGTCGAACACTAAGAAAGTTGAGTAAATGTAGCATAATAAGACAGCAACTTTAGTAAACGTTTTTAATAATTTTCAATAAACAGAGTGGCGGTAGCAAACTTTTTGTTGGGAAAGTGAAAAGTGATTTGAATTTAACTAATAAGACGTAATAAGAAAATTAGGAAAAAAAATGAATAAAACCTAAGGAGTTCAGTGAAAATTAGAGAAGTGTATAAAAGGAAAGAGGGTACTTCTAAAATTTTCCTTTTCCTTTAAACCAGGGGTGGGAAATCTGTGACCTTTTGCGATACTTAATACTGCTTTTCGCTTGCAATTTCAAATCCATATGTTTTGTTTTGTTTCTTTGGTAGTAAACTTACAAAAAGACAATAAAAGATTTTTTCGTACTTTTACCCTCGTACGCATTTTAAGTCATTGCAGGCTGAATGTTGAAGAAAGCTTAATAAACTTGCAACAAGTGTTCCGGGTCTCATCTCGATTCAAAAGGCAGTTGTATCATAAATAACAGTCTTACAACTCCAAGCATTTCTGATTTGTTTAGTAAGAACTGCTTCTTTGTTTTATTACAAAAATTTTAAAGATAAAACAACATTGAATTCTGATCTTTCTTATGTGGCGAGATTTTGCTGCTGTTGTGGATGTAAAAAAAATAGAAACAATTGATGAAATAAAAGAGATGCAATAATAAGAGATTATTGGCAGCTGATGGTTCAAATTAGAATATTGCACTGAAGATCTACTTTGTCCAGTTTACATATTACGTACTTCTGGCAATGAAAATTTATTAGAATATCTTGTTTATTAAAAATTACAATCCATAATAATTTCGTAAAAATGTAAAACAGTTTTAACCTTATATTAATTTGGGATTAAAGAAAGGAACTAGTTCACTTCTTAGTCAATCCAGAAAAACACAACAATTCTCAAGCTCAAAAATGTGTAATTATTAAAGGATAAAAAGTTTCAGAAATTATTTTGCAAGAAAGTTAAGAACAGATTGTATATATTAATAGGGGTTTAATTTTGCTTATTGATATGAATTAAAATTCATTTTTATTTATTTACTTACTTTTGGCAAAATATCATCACGTAATTGGCTGTTGGAAATTTTTTTGTTAAGCTTTAAAAAGTAAAAAATTACTTTGCTCATGTATTTTTATTTAACAAATAAGTAATTTATATATAAAAAACTCACACACTTCATCTTCAGTATCAATATCTTTATCTCAGTATATTAATCTCCTCCGCTCAGGAGATTGAAATATTGAGATAAAGATGTTGATACTGAAGATGAAGTTTGTAATTTTTTATATTTATAATGTTTAAGAAGAAATTCGAAGTTTATAAGTAATTTATTTATTTTTATTTATCTTATTTATTTTATTTTAGTGAAGAAAGAAACCTTTTCGAATGCTGTTATCATGTGGAAAACTTCTTAAATTTGGATGATACTGTACTTGATAGAATTTTATTTGAAAGCCATCCAGAGCGTGTAGTTGATCGTTTACGAGATGAAAGAAGAAATCTAGAAGAAGCAAGAGAGTTGCTGCTCAAAATAAAAGACAGAAAACTGTACAAAGAACTTAGTTATATGTTCATAGACGATGAAATAGACGAGAAAACACTGAAAAGGGCAAGTTTTGCTTAATTAATAGTTTCAAATTCTAAAAAAGCAAATCATTATTTTCCCTTAAAGGAATCTTAATAATTAATCATAGCATTATTCTTATTCACTTACTTACTTTACTTATTCATTGTAACATGATATATAAGGAATTGAATATATATGACAAAATTAAAATTAGTAAGTATTACAAAATTAGTAAATTTATAAGTTGCAAAATTAATTTCTTTAATAATTATTTGAATCGATTCTGCCAAATACCCTCATGCGTATATATAGAATATATTATGGAAATTCGTAATCATTTTAGGCGATTTAGGATACGGCGTTTCCCTGAAGTCTCTAAGATTTCTGTGGATCAGATTTCTGATGCAGGTTTTCTTTTCTTTAAGATTTAGTAACAGTGAATTGTTTAGCACTATGGCGACTTAATAGAAAGAAAACAAAAGAAAAGCACACGTCAACTGCAGTTACCAAACAGTGATCCATACAAATCTTAGATGAAATCAGCGTTCAGCAATATCTCTTTGTTTTCGTAACCTTAATATTCTTCTCACATTCAACTTTCTGGCCGTCCCATCTACATCCATCTACAAGCATATTATTGCAAAGAATTTTAACACAACATCATTAGTCATTTTGTAAAGATTGGCTAATACAGAATTGATAAAAGTTAAAAAAATGAAAAAAATACCACATGTGTGGCACCGTAATTTTCTAGTAGTCACAAAAACACTCAAAGCATACGGCATCTTCAATGTTACTTATATATTCAGCATGGTAAAATATCTCTTTCATAAAATTTTAGGTTTCATTTTTAAATATTAACAAAAAAAAATAGAAAAAGAGATTTGTAACCTAAAAATTTGTCCTCCAGTAGATATGTGTAGAAAATACATACTTGATTCGCGTTTCTACGTTCTGTCCAATAGCGGTTTTATGAGTTTTTGATACCGAACATTACATAGAAATGTACTAAATGCAACTTGTCAGTGAACTTCGAACGAATTCTAAAAATTTTAACCATGTTTTAAGCTTAAAAATGAAGTAAGCTTATGGCTATTGTGAGAAATGCAATGGTCCGTTAATTTCGAATCCCCAAATACACACTGGTGACCATTGACGATAAAAAAAAAAACCGCAGTAACTTGAAAAGAACATGATTAATTTGTAGAAGTTGGTGAAATTCTACAGTACAAGGTGATTCAATTTAAGTATCCAATGCAGAATACTCTGGAGAGAGAAACAGTGAACGTCAGACTTGGGCTGCATACATTCCAGATCATGGGGAAAGATTTCTGCAATAAAAAAAAAAATAGTTCAAAATATAGGGGAAGTTTGACACAGCGAGCGGCACCAGTTGAAATTTGCATGACGCATCGAATGCATCAAATCAAGTATAAAATTAAGTGTTAGGTTAGTCGGTGACATTCTTCACGAGCGCAGATCGTTCTAACGTTGCCGGAACTCGCCTATTTACTTTTCAAGTTATTCTAACAGAAAGGTGAAAACGCTTCTGTAGCGCTTTGCCGCAAATCATTGTGGAAAGGTTCATCGACACCTTTGTGGAACATGGTTCATCGATTTGAGGAGACGGATAACTTCACAGTCCGAGCATGGGCGCTTGCATATAGGGCTAGATGGGACACTTGTTTCCCCCCCCCCTCCCTTGGAATTTGAAAAAAATAATATATTTTATATAGTTTCCTTCTCGTTCTCCTACTAACAGATATTTAGGAAATAATAAATTTTATTAAGTTATTATCTTTTTACTTCGCTTATTTTATGGAATTTTACAGGTATAAAATACATTGCCAAAATATTTTGTTCCTCCCCGCCCCCCCCCCGGAAAAATTTCTGAGAGCGCCCATGAGTCCGAGCAGAAAGAGGGCGTAAACCTAAGATACCTCAAGTGGCTGAAGACGTTGCAACGGCAGTAGTTGTACAATCACGTGAGAATGTTGCAGGTACGTGTGGTGCTCGTGGCATAGCAAGGCGGGTAGATATATCGTACACAACAGTATGGAGATGTTTGTGCAAAGCATTTCATAGCTATCCCTGTAAGCTCGGAAGAATTGCAATCTGGAGATGGCGATATCCATAAAACGTTTGCTTTAACATTCCTGGCACAAATGCAGATGGACGAGGATTGACCCTGGAATATCCTGTCAAATGATGAAGCTCATTATCATGTTTGTAGAACAGTGAACACGGAAACTGCCGCATCTGGGCTATTAGAGAATCCTCGTCAGTTTCCACAGAATCTCTTACATTCACAGTATGGATAGGGTTTAGGCCACAATTTTGATCGGCCCGGATTTCTTTGATCTGTACGATAAAAGCAAATCGTTATCGGCACATGTTGAACAGTGTCATTCCGCACCTCCAGCAACAGGATGCCTTAACAGGACAACATTTATGCTACGTAGAGCACGTTTCCACACAGAATGTCATGTTAAACAGTTGCTGCGTCGACATTTCACATAGGATAGAATCATCATTCGCTCATTTCCAATAAGATGGCCACAATGTTCACCAGATCTTAATCCCTGTGAGTTTTTACTTACAAAAGCATGGTTTATAGGGGCAACATTCTTCACATGTCAGATTTAAACACCGTTCGATAATACTTTGTATGCCCTTGTTTACTGTTCACGCACCCATCCAGTTCATTCTACTGTAATTGATATACTCAGACAGCGCCATATTTTCTCCTGTCGATCATTTTTTGAACTAATTCTTTTTATTGCAGACATCTTTTTCCCATGATCGGGAATATATACAGTCCAAGACTGACGATGTGTAGCCCAATGGTTCTCTCTCCGTTGCGCTCTGCATAAGATTACTTTAATTTGAATCACCTTATATATTGTACATTAGCTAAGGACACAAAACATTTTTTTTTTTTATGAAAAAATGATCTATTCCTTTAACGAGCTCATAAAGAACCACATCGAAAATAAGATATCCATTAAATAGCCAGAATACCTCAATATGAGATGTGGTTATCCCTAAGGCTAGGCGAACACGTAGCGATTTTATGGCAATATGATTGGGACAAGTTGGCCCAATTTGATTGCGGCCAACTTTATCAAGCGCGAACACAGAGTTTTTCCTGAACCAATATTGCCCTGAATATGTATAGTTACGGAGCTTCTCACTAGGGAGAGCTAAAGAGAGAGCGTGTTTTCGTACAGAATTGCTATAGTATTAAACGCCCTCCCTCTGTAGAAATCAATTACGATTCTTTCATTATCAATTGACAAAATGTTGTTGTTGGAATTATCTGTTTTGGGCCGACACATTTTGCTGATTTTCAGCCTTGTTTCTCAAAGAAAATGGCCGGCGTGAGTGACTGAATTTCCGATGTTCAAAGTCCCGCCTCCTTCGACGTCAGCATTGTCACATGATTTCATCCGTTCATTTGATTCGCTTTCGTACAACCAATATTTTGAGCCAACTAATATTGGGCCAATATTGTTCCTTTGGTACTGACAATAAAATTGGGGCAATATTGTTCAGGTTGGGGCAATCAAATTGGGGCAAACTGTTGCCAGCAATCAAATTGGACCTGATTGTCCCAAAATATCGCCTCGTGTTCGCCCAGTCTAAAGCAATGTAGATCTCTCAGCGATATTTTATGCTGTTAATGATTGTGTCTAGGAGCTCTAGGTAGCAATGATAATTGTTCTTTTGTAGCTCTTCTAAGCCTCTCAAGGTCCTATCTCGCATGAATAGGATTAAGGTTAGGAGATCTGGCTAGTCGATCCAATACGTACAACAGTCTCCTCTTTAAGATATTGATTTACCAGTCTAGATCAGTGCGGACGTGCATTGTTCGATTTGTATGAGAAATGTAACCTATCTTTGTACCTCCGTAAGAGCTAAAGTAGGCATACAGGACATCATTCGAGTATAATCCATCATTCCTCTTGGAAGCAAATAATTATCCATGCATAACTGTCCTTTTCATGTATGTTAAAACTCGAATTAATTAAAGTTTATTTACAAAATAAGAATCTGATAACTTATAAATATGAGAAATGAGATTTAAAAATCTCCTGGTAGATAATCTCTAAAATTCTGTTAGATAATAGAGCCCTCTAGAAAAAAAAATAAAGAAATAGTAACAAAAAAATAATTTTATAGCAGAACCAAAAAAAAATACAAAATCAATTACAAATTAATTCAAAATTTAAATTACTTAAAATAAGATTTTTATAATAGTTGTGAATTGAAATCAAACTAATAACAAAACATTTCTGTTTTCATATTTCAGGAAGTGAGAGAACATTTTCATCTTTTGTCTGGAGATAAAGCTGTAGTTAGAGTAAGGTTTATTTTATCAACTAATCTTTTTATTAAATAATAAAATGAAATCTAGATATTCAAAAAAATCTAATTTTCCAAACTTTAAGATTGTCTGAAGTTCTGATCTCTCAAATATGTAACAACCTGATCTTTCGACATCGCAATCAATCACCTTCTACATGGAATAGTAATGAATCGAAGGACATAAAAATATACGAATAAAATCAAGTCACTTGATTTTTATTATTCACTTGAGACGCTCCAAACAGTCTAGGGTTAGAAAGGTCTCTGTCAAGCCGTTGTATCTATAGTAAAGTTGGGAGAGACGACACATATAATGTAACTTCAAGAAGGGTTTGCAGTAGACTGCAGCGCATCACATGACCAAAACCCGAGGCCAGTCTGAGCTTCAGTTTGTGTAGAGTGTTTGTGCTGAATTGATATATGAGATTTTATTGAGGTTTTCTTTCCAATGATACAGCCAGGTTTGTGCTCGAATTTTCGTTGACTTTGCGAACTTGTTTAGTTAATAGCCCTTTTTTAAGGCCTCTTTAGCTATAATTCACTGTGTAAACATGTAAATAGAGTAAGCAAGGTTATGTACCGGTCACCAATGTCTTCGGTCCCAATTGGTGGAAATGGCGATGTGTGTGTCATCTGTCCCATCACTTGGGGAGAGATGACACATCTAAAAAGGGGAGAGATGACACGTGTCATCTCTCTCCCCATTTTTATTCTTTTTCTTTTATTTTTGTCTTTTTATTTGTTTTAGTTTTTTTAATATTGTTTCTTTTTGAGTAAAAAATATATTTATATATATATTGAATTTATATATATATTCTCTTCAGTCAAAAAAAAAAAGCAAAAAAAGTTTAACTTCTAAATTATCTAAAGTATTCAGGGAAAAATCCTAATTGATACAGTAATAAGAATTAAAACTCAACTTCGGTGAAGGCCCATACATAATGGTACATAGGCCTTCCTTTGGTTCAAAAGCCAAACATCATGCAATGCTGTCTCGTAAAACCGAACTTTTAAGACTAAAACCAAATTCTCCGCCATGTATGCATCATCCTACTGAATTCCATAATCCTCTCTCTCTCCTTTTTGAGGAAAAGAATCCATGGAAGCATCTTCCTTCAATCTCAAACGCCGATAACCAAAAAAATAAAAAAAATATCACCGATAACGAAAAACAATCGCCATTATCGATACATGTCACCAATGGAAAAGCATTAAACAATGACGAGCAATCAGCCTTGTTTGTAGTTTGAAAGATCATATACGATAACAAATAAGCATCAGCTAAGTGGAACTCGTTGAGAAGAAACCCTGGTAACCTACAAGTTCAGTTCATGAAAGAAAAGCTTTTGATGACGTAATTTCCTTAAGATTGATGTTTCCAGGACGTAATAGCGCCATCTGTTGCTAAAATCCTTAACTGAATCTTATAAACATTACGAAAACATTCTAGTTTTGGTATTTTCTACAGTTAGGAATACATTATTGTTGGAAATATTTATATATATAATTGTTTGTTGAATAAACATTGAATAATTAAAACTAAAGTGAAGAACATTAAATAATGTGGCGATAATAATACAAAAAACAATGACACGAGACGTGCATTATGTGACAACAAGAAGTAACGAGGATACGTTGATGGATGCATATTAAGTGAATTTCAACTCCAATCCGAAATGTCAAACTAGGATTAATTACGTACCTAAATTTATTGTTTGAAACGCAGGTACCAATACATCCACAATTCTTTCATGTTTCAAACAAGCTTTACGGATAAAGTATTAAGAATACCGTAAGTTTGTTTGGAACAGACGCACAGCAGACAGGATATATTCAAAGGAATCGATTTAATGTGTATATCCAACTATTTAGTACAAAAGGAAACAGATACAGTGCAATATAAGGAAGTAAGTGATGTATTTTGAACATTTATAATCGCATTTCAAGTGATAATATTTTAAGGAAAAATTCATCAATAACAGAAAGAATCTGTTGATATGCTGTTAGATGACGAACATTCTTGTTAGTGGTTAATACTCAGTGTATATTTCAAGAATACTAGTCATAATGGACCTAATGATCATTTTGAACTTTACCGGAACTGAATTCTTTACGTTAAAAAAACACAATGCGTGTGAAATAGCTACGCTAGTTTAATGTGTAAAGCATTCTAGTTTCATATAAATGTTTTAAACTTTTAATGTCTTGGAAATACTCTTATTTAAACTTATCTATATATGACGTATAATAATTACCTACAAAATAATAATTAAATTTGAAATAATTAGAAACGTTCCACACTATTCCCCTTGCTTGGCTATGCAAAGTTTGTCCTTTCTTGATCATGATTATGCGATTACCAAACGACGCCATCTTGGACTGATTGCTCGGAGTTCAAGTCGATGACGTCATGACTGGTGACGTATGTTCCAGACAAAATCGATCGCTGCGTAATGACCAAATACGGCAAATCCTTTTTTTTTTTTTTGCAAAATATTGTAAATATTATCAAACACTTTGTTAAGATTACCTATAAACCAAAGAAAATGTAAGTGTTTCAAAGCCATGCCCAGACACAGCCTGTAGTAATTCATAATTATTATTTTTTTGTTATTTCTTTTCATTTTAATACATCTTAATTCTTTCAATTTTATTTTCCTACAGCTAGATGAGATTAATTACGGAAAGAAGGATAAAGATCCTATTCAGGATGTCAAGTTCTACAACAAAAATAATCAAATATGTCCTAGGGTCAACAAAAATTTTGGCTCTGAAATAATTCCATCGCAGTTCAAACAACGAATGATTTCTTGTATTTGCAAATCAGATTCTCTAGAAGATCAAGTTGCAGTACAACGTGAATTCCACGAATTGTGTGGAAGAATGAATGCTATTGACACCTTGAATTTGAGAGATTAATTGAATGGGAAAAAAATGAATTCATTACAATAATGGAAAAATAATTTTACTCAATAATTTGATGGATTTTCTTGTTTTTTTTTTTTTTTGTTATTGGAGATCCCAGACAACTATTCATAACACTTAGAAAAAGTCGCTAAAATACCTATCGGTTAAATTATCGTTTACCTTTTTTTTCCATTTTAAAGGTTTTTTTGTTTACTGTTATTTTATTGAAAATTCAGTTTTCTATAGTGTAATCTTAAAACTTAATAACATTGAATTTGTAGTCTCTTAATAAGAAAACAAAATACAGACAGAGTTTTTCGGCATTTATATAAAAGTAAAAAATTTTCGCTTAATTGGCCAAAGAGATTAAGACACTAACTAAATTTAAATGATAATTAGCAAGTGATTAATTGAGTACTTATTATCAACCTGATATTAACTTTAATTTGTACTCTGAAGCTGCTACTCATTCTGATAGTGTGTGGTTATTTTAAATTGAAAGGACATTTTCGACCAAATCTTTCTTCACAAAAGGAATAAATGAAACAATTTGATAAATGTACAATCAGGAATGGAATTACGAGAAAAGAGGTTTGGATTCTGTCCCTCCCAGAGTTAGGTCATGGAAAGATTTGAGATGCCGACAGACCTTTCAGCAATATTCTGCAAGAAAATTTTAAACTTTAGAAATTTTTAAATCTGATTTATTTTAAATGATTCATTACTTTGAATTTTACTTTGCTATGTAAAATAAAGACCAAATGATGTTGATTCGAAAACTATGAGAATCGAGAGAAAATGAAAAGCACTATTTCTTTGACAATCTATTGGAACGTCAGCAGATCCATCACCGAATTCGATTCAAAAACGATATTATTTGGACAATTCTTTTTGTTTTGTTTAGAAGCCTGTTTTGTAGGATGCCAGACAGTCAAAAAGAGTTTAAATCACATTTGAAATCTCAATTCTAAAACGGAGATAAATGAAATATATTTGAGACTGCCCTTCCTAATGGGCCTGACGGTCCAATAGACTGTCGAAGAAATTATCCCTAAGGCAGAATGTGTACTCTACGAAAAAAAGAGAAAAGCACCATGCTTCGAATACGATCGGTACACTAGGTTTGTTGTCTCTCTCTTATAAACTGTCTGAACATTCTGAGATATCACATTGGTTTCAACCATTGATGTTTACACAATTTTAGGGAAAATCATTTGAGGCCAGCGGAGAATTGAATTTTCAACATGAAAATGGATGAATTTCCCTATTTTAAATGTGTATTTATTGTTTTTAGTTTTAATTTTTGGAGGTGTCACATTGCTCTTCACTATTAATTATTATGACCTCTGTACTGAGACCTGGTGTTTACTTGTGATGTATGTATGTATGTATGTATGTATGTATGTATGTATGTAGTGAAGGTGGGTGGCAGAAGCCAAGCACTGCGACTAGAAGTCTAGTGTACAATCCCACGGAAATATGGACAGATGGAGAGAAAGACTGAGAAAGTATGGTGGGAGAAGTGCAGGGGAAACGGGAGAACCCCGAGAAAAACTGCCCAGCGCGGATAGTCCACCATCACGAAACCCACATGAGAACCGAACCTCGAGGTGAGAGGCCAATGTCTTAGCAACAACGCCAACTGCGCGGCCCTTACTTGTGATATTCTCAGCCAATGTAGCATGAAACGACCGTTCTTAGATATCACATTGTAAACACTTGGTCTTAACCATTGATGATTAAAAATGGTATTTCCTCGTGACAAGTTTAGTTTATGTCTATGATATAAAAAAATTAATAGTAACAAAAAAATATTAATTTTTTAAACTTGAATACTTTTAGATTAGAATTTCCGATGTACTTCATTTTGGAACAATGGAAATAGTAATTCACCGTTTTATAATTGTTCTGAAATCGACTTGCCGAAAACTTAACCAATCAGTTCTTACCCAAGAAATTTGTATAGGAGAGGGAAATCAGTATTTTATTATTATTATTATTATTATTATTATTATTATTATTATTAATCATTACATGTGCGCTTCGTTCAATGAGAAATTCTATTTACTTATTAGAATTTTTAATCTTTCATAATTGTTTAGAGATTCATTCAAATTCAAATTGTAAATTTCAGATTGTAAATTGTGATATCCGTTTATTACTTTTAATGCTGTTTTTAAAGAAGCTTAATAGCAATGTATGATCCTATACTATCAAAGTTAACGTTTTCATACTGCAAACTGTCAAAATTGTTTTTTGTTTTTTTTTAAATTGTAAACCCTTCTCCATGTAAATTAATAACATTATGATTGAAAAATAATAACATTTCATTTCATTATAATATAAGTAACTGGCTCGCTTTTTGTGATCAATAAATTCAATAAAGCTTATCAATTTTTTAGCAGAAATCTTACAAAAAATTCAATATGTAATGAAATTAATTCTGGCTTGGTTTCTGTGTAATTCAAACCTTATAAATGTAAATTATTTGGTTTAAATAAAGTTGAAAAAATGTTCAAAAAGAAGTATTTTTTGGTTTTCTTACATTTAAATTGACACCTAATTTGCTATGCATTCGGAGTAGACAAGTCCTTCTTTTGATAAAGAATTCTTAAAAAAAAAATCTAAATTTTCCCAAAAGAGTTGAGGAGGACTTTCAAAGGATGCAAAGATTCTGTCATACAATATCTATAAGATGCTCAAAGGGCTGCCGATGACAAGAGATAAGGATGATGATCAAAAATTTTATAAAAATGTAAATTTTATCTTGAAAACGGACCTAAGGGGTTTTGATAAAATGATAAGATCTACCGTCTTTTCGGGTGTGAGAAAGCGATTTAGCTAGGTCTCGATTTCGGGAAAACTCATTTCGGGTGTAAATGATTGACCTGGGACCCGGGTATTAGGTTACTGTCTACAGTGTTCTTACTTTATTTTCGTTTCATTTTATTCTTAATAAATTCGTGTTCTGGGATTTTTACGTATAATAAAATAATAATTTTAGTTTTACCTGCAATAAAAACTTCCTTAATATAAATCCTGCAATATAAATTTCCTTAATAATAATTTTTAAAACTTTTTCCTTTCAAGACTCGACGCGTATATTCACTGCGGAGCTGTACATTTCCAAGAAAGGGGGGGTTAAATAAACAAGTGATTGTCTATAGTGTTCTTACTTATTTTCGTTTCATTTTCCTGAGCAAAGCTCGGTCTTCCAAGTACTTTATCCTATTTAAATTCACGTTTTATTTCTGGTGCCCTAATTACATTATTGATGACATTACATTAAATTACGATGGCAATATTTGCCATGATTATTTATCGTTAACTAACAGCCTAGTTACTAATTCATTTTTTTCTTCTTATTCAAAGATTTTGGAATTCGATTTTTGGTAGTAAATCAGAAAATCCAATCGACAAAGTTAAATTTTATAACATAGAGTCTCCAGAACAAATATTTAAAGGAAAGCTTCACCGATATGGTTTCTGAAATGTTACCAAATTGTTTCAGTGAACGTACAATCTACTGCATCTCGAAGAACCGCCTCGGAGAAAAGAACCAAGAAGCAAAAGATTTGTTTTACAATATATTTCAGAAATTCTTCAAAATCACTGAAAGTATTTAGGAAATTTAAAGCATCTTCGAATATAGAGCAAGAAATCAACTTGTTTAAATTTGTTAGTTTGCAAGGTCCAATATAACGAAGAAGAAAATTACAAAAAGCTTAGTAGGGTTAGATTACTAGAGTTAGATTATCTGATCATTGAAAACATTTACCATTAATCTAATCATCGATTTATCAATTATAGTTGTGATATTTCACTATTCGATTCTTAGCAATTCATGTTGGTTTACTATTCCTTTCCTCCAAACTCCTCCATTTTTTTTTTAAGCCCAATTATTATTGATGTTTGCTGGGGCCACTGCTTTATCTTCTCCAATATGCACGCTACTCAATCTGTTATTTTGGCGTTGATCTGAAACATTCCTTTTATAAAATTTGGAACTAAAGAACAAAATGAGTAATCTATTACAATAATTGTGTAAGATTCACTTTGGAGAATCCGAAAGACTTGTGGGATACCAAGAGAAAATTAGAAGCAGACTATTTTCAAATGCAACTCTTAAATATAGAAAGAAATTAAAATTAATATAAAAGTAAACAGCAATTCAAATTTAGCAATAATGAAATGGACGACATAAACTGACACCAAATCAGAACATTATTCAAAATTTCATTGCTTTATTTACAAAGTTTCAACCCTTAAAAAACAACTCTTGAATTTATACACAGCAATATTTCGACAATCCTCGACAGTTTGTGAAATTTTCTATTTTTGGACAAAGTGATATTGCTATCTTAAAACAGCATGTTCTATTAAAATGTATTCTAAAATCTTTATGTCCAAAAGAAGCAATTGTAACAGTAAAACGAGATTATTATTATTATTGTTATTATTATTATCGATTATAATTTTTACCTACTTAAAAATATCAATATTATATTTTCAGTATATTTTAAATGATTTCTTGATAGAAGTTATTTTATGGATTTCTGTATAAAACGGCATTCTTTCTTTTTTCTTTTTGTTCAAAATTTATCAACATTTAGGATGTATTTTTCATAAGTTCTTAGCATGTGGATTTTCCAGGGCTTTGGAGCGGAGCTCGGAGCTGGAGCACGGAGCAGTGAAGCAATAGGTTTCTGCCCGGAGCTGGTGAGGAGCCGGAGCGCACGAATTCTTGACTAGGGTCCTCAACCCATTGTGCAGGGACATCGATGTCGAGTTCTCGGCCATCATGTTTCTCAGTTTCTTCCTTCAGTGAAATAATTTCGGTTTTATTTATATTATCAGAATTAGAAACGATTTCTCTGTTGTTGAATTATTTTTTTACAGTAAACGTCATGTTCGCTGCATTGTCAACTCAAAATTTCATGTAAATATTTTAAAAAATTAAACTTTTAAATTTGTACTAATAAAAAAATCTGGAGCAGTGGAGCCGGAGCGCACAAGTTCTTGACTGCTCCACTGCTCCATATTTTTTTATTAGTATAAATTTAAAAGTTTAATTTTTTTTAATATTTACATGAAATTTTGAGTTGACAATGCAGAGAACATGACATTTAGTGTAAAAAATAATTCAACAACAGAGAAATCGTTTCTAATTCTGATAATATAAATAAAACCGAAATTATTTCACTGAAGGAAGAAACTGAGAAACATGATGGTCCAGAACTCGACATCGATGTCCCTGCACACTGGGTTGAGGACCCTAGTCTTACATTGCCAACATGACTGCTTGAAGATAATTCAAAAGTTCAATTGATGAGATGTGGCATTCACACACTTCAGTTTGCAATCTGGGGTGACTTGAAGAAAGACCCGCCAAGAAATTTTTAGGGAAAATACGACAAGTCATTGTCAAATTACGAACTCTAAACATTCGCAGTATTTCTTCTAAAATTATATGGGCTAACCCAACCTTTGGATACTGTGAATGGTTGGGATTCAACGTTTGCAATGATTGATCGTCTACTTGTTTTTAAGCATTATTGTGAACTAATAGCTGCGGCTAGAGCCAGAGAATTGATATTAAATAAAGCTGAATGGTACGAAACTAAGAATATAAAAGATCTGGCAAAGCCAAATTTTACCCTTCAAGCAGCTGGCATAACTCTGTGAGTTTACATGACGGAGTGGCAAAAACTTGCAAAATTTCTCCAAGACAATGGAGGGCAAATTGCTATGGGCATTTTGATCTCCATGCGAAAACGTGAAGAAACACTTTTCCAAAACACCCATTTCCTTGCTGGAGTTTATGTAGATCCCCGATATAAGATTTTACTGAGTTCGTCGCAAACGATAAAAGCAAAGAAGGACTTTTGGATATTGTCCGAAAAACTAAAGAGTTTTAAACGTTTTGATCTGAGACAAGAGGGTGAAAGGTTGGAATCCTCAACAATTGAATCCAAGCAGCCACATCGAGGAGCTATTGATGGTTTGAAGCTATTAAGGGTTACCCATACCGAATTCAAGCTGCCTGCAGAGTATATTGGGCATGCTCACTACACAAGTCACTGTCGAGTGACTATTTTCTGCCTTAATCGATTCAATGTTTTCTAATATAAATTCTCTGTCCTTCTGACAAAAATTCGCTTAGATGAAGTTCAACCAAAAGCCACACCCGCAAGAAAAGTAGTTCTGTTAATGTTCCCCTTAAAATTGATATTAAATGAAGATGACTTACTGTATGATGATTAATAAAGTTTTTAAAAAAATACGCTTGTTTTTTAATATTATTTTGATCTTTGATAATATGAATTAAAAAATTTATTTGGAGCATGGAGCGGAGCAAGGAGAAAGTATTTTGATGTCGGAGCGGAGTTGAAGCGGAGCAATTACAAATTTCATCTGCTTCAAAGCCCTGGTATATTCAAACTTCCAAATGAAATACAAACTGAAATTGGATGAAAAGCCTATGAATGAATAACACGTAAAGACAATAACACTTTCGTAAGTGCAATGATGAATGTATTTTATTCATTTTTAAACGTTAACTCAACTATGTTGTATTGGAATTCGGAAAATTACAACATCTAATTTACATCTATAAAAGAAAGATTTAAAAAGAAATCAATTTCTTTTTAGTAACTTGAACCTGTGTGACTCCAACAAAATCTGATAAAACTCTGATTTGTAACACCGTGTGTTTCGTTTAGTTGCCTATTGCAATAACTGATAAACAAAACCACATCCAAATAACTTTCATAAATCTTCTATGTAATCAGTTGCTTGAACTGAAAAATCTAAATAATTCCATTTTGAAGACTTACAAAAAAAAAAGTCATCCAATGACAAATGAAGGTTAATATAATTAGATGCAATTGTAATTGCTAGATGTAATATTTCAAAATCTTATTTTATTTAAATAGCATTCATTAAATCTTGCTTTTAATCTTATGTTTTGAGTTTGGTTTATGATTAATTTCTAATAATTTAACTTTAATTTCCATACTAATTAATCAATTTATTCCCTTTAATAACTTTAGTCTTTTTGGATTAAAAAAAAACTTAATCCAAAAAGATTAAAGTTATTAAGGGGAATAAATTTAACGTGCCGCAAAATTTAGACTAAATAAAACAAGAAAAAGGTCGACACAAACTTAAACAAATTGCCTTTCTGATTCGATTATCGGGAAGGAATGGGGAATGGCCGTGTCGTCCTACAGGGGACTCATCAACCTGATCTCCGCCTTCCCCGACAAAAGACCCAGAAAGGCAAGATCATATATGAAGGCTACCGTCACACCTGGCAGTGGCCCCCGAAGAACAAAAAAACGCAATAAATGTTGTGCTAACTTGCACAACTAATAACCTCTTCCTAATGAAAGATAGGACTGCAGGTTATTTATTACTAAGAAACTTAATTGAAATAAATTTAACGTGACGCAAAATTTAGATTAAATAAAACAAGAAACAAGGTCGACACAAACTTAAATTGGCTTTTTGATTCGATTATCGGGAAGGCATCGGGAACGGCCGTTTCGACCTTCTGGGTCTTTTGTCGTTGAAGGCGGAGATCGGGCTGATGAGTCCCCTGTAGGACGAAACGGCCGTTCCCGATTACTTCCCGATAATCGAATCAGAAAAGCAATTTGTTTAAGTTTGTGTCGACCTTGTTTCTTATTTTATTTATTAAGGGGAACTTTTGCAATTATGAATTATTCTCTAAACATTACTAAATTGAATGTTTCATGATGATTTCATTAACAGAAAGAACTGATTCAAATAATTTTTACTCTTTCAATGTTTTATGATATTATATACTTTTGTGTAAGTTTTCATCTGTAATAAAAAGCAAATGTCTACTTGATTGTTTCAATTATTTACAAAAGTTCCATTGATGACACCTTAGTTAATTGAGAATCACTTTTTTCAATCTTTTATCTCATTTCTATTTATGATTTTTCAGCCTTACTTTCTCAGACAAATGACTTCATCAAATCAGTCAATTTACGTGTATCTCCCTCCCATAACTAAACCATCCATCCTGGAAACTTTTTACGGAATATTTTCGCGCTTTTCTTCAATAAAAGCTTCAAGTTTGTAAAATGAGCATGTATAGAGCATGTATATTTCAGTGCTTAGTACAGCCAAAGAGAATGGACAATCTTAACTTACAGTTGAGCGTTCTTGTTTCATCTGAAGTTTAAAACTTATCTTTTCCTTCTCTAGTTTATTTATATAAATCTTCAATGTATACTTCAGCACTGATACAAGACCTTAAAATATCCACCATAATTTGACGTTTTCTATAGTATGTGTATCTTAAATTTCTAAGTTTATCCTTTTCCCTAGATCTGCTATCCTTGTAAAGCATCACATCTATCAGGAAACGTCTACCAAATCTGACAAGAACACTACAGATATTGTTTAGCATAAAGGGATCGTCTCAGAGACGTATGTAGGATTTTGTTTCGAATGTTTTAGGAAAATGATCAGCATAACCAAAATAAAAAACAAAACATCATTTTCAAAATTTTGGGGAAGTGGGTGGGGGGGTGATGTTTAAGAGCCATTCAACTTGCAACCAAAGCAAAGAACAAAAAACGAAAGAAAATAAGAGTTCATCTATAAATTTTGAGATTTGGTGTGGGAACAGGAAAGTCCAAGTTCGCCTTTTTGTCATTTCTGAAACTAATTTACATCTTCACAATGGTAAAAAAACTGCATCGCTTCAGTTTACAATCTGTAAATTTTCACTTGAGTTAATTGCACGGGAAACTTTCTAAATCATATGATTCTTGTGCCATTAAATACAAAGTACTTTTTCAAAAACACAATGATTTTTAAAAATAAAAATCAACATTTCTCTATTTAGTTCTTGTTCCATTGCACGCAGTTTTTATGTATGACAGTAGAATGTAAAACGAGATGCATTAAAAAGGTATCAAGAACAATTAACCCAACAAACAGAAGCCTTAAAAAAGTCCTAACCTGTTGCTCATAATGAAGCCTTAAAAAGGTCATAACAATTTGAAAGGCGACAAAGTTAGTTACGAATGATCACAGTTGAAACTTTTCGCTCAGTTTCGAAACCACTTTGATTCAACAGTTTTCCTTTTTCATTAAAACGTGTTCTTGCTGTCGCCATCTTTTCCTAATAATGAATAAAAATTGTGATTTAATCTGTGCCATTACATCATTCATTGAATTTACGATGATGTCATAAAATTTAACTACTTTAATTTCAGATGCTATATAATTAACACTAATAAATTGATAAGCTTTTTATATATGGTTCAAGATAATTAATAATAATTCTTATTTTCTTCACTGTTCTTTTAGAAAAGATTTCTTTGAAGAAAATCAAAGCTCTCGTGGAAGTGGCACTGTTAAAACATTCCATATTTCAATATTTCCATGAAATGTCTCAGAAATTTGTCAGATATTTTGTGATTTCAACTTCAGTTCAATATTTCATCTTTACTCTGACAAAATCAAATCGTGTTTTCGCTTATTTTGATCAGACAGGTTAAATTAAATAAAATACATTTGTTCACTATTTACAAGTACTCTATGTACACTTGCCAAATTTACGTTGAAACCCGGGTGTGTACGTTTCACTTCTTTTCATTGTTCAGCGACTAACGAAAAACAATCTGAAGGTTCTGAGAGGATCTCCTCTAGAACTTCAGTTTATTTCGGATATTCTATTGATTGTAGAAGCAAAGTAAAAATCGTCCTAACAATTGAGGTTATTTATCATTTTATAATATTTGGCTTCGTCATTTAATATAACCAAGCTGCAGAGTTTTTATTTAGATTAAATCTTTATTTAATGTCGCTTTTGTTTTAAAATTGTTTCAGAATAAAAATATTATAAGATCCTGCGAACATCCGATTGCGGCCTCGATTTCAACGAAATTTCAACATTATCGCTTCGCCTTCTAAATAATTTTATTTGTCGTATTATCTTCCACAATTTGCCATTCAATAAATTCCTTATACTAAGTTTTCCTATTCTGATGTTTTGATTTTCTTTTCTTAAAATTTTATAAGAAATGAAAACCGAAAAATCTAGAATGTTCATCTCCAGTAATTGAGAGAAAAATATCAACGGCTTTCGAAGCAGCATCTCAATTTCTAAACAAGTTGGGAAAAAAGAAATTGACTAATATTAAGGATGTACTCCACATTTCTTTCTTAACTCACATCTTCTTATCATATTATTAAAAACTTCTTACTTCATTAATTAATATAATGCTCCTTCATGAATGTTCTAGAATGATGAAATGTTCTATTGACATCTATTAATTGTTTCTGAAACAACTATTTAGTTGAATTAAAGTAAAAAAAGAACTCTCTCAAAAAATTTGCTAAATATGTTTAATAAATAAATATATTTGTGAAGTTGTGGAGTTGTGAAGTTTTTAATAATATTAAGGATCCTAATGTTTCATTTGCTTTTCCTCTCATATTGGTTTTATCCAATACCAGCATTTAGCTAATTCTGAATTGTTTTAGTATCTAGTCAATAATAGGTTAGAATGATGTTTTTGAAAAGTCTACAAAGTCCCTACAAAGTCTACAGAGGATAATGAAAAGTTAATAGAACTGCAGAAAGTAGAAGCAGCTTAATATAAAAAAAATACTTAAGACCGATTATGAACCATTCAAGTGAAGAAATTTGGAACGGAGCGGAGTTTCGCTGTCTTCTCACGAAAAAAAAAACTGCTCTTCTTTCTAATTTTGAAACTAGTGTTATTTTACTTTCTCAATTTTAACTAAACGTTCTTCTGTACGGAGCTGCTGAACAGAACTTGATTAAAAATTATCAGCTAAATACCAACATATGCACAACACGAAAATGCAGAAATACGGACCTTATATCTAAAAAAATACCTTAGGAATAAGGTATTTATACCTAAATAAGGACCTTATCATTAAAACAGACTGCTTATGAAAAATCAGGAATTCACGTTGTTCGTCATTTAGCATTAAATTACTATTCTGATGGTATTTACTTAAAATACAAATAATCTTTTACTGCAAATTCTATAACATAATACAAAAAAACACCTACCTTATCAACCAAGGAAAGGTTCCTAGGTTTCCAAAAATTACTGCGTCTGTCTATGTTTCCCCGACTTTCCTTTCTAACTTTCCAATCAGCTGAGGAATATTCATGTATCTCTATTATGTCGTTAGATACATCTTTACATAGTGCAAAAACACTACTAAAATGAAGAATAATATTTTAAAATTTTCATTTTTTTTTATTCAGTTCGTTTTTGTTATCGTAATTAAAAAAATTTTCCTTTACATTGTTCTAATCTTCTTTCTGTTATATACAAAAAACACAAATAAAAAATCCAATTCTCAAAAGTCCATGATTCGGCGGACATATAATTTGGCACTGATAATATCCTGCAGAGTTTGCTCTGCTTTTACCTTTTGATCTGGTGTATAGACAATACAACTCCCTTCGAAACTGTAATAGACCATAACGGGATAGTACAGGGGTTTACATTTGGCCACTTCAAAACTAAAGAAAATACTCGCAGTTGCAATGGGGATTGGATTCACAGGCGTCGGAGTACTCCACCGTACCTCATACTCATGGTATTTCACCAACGGAGTATCTCTTTCACCATTGTAAGTTATGTAATACATCCACTGACCGGGGATCTGCCAACTTTCCATGAATTCCTTGATTTTGGCGGAGGCTTTGCGAACTGTGAACTCGGAGACTGTGATCCAAGCACGGGCGTAACTTTCTCTTTTGAATTTTTCTGGCCTGAATGCTTCATAATCGCTTACTTCTTTTTCCAAACCTAGTTGTACTTCGTTCAGCACTGTATCAATGTACTTATTCACAAATTTCGTAAGTTCTGCATCTCGAGCCTGTTCTTCAGCAGATTGTGGCAAATCTGAATCATCATCTTGTGATTCTAAGATTACCAGTTTCTTTTTAACAGGCTTCGTGAGCTTCAATTCTGCCATTATAAAGTTAAAAATTCCTTTCTAAACTTGAAATTTTCCTCAAACAAAATTAATTTCACTAAAAAGTTATTACCTGTTAAAAAAAAAAAAAAAAAAAAAAAAACGCCGTTTTTAGCGGCGATGTGGAAAACGAACAAAAACGACTGATGTCTACATCATTACCAGGCAACTCTTTGTTGATATTCTTTTGATTGTCAATTCTCTAACAGTCACACATCGCGCGATTGTTGTTAAGTTAGGTTTACACGCACTACTTTGTTTGCCAATAGTCTGGTCTTTGTTCATCAGATTAAGACATAGACTCCAGCTATCATTACGTACGAACCCAACAAAGTCAAAGTGTTTAAGGATTAGGTTTCGCATTGTAAGTTTTTGCATTGTGATTCAATAACGTATACGAAATAGAATCCTAACAGTTCAGGCTGAAGTCATGCCATTAAGTTGTTACGAAGTTAGTAATAACTAATAATCATTCCAGTCTCTTTTTATTTAGTTTTTCCATATATTAAATAGATTAAGTTTGTTCTCAAGAGCCCTTCGTACAACTAAGTAATAGTGTTTATATAGAAAGGTACAAATTAATTCTGAATTATGATTTGTGGATAGTATAAATGGAACAAATTATTTCATAAAAGTAAGGGGAGAAGAAGTAAGGAAGAAATAGCACTTTTTCTTCTTTTCTATTAAGCTTTCGTCTTTTTACTAGAACCCAGTGATTATTGAAGTGCATCAATCATGACTACTTTGATTTTGGTGGACGGTGGGCTCAGCACTACCAAAATTCAAATGGTTAGTCCAAATAGTTATGCATATACATTTTAAGTAAATAAGAGTTTCTGATAAATAAATAATGTAATGATTATTGTAATATTGTGCTTCTTTAAATAACGCGAAGGGCGGTTGGCGCCTCCTATTCCAAACTCATTGCTTTAATTGCTTAACAGACAAAATTATCAACAGTCGCTTCTAACAGCATTTAACTGAGATCACTTAAACATTTACACACAATTACACTTTAATAGTTCTAAGAAACACCCATATAGTTTCAGTAACTTCAGATACTTAGAATAATAACAATGTAATGGTCTCACAATATTGTAGAAAATCTATAAAAAAAGTTCAAGAAATTGTACGTATAAATAGTTATGCCATAGAAATAGTACAGAAAAATGTAAAAAAATTTTCAGAGATGTGCCCTCTATATATAAAGGATGAATCCAAATTCGAATCTAGTTGTTATTCTGCCATCAATTGAGATATGGCTGCATTGTATTTAGCATGAGTTTTTTACTTTTTGTTAGTACATAAAATAGGTTTAAAAAAAATAATCAGTAAAAACTAGAATATGGTTTGCAGGTAAGCTTATTTGAAAATGGTTTTGCACGGTCTCTTACTAGAAAACCTAACCATAATCTGACTGACTAGGATCTTGAGATAACAGTATGCACTACCATGTGTTCGTGCTCGGATTCAGAAGTAGGTGTATCCTTACCAAAACTGGTCGTACAGTATTCTGCACTTTAGCCAAAAATTGGTAATCGTCTATGACCAATCTAATTATCTTTATTTACTTGGTTTTTCATTTAGACTTCGTAAATAGTGTTATATAGTTGACTGTTTGAGACCGGAATCCGAAAAACTTAAATTGTCTAATTAATGAACATAATTTATTTGAAACTATCTCTTATTTCATCATTTGCTGTATTTCAAATGGTTATTTACTATTTTATGAAAGTATTAGCAAATTCTGATTCTTGTTTATTCAGAATTTTGAATGAATGATTTACTTAGAGCCTAAGGAACTTACAGGACATTGTATTGATTCGAGATCTTGTGTTCGAAGGGATAGAGAATTAAATAAGGTCTTTAACATACCATTGCTTCTTTACCATTGCTTCTTCTCTACAACATACCATGTTGTAGAGTAAAATTTACAGATTTTATTTTATAAATTTTGTAATGCAGATGCAATCATCTGTTTAGTTCAGAAATGAAAATACGAACATTGTGTAGATAAGACAGAAACTTGTTTCTGGAAAGTTCTGCAAATAAATATTTCATTTACTTGCAACGAATGATGATGAAATTTATAATATAGGTTTAACCGTATTACTTTTATTTCGCTTTGCACAGTCTTTAGAAATATTTAGTGAACATAATTACTATGAGAATACGGACATATTTAATGAATGTTTTTTTCAATTTCAATTTCTAGCTTCACTTTCGATTAGGGGAAAACAAAGAGGAGCAGCAATGCCAGAAGCGATCGCATAATGCCCCACGGCTTCTATACAGAGCGAATGTTAAAATCTCGGAAACTTTACAACTTCAAAACCCCACAGAAAAAAATAGAAGCTCGCCATAGATTTGGGAGATCCCTTTATAATAAAAATGAACCAATCACTGTAAGATTTATTAGCAGGAGAATTTATAAATCCCGCTTTGTCTGTTCGTCCGTTGCGAGAAATTAATATCTCAGGAACGACATATGTTACAGACATGAGCTACAACTCGTTAAAAAGGTCTTGCCAAGCCTAGTTCACAGCCGTTGAAAACTCGTTTCTAGTTTGTGTGATTCTCAAGTTACAGGTTTCCTCTAGAATTGGATCTTAATTTATAAGTTTTATTAAAATCTGGTATATTATAAAAATTTATTTCTTCATTTTTTATATTGACTTCAGCTATAATTATTATATGAAGCTAATTTTCCTTTTCTCTTCTTGAAATAAATCTTACAATGATTGGTCTATTTTTATTATAATGGGATCTCCCAAATCTATCGAGAGCTTCAATGGTTTCTGTGAGGTTTTGAAGTTGTAAAGTTTTCGAGATTTTAACATTCGCTCTGTATAGAACCGTGGGGCATTATGCGATCGCTGCTGGGATTGCTGCTCCTATCTTGCTGATTTTTTTTTTTTAATTCTGTTGTACGTACTAACGAAAAAAACAAAAAACTCATGATATTTACAATGCAGCCATATCTCATTATTGCAGCATCACAACTAGATTCGAATTTGGATTCATCCTTAATATGTAGAGGGCACAACTCTGAAAACTTCTAAATTTTTCTGTACTATTTCTTTGGCATTACTATTTCTATGTACAATTTCTTGAACTTTTTCTTAGATTTTCTACAGTATTGTGAGACCATTACATTGTTATTGTTCTAAGTTTCTGAAGTTACTGAAACGATATGGGTGTGTTTCTTAGAACTATTCAAGTGTAAGTGTGTGTAAATGTTTTAGTGATCTCAGTTGAATGCTATTAGAAGCAACCGTTGATCATTTTGTCAGTTAAGAGAAAGCAATCAGTCCCATTCATTAAAGCAACTAACCGCTCTCTGCGTTATTTAAAAAAAACACAATATCACAATAATCATTACATTATTATTTACTTAGAATTTATATGCACACAACTATTTGAACTAATCATTTGAATTTTGGTAGTGCTGAGCCCACCATCCACCAAAATCAAAGTAGTCATGCTTGATGCACTTCAATAATCACTGGGTTGTAGTAAAATACGAAAGCTTAATTGAAAAGATTACACAGGTCTGCAAAAAAAAAAAAATTCAGCTGCATGGGATATTTTTGCTGAATTATATGTTTTAAAGGTCGCAGATTCTAAAAATGGCTTCCATAACATCCCATCACGTACAGATTTTTTGCAAAATAAAGATACATTTTTGATAAGAACACTTATTTATTACAATGAACTAAATATATTATATTTTCTTACAACTAATCAAAAAATTGTTTCTGATATTTATACATTATTTTAGGTCTACTCTTTTTTCTTATGAAACCTTTTCTTCTTCTCTTTGATGCTTTTTGTAACTCGTTTCCGATTTCCTTCTGTGGTTTCTCGATTGAGCATCCAACAGTAGTCAGCTAACATATTGACATCCCATTTTCCTTGGTAACATCTCTCGATATCACGGATATCCTGGTGAAATCTTTCACCCTGTTCTACACTGTAGGCTCCCAAGTTTTCGGGAAAATAGTCAATATGGGAGTGTAAGAAATGAACTTTTAAGCTCATTTTGCATCCTTGAGCTTCTTACGCTGCCAGCATGCGTTGTACAATGGTTTTGTAATCAGGGTCCCTAGTATTCCCCCAAAACTTGTGCACTACATTCTTAAAGTAGTCCTACCCTTCTTTTTCCTTTTCTCCCATTGTTTTCGAAAAGAGGGGATCAGATAAAAGTTTTCTTACGTCGCGGCCAGTGAAAACTCCCTCTTTTAACTTGGCTTCAGACAGTTTCGGGAACTTGGAACACAGATATCTGAAACAATCCCCATCTCTTGGCAGTGACAAACTGCTTTATGAGCCTCAATTTAATATGAAGAGGTGGTAATAACACTTTTTTCTGATGGAACCAAGGTCGTATTGATGACGTTTTTCTTGCAGGGGGTTAAACTGTCTCTGTCTCTGTGGATCTGATATTTCAGAGCCATGGGACACTGGACGAATAGTTGCGTCAAGTTTAGGGTAAGATATTTTATTTTTATTTTTTGTATCAAGTCCTTTCACATCTACTGAACAGAAGTAGCAGTCAGCTGTGTGATTTTTCTGTTCATGCCATATCATAGCAATGCCAAAACGAAATGAGTTTTTCTTACCCTTAAACCACAAACGAAGGTCTTCCTCGCATCGGCAGCACACCTTAAGCAGAGCCCAGGCTTTGTCTTAATCTCCAAATTTCAATTAAAAAACGCAAAATAAACTTTCTTCACAAACTCACTTATGTTTCTTTGTTGACTTTTCACTGTGTATTCACCACAAACATAACAGAACCTGTCGGGAGAAATTACACAATCCCTGCGAGCCATATTCCAGAAATAAAAACACAAGCAAGTAGCATTCGAATGCTGGGTATAAACTCAGTATGGCATTAGATGGCCAGCGAGATACTGAACTTATTTAGCTTGTTAAAACATGATCTAATGCAAAAGCAAGTTGTTTATATTCCGACACGATCATGCAACCTTCCTCCTAACGCTAAAACTACTTTACCCATCTCCTCGTACCACTACTCTCTTCAACTATTAACAAACCATTAACATTTTTTTTTATTTATTGCCAAGTCCAGCTATAATTGATAGAATTAATGTGAGAAGTCTTAGTTTAAGGCCATTTCTTTAAATAAAAAGAAGAATACGAAATTTTAAGTTAACTAGGAATTTTATGCTAAATACAAACAAAAACTTGAGTGTAACAAAAAAAATTGACGTGATGGAAGTTTTTGGGTATTTTTTTCGTTTTTACCAAGTTGAAATCTATAAGAAAATGTATAAAAATCCTCTGCAGTTTTTTACTTGCAGACCTGTGTTATTATTTAATATGTGGAAAAACTAAATACAAAGAGACTAGAATGATTATTAGTTATTACTAACTTCGTAACAACTTAATGGCATGACTTCAGCCTGAACTGTTAGGATTCTGTTTCGTATACGTTATTGAATCACAATGCAAAAACTTACAATGCGAACCTAATCCTTAAACACTTTGACTTTGTTCGGTTCGTACGTAATGATAGAGTAGTGTAGGCCTTAATCTGATGAACAAAGACCAGACTATTGGCAAACAAAGTAGGTGCGTGTAAACCCAACTTAACAACAATCGCGCGAAATGTGACTGTTAGAGAAATCGATTTTCAAACGAAAATCAAAGAATGTCAACAAACAGTTGCCTGGTAATGATGTAGACGTTCGTTTCTGTACGTTTTCCAAAGAAAAAAAATCGCCGCTAAACAAGGTGATTTTTTTTCTTTTTTTAACAGGTAATAACTTTTCAGTGAAATTTATTTTGTTTGAGGACAATTTTAAGTTTTTGAGAAGCGAATTTTTAACTTTACAATGGCAGAATTCAAGCTTAAGAAGCCTGCTAAAAAGAAACTGGTAATCATAGAAGCACAAGATCAGGCTCCAGTTTTGCCAGGATCTGCTGAAGACCTGGCTCTAGAACCAGAACTTACCAATTTTGTGAATAAGTACATTGATACAGTGCTCAACGAAGTAAAACTATATTTGGAAAAAGAACTAAGCGATTATGAAGCATTCAGACCACAAAAATTCAAAAGAGAAAGTTACGCCCGTGCTTGGATCACTGTCTCCCAGTTCACAGTTCGCAAAGCCCTCGCCAAAATCAAGGAATTCGTGGAAAGTTGGCAGGTCCCCGGTGAGTGGATGTATTACATAACTTACAATGGTGAAAGAGATGCTCCGTTGGTGAAATACCATGAGTATGAGGTACGTTGGAGTATTCCGACACCTGTGAATCCAATTCCCATTGCAACTGCGAGTATTTTCTTTAGGTTCGAAGTGGCCAAATGTAAACCCCTCTATTATCCCGTTATGGTCTATTACAGTTTCGAAGGGAGTTGTATTGTCTATACACCAGATCAAAAGGTAAACTCAGAGCAAACTCTGCAGGATATTATCAGTGCCAAATTATATGTGCGCCGAATCATGGACTTTTGAGAATTGGATTTTTTTTATTTGTGTTTTTTGTATATAACATAAAGAAGATTAGAGCAATGTAAAGGAAATTTTTTTTAATTACGATAACAAAAACGAACTGAATAAAAAAAATGAAATTTGAAATATTTATTATTATTTTAGTAGTGTTTTTACACGATGTAAAGATGTATCTAACGACATAATAGAGATACATGAAGATTCCTCAGCTGGTTCGAAAGTTAAGAAGGAAAGTCGGGGAAACATAGACAGACACAGTAATTTTAGAAGCCTACTTTTCCCTTCCGTGGTTGATAACGTAGCTGTCTTATGAATTATGTTATAGAATTTGCAGTAAAGGATTATTTTTATTTTACATCAATCCCATCAGAATAGTATTTTAATGCTAAATAACTAACACCGTGAATTCTTGATCTTTTCTAAGCAGTCTTGTTTTAACGATAAAGTCCTTATTTAGGTATAATATCCTGATTTAGGTATAAAGTCCTTATTTCTGCATTTTCGTCCAGCTGTGGTCTTGTAGTAATGCAGAAGTGCATTACTGATTATGTTAGCGATTGGGTGGGAAAATTACTGAGAAGGACGAACCTAGGAAATTACAATATTTAGATATTTTGATGTTTTCTGAAAAAAAAATAGAAAATTAAAAAGGCATTTCGATTTGAAAAAAAATTATATATAAAAATGCTGATTAGATTTCAGTGGTGTTGTTCATATGTTGGTATTTACCTGATAATTTTGTATCTCAGTTCTGTTCAGCAGCTCAATTCCGTACAGAAGAATGTTTAGTAAAAATTGAGACTGTAAAATAACACTGGTTCCAAAATTAAACTCATTGCTTTAATGAATGGGACTGACTGCTTTCTCTTAACCGACAAAATTATCAACGGTTGCTTCTAATAGCATTCAATTGAGATCACTTAAACATTTACACACAATTATACTTTGATAGTTAAGAAAGACACCCATATCGTTTCAGTAACTTCAGAAACTTAGAACAATAACAATGTAATGGTCTCACAATATTGTAGAAAATATAAAAAAAAAAGTACAAGAAATTGTATATAGAAATGGTATAGAAAAATGTAAAAGTCTTCAGAGATGAACCCTCCACATATAAAGGATAAAGCTAAATTAGAATCTAGTAGTAATGCTCCATCAATTGAAATATGGCTGCATTGTAAATATCATGAGTTTTTTTTTAGTTTTTTGTAGTACATAAAATAGGTTTAAAAAAAATCAACAGTTAGGAGCAGCAATCCCAGTAGCGATCGCATAATGACCCGCAGCTACTACACAGATCGAATGTTAAAATCTCGAAAACTTTACAACTTCAAAACCCCACAGAAAACATTGAAGCTCTCCATAGATTTGGGAGATCCCATTATAATAAAAATGACTAATCCTTGTAAGATTTATTTCAAGAAGAGAAAAGGAAAATTAGCTTCATATAACCACTTCATATATTATAGTGGAAGTCAATATAAAAAATGAAGAAATAATTTTTTATAATATATCACATTTTAATAAAACTTATAAATTAAGATCAAATTCTAGAGGAAACGTATAACTTGAGAATCACACAAGCTAGAAACATCAATCTTATTTTTTCACAAGTTAATTGAAAACTTTAAAATTCATATCTTAAAAGTAGTGTCAAGGCAGCCATCTTGTCAAAACTCAGAAAAATAGGACGGAAAAATAGGACAACATAATAGGGCAACATAGGTAACGTAATCTGCACTTTTAACCCTATTATTTTTTAACTCTTCAAATTACAGTGAAACTTTAATAGATCAGGGATAATTGAATACTATAAATTGTAACCATAATGTATTTTCATTGCACTTAGGATGAATCTATATCGATTTGAGATCCATTTCTGTGCGATTTTTACATCTTGAATATTGCGATTATACTTTTCAATGCAGGTAATATTTCTTTTGAATTTTACAGTATTACTTTATAGAAGTTATTTCACTGTACACTGAAAAAGAAAAGTCACTTTTACTGAATGAGAATAATAATATTGGTCAACGAGAAACTTACCTTTGTATGGGGTGGACTCTTTTGCTGAATCTGCAGGAGCTGATGTCGATCCAAGAACCAGGAAACAATTCCCAAGTAAGTTTAAAACCAATCATCATCTTTTTGCGCCAAAGTTTATGAAAATGCACAAATTAGAAAGAGATGAGGACAACATTCTTCAATTTTACAAACAAGTAAATATTTTGCAAAATCCGTTTTTGTATTTATGGCACTAGCTTGGACTTTGTTTCGTGGAAGGGTGGTTAACGATATTAAAGAATTTCTAAGAAGATCATTTTTTAAGTATTTACAGTATTTGATATTTTGAATTAAATTGCCTCTAGTTTCTAATTGTTCCATAGCATTATATGGAAATATCATAAAGGAAGTTAAAAATCCCAAGAAGCCTTCAGAAAGACAAGGTCCATCGGCCTCTCTTCTTATCCAATTTACAGATGATGATCGACAGTTACAGAAAGTATAATTACAATAGTTAATTATTAACTGCATTTCCTTGAGACAGTTAATTTGCATTTGCAAAACCAAAACTCAGCAGCAGCAGTCAGAAGAGTGAAATTTCCATGCCAATTCTTGCCGCAACTAGTGTGTTAGGTTTTCATCACAGCTCACTATTTGATGATGGTAAATGGCAATAAAACTTAAATTCGAATTCTTCTTATTTTAAGCCACTTAAGTGCTTCATCTGCCCTCTATTTAAAAAAGTACATTTTTCCAACATGTTAATATGAAATATATAAAAAGTTTTATTTTAACCCTACAGTTTCCTATCATCAGGTAAAATAGATGATTAAAACCATATTCGCACACCCAAGATTTTAAAATGGAAAGGGTTATAATGGTCATTCAACCAAAAAAAAAGGTCCTTTCCGAATGGAAGGTGGGTTACAAACAATGCGATGAATTTTTCAATAAAATAAAATATATAAAGCAAGTCAATAGCGTAGATTTTTTTTTTTTCATTTTCGGAAGGAATGGGGAGGGCTAAATCGGAGAATATGGTGCTGCCAATCACAGTCTTCCTAACGATACATTACTTCCGAATCCGCGCAAGGATACCTGATGATGCACACTGTTATCTCAAGATCGCAGTTAGCCAGATGAGGGTTAGTTTTTCTAGTAAAAGATCGTGCAAAACCATTTTCAAATAAACTTACTTGCAAACCTCATTCTACTTTTCACTAGTTAATTGAAAAACTAAAATTCATATCTTAAAAGTAGTGACAAGGCGGCCATCTTGTCAAAACTCGGCCATAGTCCAAAACTACCTAGTACCGTAATCTCCGGTTTCACCAAAAATTCATATCTTAAAAGTAGTGCCAAGGCAGCCATCTTGTTAAAACCCGGAAAGTAGTCTAAAACAGCCTGTTACCGTAATCTCCGGTTTCACCGTGGGGAGGTTACAAACCCAATCAAACCCAGCCCTCTCGGTACACTAAGTGCCTAAATTGTATCAAATTATCGATAGTATTTGTATCGATGTAAGGTAAATCATTGAAAGCACACAGGATAATGAAAACTGTAAATGAAATAAGTTTTAGGATCAATTTAGATATTTAATAGAAAACACAGCATTTTTATAGATATAGTAAGCTTTTTAAGTTTTTTTACGACCTTCTTGTTAAATATTTAAAATTCAGACCGGATTTTAAAAAATAATAAGGCTCCTTGAACAAAAACTTATTTTTAAACTGCTGTTGTTTCTATGGTTTAAAAAATAATAAATTACAGTCAAAATAATAAAGTTAATTCAAATAATGGCTTAACTTTATTATCTAGTGTCACAAATTATTCATTGAGGATAACCCACACCCCCAAATTCAAGATATTTTCATGTTCGATTTATGCTTTCACTGAATTTTGTGTTTATTTAATATTAGCTATCGGGTTGATGGCTCTAGGACACAAAATTGTATAGTTATTCCAAATAATAATACTTTTTTTTTTCTCGTGAAGTGTTTTGAACTTACCTTCTCTATTCCTTCCTCCCTTGATGTTTTGCAGTTTGCCGTTACACGTTTTGAAACTACAAAACATCTGATTTATTCAAACAATATAATAAAATCTAGAATACTTGGTTTAATGTGAAATTATTAATTCCTCGCAGATTAATGCAGAAAAAATTTGCAGCTTCTGAAGACTGAGAAAATGACAAGGAAAGAAACAAGAAGAATTCATTCTCACTAAGAGAGGGGCAGAAGATAGTAAAAATAGAAACTAAAAAAAAAATGGGAGGGGGAAAAGACATCTAAAATTTAATATATAAAATTAAAGGTGAAAAATGAAAATAAAAAAGATAGAATGAGGTGGGGGTTTAAAAAAAAAAAAAGAATAAAGTGCAGATTAATGTACCAACCCACATTGCACTATTTCCAAGATGGCGGTCGGGACATAGTACCTTCAAAATGTTTTCAGTCTAAACATCCTGGAGTGAGTGTTATCTCAATTTACCTAACCTACATCTAATCGGCACACATGCTAAACACGTTAGCTCAAAGTAAGTTACCCTCTTGCGGGAAAGTGACAAGAAGGCAGTCGGCGATGTATCCAGGCACGGTACCTTATTCTGCACTTTAGCCAAAAGAAAGAAGATATAATGAAATAATTATTATTTATTATTATTATCATTTGTTCGATCCAGTGCGATTCAAGTTTGTAACTCGAATTGGTATCTTACAATAATTTGTGTTATATATTCATCTTATTCTTTTACTTCAAGGAAAGTAGATATTAAAGCCTGTGATAATGTTGGCCCTTCCTAATTTCCACGCAAATGATGCTTTCACCATGCTTTGCACATTTCTCTGTTTTTTTAAGAAAAATGTACGGGTGGTGAGAATTATCAGCAACTACAAAGAGAATGGAAGAAATAACACAATAATTATAATTATAATAATAATAATAATAAACATCCTCAAAACACAACTCAACGCCAGAAATAAAATTAAAGCCATTAACACTTTTGCCGTCCCCACACTAACATATTCGTTTGGCATAATTCCATGGACAAACACCGAACTTGAAGCACTCCAACGTACAACACGCACTAAATTCACGAAACATAACATGCACCACCCCAAATCCGCTACGGAAAGGATGACTCTTCCCCGCAAGGAGGGAGGCCGAGGACTCGTCAACCTCATCACCCTACATGCGAAACAAGTACATACACTTAGGGAACACTTCCACCAAAGAGCACAACACTCCTCACTACACTCAACCATTGTCAAGGCTGACACACATCTCACACCTCTGGACCTCGAAAACCCTTCTCCAACACTCACCACCCCTAACACCCACACTCAGCAGCAGCGTGAATCATGGCTCGTAAGGAACTCCAAGGCAGACATCACCACGAACTCAGCCAGCCTCATGTCGACATTGAAGCTTCGAACAAATGGCTGACGTGTGGCGAGCTGTTTGGGGAGACCGAAGGGTTCATGATTGCGATACAGGACCAAGTCATCCCCACACGCAACTACAAGAAACACATCCTACACAACGCAAACACGCATGACGACACATGCAGGAAATGCCACCTACGCATGAGACGATCGACCACATAATATCAGGCTGTCCCCTTCTCTCCAAACAGATTACCTCCACCGACACAATCAGGTAGCGTCGATTGTACATCAACAGCTAGCACACAAACACTCAGTTATTAAGAACACGGTCCCGTATACAAGTACATACCACAAAGCGTATTAGAGTCATCCTCACATAAGCTGTACTGGGATCGCCGCATTCACACAGACAAAACCATACATCACAACAGACCTGACATCACACCTGTTGATAAGGTCAACAAACAGACCTGTCTCATTGATATTGCAGTGCCTATCAGCAAGAACATGCAGAAAACTCACGCAGACAAGATAAGTAAATACACAGACCTAGCACACGAGCTCCTGAAGCAGTGGAGGCAGGACCGAGTACGTGTTGTACCCATCGTCTTGTCCGTCATTGGTCTGGTGCCTCAAACATTGCACCACAGTCTCAGCACTCTAGGACTTCACAAAAACACTTATACACAACTTCAGAAGGCTGTGATACTCAACACAACACGCATAGTTAGGAAATTTACGGACACAACCACACAACCCTAATCATTCCTGCACACGTCTTTACACTTGGCAATATGTGCTTTGGTCCTTGACCCGCCATGTTGTGTTAGCTGGGAAAACCCATGGTTTGAAACTTTTACATAATAATAATAATAATAATAATAACGGTCCCATACTACAAGTACACACCACAAAGCGTACTAGAGTCATTCTCACATAAGCTGTACTGGGACCGCCCCATTCACAGACAAAACCTTATATCACAACAGACCTGACGTCATACTTGTTGATAAGGTCAACAAACAGACCTATCTCATTGATATTGCAGTGCCTGTCAGCAAGAACATGCAGAAAACTCACACAGACAGGATCAGTAAATACACCGATCTAGCACACGAGCTCCAGAAGCAGTGGAGGCAGAACCGAGTACGTGTTGTACGCATCGTCCTATCCGCCAGTGGTCTGGTGCCTCACACATTGCACCACAGCCTCAGCACACTAGGACTTCATAAAAACACTTATGCACAACTACAGAAGGCTGTGGTACTCAACACAACACGCATAGTTAGGACATTTATGGACACAACCACACATCCCTAACTATTCTTCCAAACTTTTTTTTTTTTTTTTTACACTTGGCAATTTGTGTTTTGGTCCTTGAACCTCCATATTGTCTTAGCTGGGGAAACCCATGGTTTGAAGCTTTCTCGATATAATAATAATAATAAACTCTTTCTAAAGAAATACAATAAATATTTAAGTATTATAAACTTAAGTATCAGTGTGAATACCGGTATTTAATTTCTTCTATGTTTTCATTATGTAGGGTGAAGTAAGAAAATGATGATCACTTAAGGAAAACTTGTCCAAAAAAGTGATACATTTTTGCATAATATTTATTAACAAGTAGAAAATTAAAAAAAAAAATTGTTATGCTGTATCTACTATATTTGGAGCATTATCTATTAAGAGAAAAACATTCATACGAGAAAAAGAATTTTATTAGACAATGTCGGAAGGCAATGACGTTCATTCAAACTAATGTAATATTTAGTGAGTAACTGTTTGGAAAAGTGATATAAATCTTTGTATGTGAGAGAATCTTTATTTTTCGCTGGTAATAAAGAGTTAAAAAGCATTAATAAAAAGCTATACAATTGAGTCTCGTAACTGCACAGTGTGAAATCACCTCTAAAGCCAAGATTTCCTAACCAGCAGCCTACACTGAAACACTTTCAATTATTAGCTGGAGAAATAAACAAAAGAAGATTTGAAAAGGTAAAGAACTGCTGCCAATAAAACAACTGGCAAACAAATCAGCTGTCATTGATATAAAGCTTGCATTAATATCAATAAATGTCACGTAAAAAACTGTGTTACACCTAAATTAAAGTATTATTACTATTTTAATTTTTTATTACTTTCTTGATAAGAGGGCTTCTTACATAAATTTTCGAATTCAAAAAGGACAGTTAAAATTGCAATTGAAGCATTATTTTTTAACTCTTACATTTCATTGAAACTTATCAATCCTTATTTAAAAGTTAATTTGATCTCTGATGAAGAGTTTTTTATTAATAATACCTTGCAACCACTTCTCTGCCCTTATTTCATCTTTGGGAGTATAAACGATACAGCTACCTTCAAAGCTAAAATACACTTCCACAGGGTAGAACATTGGCTGAAACTTCGGAACACCAAAAGTGAAAAAAACGCTTGCAGTGGCAGTGGGAATGGGCTTCAACTGCGTAGGAACACTCCAGCGTACCTCGAACACGTATTTCTTATAATGACTGTACTCTTGTTCGCGAATAAACGTAACAGAGTTCAGCCATTCTTTGTTGCATTGCCATGTTTCCATGTACTGTTCCAGTTTCTGCACTGCCTTGGGAATGGTAAATTCCTTCAAAGTCAGCCAATTGGCGATATCTTTCTTTTCCTGATAGTAATGAGGTCTAAATGAGCTGTAAAGCTTCAAGTCGTCTTCTAAGGCTTCTTTAGTTTCCAGAAGGATCTTGTCAACGAGGTTTTGACAGAAATAACTGAGCTCATCTTTATCTTCTTGAGTCTCTGTTAATTGCGAGGTCTTTGATGGAAGAATTTCTAGCGACTTTATGGGAAGTTTGACTACTTTTGGTTTTGTTGTTTTGGTTTTAAAACTCATAATGGATCAACTAAAGGATCAGCAATCCTAATAAAAATAAATTATTGAAATACTGAACGACTAATAGTGTAAATATACACTCTGCCTGAATGCAAAACATTCAAATAGCCGTTTAGAATAGGTTTTTATTTTTTTTCAAATTTCAACAAAGTCCGGAGAAAATGAGACATAAAATTTAATAACTATTTCTATGCTCGAGCATCAATTACACTTAGTGCTTCTTAAGAAATTTAACAACAATTCTTCACGGAAAATAAATCAACCTTTTACTTTAATTAAACCATAACTTCTTAGATAATCATAAAATTCAACAATTCACTCGAGTCAATGGTGGAATTGAATCAATTTGTTTTTAACTCACAAAAACATATATAATGAAATGCTTTCCTCGAAATATGAACGATCCAGTGATTTTATTAGATTTGCAAAAGTTTCAATGAAGACATTTTGTTTTCAGTGGCAAGTTTCAAAATTAACGAGGATTTTTTTTTGTTTTCGTTTTTTTTTTTATATTTATTTATTTATTTTTTGCTTTTTAATAGGCCCAAAAATCCTATGTTCAAAATAAAAATGTATTTACAAGGAATAGATAACAACTATGTATCAAAAACAGTTAAGAAAGTAAGTAAATAAAACCTAATGTTGAGATAAAAAGGATGCAATGGTTCTATTAAAATATAATACATTTTGGTTTTTCCTTTTGGATATATATTCATGTTATTTAAGACCTAATTTAAGAACGCTTTACATCTCCTATTGGTAGAGGAAGATGATTCCCTTTCTTTTGATAGGTTGAACTGTTTCTTTTAACATATTGAAAACTAATTTTTAAATTATAAAGAGAAGTTACTAAGTTCGTACTGTTTTAGAAATTGCTTTTTTTGTTTCACTATCATTTCTTTCAACGTGTTGAGTTTTATTTATTTCCTTCAGTACCTTTCGTGCCTATTTTTATGGAATATTTCTTATTATTTCAGTTTGCTTTGTTCAGTATTTCTATGATGGTCAGCATTGTATATCTATCAATTATTTATGTTTCTTCATACTTATAAAATACTCCTATATAATATTGAAATGGTATTTTGAGGCTAAAAGAAAAATAAACAAAAAAAAAAAAAAAATCATATTTTTCGTTACTTAGCGAGCTGCTAATTACGTACATATGCGTAATATATTCAGTCTTTATAATACAAAACAAGCTAGCTATGTAAATTTCAACATTAAATGCTTCATTCTATTTGTAGTTTATGAAATAGAGAAATTCCAACTATAATATTTAACATAAAAAACATAAAAAATACTATTTGAAGGATAGAGCAAATTAACAACTAAAACCTATTTCTAAATATTGCAATAAAAATATAATTTTAGGACAAGAAAATTACTTTCCTATAATTTCTTTAAGAAATCTAAAAATTGAATAATTTTATTTAATTTTTTTATTCCAGGATAAAAAATATTGATGTTTACACCGATAGATAATCAAGTACAGTTTAATCAACAGATTAAACTAAACGACTTGAGAATACCTCAATAACTTAAAAGAGTCAGACTTGTGAAAATAAATTTCGAAACCTTAGCTTCTTCTTATAAACACGTTCCAGAATGCGAATCACATCTATATCATCATCTGGTGTGTATACCATTTGGCTTCCTTCAAAACTGAAAGATACATCCACTGGTTCAAAGGGTGACTTGCCCTTCAATAATTCAATGGTAAAAAAAATTCCAACAGTTGTTTCCCCCGAAGGTTTGCGATTGGTAGGAAGACAAAAACGAACCTCAAAAATAAAATTCTTGCTGAACTCTTCGTCCACTTCGCGATACAGTTCGATGATGCGGGTCCATTTACTTAAGCCTTTTATAGCTTTCATATATTCGTCTATCTTTTCGATGCAGTTCTCAACACTGAAATCGCAAATCATCATCCATCCTTCTCCTTTGCTTTCGTCTGGGTAGTTGGATGGCCGGAAGTTTCTGATATTCTCGCCGTGATGTTCCACTTCTCGAATAACGAAATTTCCAAAGTTTTTGCAGAACTTTTCAAAGCCTTCCTCAAAAGCTCGTCTTTCCTCGAGTTGTTCAAGAGTCAGATCTTCATTTAAAGAAGACATTGCCTTCTAATTCTATCGTAATAAGGACAGAATCAAGAGGTAGTCTACTTCAGGAGATACAACAGAATTAACAGCTATTTGCTTACAACTCTTGTAAACAATTCTATAGTGTTATGCTGAAGTATACAATCCAGCACGTTGATTTAACAATTACTTATTTTTGTGTGAGCTGAACAAACCTTTCCCACAACAATTCTCCATTCATTCAATTTGCATTCCTTTAGACTTTATACTTTCTTCATTATTAAAATACTTTGGAATAGGATTTAAAATTAAGATACAATGACTTAGTATTATACTAAATGATTATTTACAATTTCATCAAAAGTTATCAACTATCAAATATTCATATAGAATTTAAACATACAACGATAATTTTTTTTATTTTTATCTCAGGCTTTTTATCAATAGGCTGAAATCTGTATAGAAATTAAAAAAAGAATCCCACATTCGATTGTTTAAGCCAACTATTAAATTTTCATTTTCCTAGGATAAAGAGTTCAGGATGAATCACTGAATGGACAGATGGGCTTAATTCGATTTAAAACTTAAAATTTGTATAAGATTTTTATAAATAAATTCATGCACTCAAAATATTTAGCATTTACTGCTTGACAAGGTGGAAAGCAACAAGTTAAAAATAAAGCATAGAAGATAAAATAAAGCAGATTGCATAAAAAGTAAACAAATAGTTAAATAAGTAAGCTATAATCGTATTAAGCACAAATGGGTCTAATTCGAAAAATTGTTAACTGAAAAAAAAAAAAAAAAAAAAAAAAAAAAAACAGCCATTAAAAAAATGCGATTAGTACACAGGCGAGCCATTAGTCAGTAAAACAATTTCAAGATTTTTCACGTCTTTGCTTAACATGCTGACATATTACTTTATTGTCATTAATTACATGTAGGATCATAAATAGAAAAAAGATAAAGCTTAAAATCTTCATGACCAGTTAACAGTTGACTAATGAAGTAGCTGGAAAATACCCTACTTTTCCAATACCCCTAATGTAGATAAATATCCCTAATTAATACCCTAAGAAATTAGGTAATTTCAAAGGCTTTCAGTAGATGGCGATACTTTCTAAGTTATAGCAGTATTTCCTAATGGATGTAAAGAAAAAAATTAGGATTTTCAGCTGTTAATTAAATTATTTATCAATTAAAATAATTTATCATATCTTTCTCCTACTTTTATAAAGAAATTCTCTTAATTTGAATATTTTTATTAAGTGAAGCAATGGCTCTTTAAATGGGATCAGGGAAAAAAATGTGAATTATTTTCAAAAAATACCTAAAATACCTTAAAGTCTACATTTTTCATTTTTTTTCTGTTTTCTAAAGTGAAAGCAAAGGAAACGTTTTCTAATATTTTTACATGGGGTAACCACTGCCGAATACAAATACTAACTTGATTTTTTTTTTGTTTTTCTGAAAATTAATTAAATCGGCAACATCAAAGCAAGCCAAATTAGTGGATTACTAAAGGGACTAATATAGATCTTTTAAAAATCATTGTTTAGCCTCTAATTCTTTTCTACGAGAATTTTTGTCTTCCATGGGAAAATTTCTCAACCAGGATTCAAAAATTGCCAAATACAAAAGTTAGTTCATTTCTATTATAAAGATTATTCTTTATAATTAAGTCTACATTTTATTGATATATAAACTTACTTTTCTGCTTTAACCGTCTGTATAGAGCTATTTTCATTACAATGTTTGCGTAGAGCAAATTTTTTCTAAAATTCATTTCTAAACTTTCGGGTAGAGCAGGAAAAAGTAGATGTTGGTTAAATTAATTTTACTCTAAATTAATTTTACTCTACAAATACTGCTAATAATTGTGCACGACATATTTAAAAGGGGAGAAATATGAAATCGTGAGGTGTTTTCACAATATTTTTGGCTAAGCATTTTTGATTTTGACCCTAATGTGGAAGGGGGGAGGGAGGTCCATTTCTGCATTTAGTACCTGTAACCTGAATTTGAGTGGAGGGGCCTTGTCTTAAGTTTAACAAAATACAGAGCTGATGAATGTAGCTATTGTTCAACCATTCAAGAATTAGAAGGAATTGAATCCTTTTCAGTGATTACAGGAAATTATGAAATTAACAGAATCATCATGAAATTGTTTTTTGTTTTTTCCTTGCTACCTTTCCTGGAAAATTTTCAATCAGTAAGATGTCGTGGCTACTCAACTAAAAAAAATTGTAAATATAAACAAATATATAACATATATTAAAACAACGGATCTAGTGGATTGTCCAAAGAAGGTACAATTAATAAGTGCCACTATAAATTGTTAGATTAATTGACAACTCTGCTTAAAAAAAAAAAAAATGATTCATAGGTGGCACTAATGGACTGTTGTTTTTATTACCTGCCACCAGATGGACTCTGATCTTTTGCCTTTTCATGAATGATTGATATGCAACATGATCTATTCCTGTCTGAACTAGGAATGAATACATATGATTAATCCATGACTTTAAGGAATGAAATAAGTTTATATTATTGTTTATTATTTCAATTGAACATAAGAATATTTCTTTCTTTCTTTCTTTCTTTATGCCATTTCCAAGGATGCTAGTAGATTACAATACTAATATAAGCCTTGAAGTTTTTATCACCTCATTGCCTGTCAATTTAGATTTTTAAGGTTTGCTTATTTATTTTTTTGGTTAATTTCACTGTTTTCATAACATAAGAACCTCAAGGCTAAGGGCCCAGACACGCAACTAAAGTTATGAATTACGGCTTTTTCACCAGAAGTTAATAATAATAGGCCTACTGACAGAGGTGAGCTACTCCAATGATCAATGTGTGATCAAAGCATCATGGCATATTATAATATCAACAAGCGAGTAATTGTTGATGAATGTAGCAGAACTAATCAAGATAGATAGCAGCCCTATTTAGACATACAAAATTCAATACTAAACTTTAATTATAAAATTAAAAGCAGCAAATGAAGCATTTCTTAACAGACTTTGTTGGTTATTTCCCAACCTTGAGGAAATCGTTTTGCTGATTTTGATTTTATTTTACTGTTGGTCCTGACTTCTGATTTTCATGATGGAATATGAAAATAGTTCCAGTGGTTTGACTCTGCTTTGCCAAACTTAATGACAAGAATTTTCGCCTATGGAAGTTTGATATAGCCAAGTTCCTACATGAGCGTGGCCTTCATAAGTTTACTCACTCGAAACAGCCAGAGGAACTTCCTACCCCAGAAGAAGAGGCGAAACATCCAGGAAAATATCATTTACGAGAGTGTCGTACATTAGCTACAATTGCCCTCGGTTTGTAGACTGTTCTCATCCAAACGTGTACTACTGCAAGAGAAGCCTGGTCGACGTTGTGTACAGTCTTGAGCCAAAGTCCTGCTCGAAGATTGGACCCCTTCGCAAGGAATTTGTAATTTTATCTTTGAAGCCAATGAAACGAAGGCGAATATTTAACTAGAATTCAGAATGCTATTCTTGATCTCCAGGAAGCCGGAAAAAACATTTATCGAGGAACAGCCATATTAAATGATATGTGGCTGACCTAAAGAGTGGGACTCAGTCGTCAAATGGCTATACACATTTCCAGATGCGGACTTCCAACCATTGATTAGTAAAGAACGACTCCCCACTGAATTTGAACGTCATTATCCGATTGTCCAGGACCAAGCCCTCGATTCCAACAATGTACATGCAATGTCATCAAGTTCTACCCAGCGTTCCCCGAGGAAGCGGTGGTGGATACAGTGGTGGTCGAGAAACAGGTAATCATCATGGAAGATCTCCGAGTTCTTTTCATCCTAATTCAAACAAGATGAAAGACAGGAATAAGTGTTATAATTGTGGTGGTTTAAACCATTTCAGTTGAATTTGTCCTAGCCCTCGCCAGAAACGTCAATATAGTTACGACTTTTCTACTGACACAAAAGAGCATGAAGTCCATGCGTCTGTGGACGCTCAATGGATGTTTGACACTGGAGCAGCCCATCATTTCTGTACCAGAAGAGAATAATATAGTGCATACCAGCAGATAAATCCCTCCCCTGCTATCCTCGCAGAAGGTACAACCAAGATCGTTGGAATTGGTGATGTTATATGGATGTCAATAAGAAAATTGTTCCCATTACTTTGAAGAATATAATGCATGCACCGAACATGATTAGGAACCTCCTATCCGGTCCTAAGTTCTTCAAAACCGGATGGAGGATAGCTACAGATATTCATGGTCTAAAAGTATTAGATGTAGGCGGCGACACAGTGATGCAAGCCCCTTTGACCAGCGGATTCTTTATGGTAAAGAGTCAAGGACCTTCCGATAGTTAACACATGACGAAGAAGAACGACGAACCAGTCAAGCCTACTTACGCCTTAGTTGTGAAGAACAAGACCAGAACAGACTCCAGCTGTCAATCCACAAGAAAATAAGACTGATGATTCTTCTAAGCCCAGGCCTATGACTGATATGGATCTTTGGCACCAACGGCTTGGCAATACAAATCTACAATCTATTAGAAAGATGATCAAACATGACAAAGTGTGCGGTGTGAAGTCACTCATTGGATAATCCTATATGTGAATCATGTAGATTAGGAAAATCTACTCGAGCAAAACATGTAGTACTATCAGAGAAATGTTCAAAGGACATTTTAGACCTGATATATAGTGACGTCTGGGGGATCTGCACCAGTGACCTTGCAGGGAGTAGCGAAATATTTTATCTCATTCACTGATGATTTTTCAAGAAGAAGCTTACACAATGAAAACCAAAGATGAAGCCTTTGAGAAATTTAAACAGTTTATGGGTACAGCTGAACGCAAGACCGGGAAGAAGATTCATCACCTGAGAACTGATAATGGGATTGTAGATTTTAAGAATCTGTAGATATTTAAAATCTGTTAATTATTTTTTGAGATGAAAATTAATAAATCGTATGTCAAATTGCAAATTAAGGCAAAATATATACCGTTTATTAAGGAAATGATAAGAAAGGAAAATTATAATGGATTGCAACCATTGTCAACAGAACGAATTCCTACAATCATCAGATGCATGCTCAAGAATGGCAATGGAGTGATTGTGTGATTATTGTTGTAGTTTGGAAGATGAAGACCGATAGGATCGAACGTGTTGGGTTTACCAGAAGAATACGGACTGTGCTAAATTCATAGAGAAATTTATAAGATGTGAACTTCTTCGGAGCTGGTGAAAATAAGCATGAGATTGTTCACAAAAGTATCTCATGTTTGAAACATAAGTATTCATCATCATCATCATGATGTGCGATCTTCGTATATACGAAGTTACGCGGTCTACGGAACCTAGTGACCCCCGAAGGGCGAACCCCTAGGAGAAGCCGTAGATATACTAGGGAACAGATACTGGGGGTGGTTTCCCGTTGCCTTCCCCCAGGACGCCATTAAGGAATGACGTCAGACCGGAGAGAAAGTGAAGAAGAGGCTGGACAACACAGGAAAGGAAATTGAAACAGCCATGCCCCTGCCGGGATTCGAACCCAGGAACTGGCGCACTGGACGCCACGGCTGGCCGCCGCCGAGACCGCACGACCACGCCAGCACGGCACATAAGTATTAATATATCATTAATATTTTAAGAGCCGATCTACATGTTGGGATACTGATAGGATTATTTTTCCATTCGAACGAAGAGACGCCATCTTCTATGCCTTCATACCAAGATATGGAATCAAGTGTGTGACAACTACCGCTAAGTAAAAGTATCGTTTTCAACATGAATGAAAGTAAGTGACGTTTTGTTTTATTTTAATGCTATTAAAGTTCTAAAGAAGATATACGTCCATTAGCTGAAGAGGAATTTCATGACATGGATTCAAGATGGTGATTTTAGTAATTCTTAAAAGATAGTTCGAGAATATGACTTGTTTGAACTTTAAATCATATTCATAGACTTTAGCAGAACTAAATAATTATAAAGGGAATTTTATCTAATAGCATACTTTTAAACATGAAGTATCGAAGGACAGTGAACCCTCATGAACTATAACAGCTATAAAATAATAGCAACTCTTGATGATAGTTTAAGACTTTTTATATTATTTAAAAGTATGGTGTATATAATAGTTATATAAAACTTATATCAGAAGACACGTAGTCAAACTGATGATGACGATTCATTCGATGCTGACATGACTTTGAATCCCGAAGCCCTGTGTGCCGGAATCAACATCCCTTCCAACTTCGATGAAGCCATCCAGTCACCTCAAGCCGAAGAGTAGACAAAGGCGATGGATGAAGAGATGACCTTACACCAAAGAAATGTCTACAAGCCTGTTAAGGGAAATCCTAAAATGAAGACTATTAGATCTAGGTGAGTTTACACCATAAAACAAGACGCAGCCAGACGACCAGTATGATATAGAGCCAGACTTGTCACACAGGAGAATACTCAAACAAAGGGATTGATTATTTTGAAACTAACTCACCCGTAATTGCCTTCACCCTGGTGCGATATTTCTTTGTGTTATTGATAGTTAGAGTTGGTTTAGTTGCCACTTAGGTCAAATGCGCCTACCTCTACGGGACCCTTCACTAGGATATCTATCTATGTCCACCATCTGGTTATCGCCAAGCCGACAACGTCGCCTGAAAGTTTTGTTGAGCCCTCTATGAACTTTGTCATTCAGGCTGAGAATGGTTTAATGAACTAGATAATGCTTTTGAAAGCCTTGGTTTTGAGAAATTGCAAGTGACCAATTATATCTATATGTTCAAGAAGAGAGCCATAGTTTTAGTTTATGTAGATGACCTCGCCATTTTTGCGAAACATAAAAGGACTAAAGAGAAGTTGTCAGAACCTTAGCAGAAAAATACGACGTCAAAAATCTTGCAGAACTTCGTCGATTCCTTGGAGTAGAATTTGAGAAGGTCAACAATTGCTGGACTGTTCATTGAATTCATTGAATTTATGGTGTGGGGTTGTAAGAAGCTATATTTAATGTTGAAAGTTGTCATGAATACCAATATATATTTGCTCTTAGGTTTTTCTTCTTGGACATCCATTGAAATAACACACCATGTGCTAAAATAACTGCTTATATACAGTGTAATGCTAAGTAAGTGTCCCACTATAGGCCTATGCAGACCCTTAAGGTCACAAGAGGTAAGGTTTCCGGCATTTCATGACCAACGGGACTAAGTTGATGTCAGGTGGTCAACCCAATGCCTGCCCGCCTTAAACTCCCGGGAAATAAACACGGTACCCATTCATCAGAGGGTTGGGTAGACCCTAGGATCCATTTGGAGCATGGAAAAATCCTCGCCCTCCGCTGTACAATGCACACAAATTTAATTTCACCATAATATGAAGGTCTAGGCCATAGACAATTTAAAAACAGATTTGCATCTCCAACAACAGTTCTCATGCTTTTATTTCGGCAGAACCCAAAAGCAATTTCCATATAATAGTTTGAACTCAAAACCGCCAAACAAAAAAAATCAACTTTCTTAATCTGCTGGCCAGCTTTGGATCCCCTTTTAAGAAATGCAGATTTAGTTTAAATCACAAGTGTGTGATATGGTAGGATATTCACTGCTAACTCTCAAGTTGCATATAATGATTTGAGAAATGATCTGTAATATCAAGTATATTGCATTTGAATGGTTGGTATGATCAGTTTTGTTTTTGTTCTTATAGTATAGGATTTTTTTTTTTTTTTTATTGGCTTTTTCTAAATTAATGATTTCACATGTTATCAGAAGTTTTTCAAATATAAAGAAAATCCAAAGTTCCAAGAGCAGGACCCTTAAAATAAAATACAAAAAAAAAAAAGCTGATCGTACGAACTATATTAATAAACATACTGGATGTTACAGATCATTCCTCAAAGCATTGCATGCAACTCAAGAACCAGCAATGAACCATATCACATACCTGTAGCCATATGCTGCATTAAAAAGAGAATTAATGAAATGCACAATTGTTTGCTTTATGCGACAATGACAACATTTATTGTCACATCAAGTGATACCAGCGGTCCCAGATCATACCACAAATTAATCTCCCAGAAACAAATACTGCCACCGTTGACCTGTATTTGATCAACAAGCGTGTCCAGGCGCTGTTTCTCATGTGCCTCACAGCATATCCGCCAACAACTGTCAGTTTTATGGAATAAAAACCATGACTCGTCGGAGAAGGCTACCTTCTTCCACTCTTCTAGCCTATGATCATTTCTTTTTGTTAGTTCATAAATCACTTCCTCTGCCCATTCTGATTGTGTTACAATCTACAGGCAATCTGTCCTCACCTGCCGCTTATATATCCTTGGGCTTGAGCATGTCAGGTGCACTCTTGTCATGTGCCTGAGTGGGTTCACTGTGGTTCCAGGGTGGTCATATTATTCTGATACAAACGTGTATAAGTTTCAGTATTTTATTATGTTCTTACAATTATTTGAGTACAGAATATTATGTTTGCCTGAATTTGAAACAAGATTCAACTAATTATCTTACTTTTCTTCACTCTTTTAAGACAAACAAATATCATTATGTCTGCGATCTTTTACAGCTCAAAATGTAGATGATGACAGTCATTTATTGGATTCAACAAATGGATGTGTCTTATTTAACTTATTTATTTAATATTAATTTAATATTAATGTTAATATTAAAAAATATAAAAGCAATTAAATCAACCAGATCTTCCAATTAGAAATGAAATTTCTAATGAAATGTGATTTCATGATTAAAAAATTGTTAATTGAATTTTTTCATTCATGAAAAGTCATTCCATTTAGCACAATAGGTTTTATTTATTTACTTTTTTTTATTTAAAGCCTTTACTCATTCAGTTTAGTAGTAGTACAGTACACTCTCGATATCTCGAACTTCGATTTTTCGAAAACCTTGATATGTCAAAAAATTATTTTTCCCCTTGATATTACATATTCATCTAATGTTAATTTTAATTCGTATATCGGAAGAGTTTTCACTGAAAACATTGTTATGTCGTATATTTTTCGAAGTAAAAAATGAATTTTTCTGGAAAAATTGCTGTTCAGTTGTGATAGAAGCAAATAGAGGTATTTTTTAAGAAATTCTAGCTAATTACATGAAATTCTAGTTCATTTATTTTACTTACTAATTCTTTTCAATTTAATGTAATTATTTTGACTACTTTTAAAAAATAAAATTATCATTTCTATATTTAAACATATTGCTAACTATCATCACATATTTATACTTATTCTCATCTATCAAGACTCTATTTTTTAGAATATTATTCCGTATCTTGTGTTTTTACGTGAATTTTTATGTTTTGGTTGTGACCTTGTTATCTCGAAAACTCGCTATCTTGAAATTTTTTTAGCGTCCCTTCGACTTCAAGATATCAAGAGTAATCTGATTTTCATTAATCATAAGAATATGGAGGGAATGAAGATTGGTGTTGATGATTGATAAGAAATGGTGATCAAAGAAACGAGGAATGAATTAAGGCTGAATTTCTAAAACATCACAAACTTCAGATATTCAAGCGATTGGCAGACTATTCTGAAATTCATGAAAGTGATTCTTTCTGAAAGTTGAGACACAGAGATAAAACAGGAAGTCAGAAATGAAGTAAACAGTTGAGGTCAGTCACTGAAAGTAATGAACTAAAAATGAAATTTACCATCCTAAATAAAATAATGAAACATCTTCCTTTTGCTTTATTTTTACATCATAACACATGGTGCTAGTTTTTATCATTGAATTGCTTCATTAAAATATAATCATTGTTTTAGATGAAGTGTTTCTGTCATTGGTTTTCACTGTTTCAAATCATACGATCGAAAAATTGGATGAAATGGTGTGTGTAATTGGTAGAGCATTTATAAAGCCAAGAATCAATCAACAAACAAACAAACAACTTTCATTTTTTCTTTCTGAGTTAAAACTGCTTTTTGGCTATGCAATTTCCATAGAATATTAAATGAATTTTAGCTTGAAAAATTAAACCTCTTGAAAAGTGCACATATATTCTATTCTAAAATCCTCGTTATTTTAAGTGGAAGTGTAGTTGTGAGTTTTGGAGTGATGAATACTCCCATTGTCCTTTGTGAAACCCATTTCGCTTCAAAAAAAAAAAAAGGAAAAAATCTTTAAAAACTAAATACTGATACACTGAATTTATTTTAGTAAAAATAGTTTATTTTTGAAAGATAGTTTTCTGACACTTAATTCATAAGATTCTTAATTGAGTGGTGAGAAAATAGAGCTGGCTGCTTTCTCATCTCTGAATGTGGGAGTTCTGTGAGGTTTACTGGTACATCACAACTTCGCCAGCCATGATTGGTGCTCAGTAATGACCTTTCACTGAAATTTGCTGAATAGTAGGGCTAGTTCTGAAGACCTTTCAATGACGGAACTTGTGATGAGAATGACCATAAAGCTCAAATCAGACAATCAAAGAATGTCAATGATTGTATCAATGATCAAAACAATGATAAAATTTAGTATCTTCTGATTTGAACTTTGATAATTTATGAAAACAGTCTTCATGTTTATTATACATGATGTGACCGCATGGAAAAATTGATTCTTTATTACAAACAGACTGGTCTAGGTATATTTCAATATCAACGGAATGAGACCAATCAAAAATAGGAATTTACAAGGTTAATAAACAATGAAAAATTTTCTTGGTGGATAAACTGCCTAACATTTTTAATGATAGGGAAAATTATAAGGGGGGGGGGGGGAGGATCTATGGAAGGTTTCAAATTCTTTCACTGGTAAGAAGATCAGTTGCTGGGATTTGGTTTTCACTATTGCTGTAGTAATTAAAATCTCTTTAATACAGCAAAGCAATATATGTAGCATTGACAATTCTGCTGGTATAGGTTTTTAAAGCTTCAATCCTCCCAAATAGTAACATACTTTTTGAATCACTGATTTATTTTCAGATATGGTGGATTAATCAACTCCCTATTTTTTATTTATTTATTTATTTATTTTGGATTTGGATTCCTAGCTAAGTGAGGATTAAACTGGGAATTATATCTTTGATGACCATCTATTAAATTGACTGCAGGTGAGTCATCTTTTTGATCCCCATTTACTTTTGCTAATAGTTTTTCGGCTCTTTGGCGTTCAGCCTTTTCACGAGCAAGCCTCTCCATTCTAAGTTCTTCGATGGATTTCTTAGAAGAAAAACAGCTTTTTGACCTTTCTTTAGAAGAATGCTTCTTGTGCTTGTGTTTATGCTTGTGCTTTTTTGGTTTATGTACATGATGACTTGCCACAACTTCGTTTTTACTCTGCAAATAAACAAAATGAAAGATAAATCTATTAAATATCCTGGATTTTTTTTTATAAGTTAATCAAAACAAAAGCTATTAAGCTGTAAATAAAATATATTTCATAACGTATTCTAATCAGTAAAGCCACTATAAATTATTCTAACAATTTGAGATTTGTGAAATTTGTCTAAAAAGAAGAAAAGAGATAGAGAAAAAAATATTAATAATAAAATTCCTAGTAAGAGTTGAAGTTCAAAATGATTTTAATATGTTATACAAAATCAGAGAATAAGTTTATGATTTGCCATCCATTTCAGTATATGGAATGGAATGCAATCTCAGATATATAGTTTTGGAATGAATTTCGAAGAAAGTGAACTCCCTTATGGGAGGTAGGGACACCACACTTGGGTGGGTGGAAGGCAACAGAAGGATCTAAGTGCCCCACCCCTGACCGACACCAGGTCCTTTCTTTCTTTGAGAGGCATTGCAACACATTCCGGGTACAGCAAGTACTTAAATAAATTTTCACATTAGAAAAATATAATACTCACAAATAAAGCTTGTTATTTTTAAAGATAAGAACACAAAAAGCTCCATAAAGAATTTAAGACATCATATTACTGAATATGGTAAATAATTATCATTACCCGTTTGCTGTCTTTACAAGATGGATCAGTTTTTTCCTTCTCGTCCAAATAGCGCTTCATATCTCTCAATGGATCTAAATAGGATTTACTTTTGCGTGCAGCTTCTTCCCTTAAAAAAAATTTGGAAAAAGAAAATAAATGTTAGCTTACTTAGATATTACAAGGTTCCTTTATATCCTGTAAATTCATTTTAAGACAGATTCATGCCATTTAAAACATTTATAATCATCCCTGAAAAGTAATTAAATGGCTTCCTGAATTTATTGTTTCAGTTAAGCCCCATTCTAAGTCACAACTTTTAAAGGGTAAAACTTATTGTTAAGCTATTGTAGATGTAATACACTACATGGCCAAAAGTATCCTGATACCCCTCAGGAAAAGGGGATGTGGCTGTTATTCCTGTGCTATGAGATCAAAAGACGAAATAAAAGTGTCCACAGCAGCATCGGATGGTCATAAACAGGTGTTTATAAGGACAACAAGTAAGTCAGCAGAGCTGAGTGATACCAAACATGGCAAGATCATTGGATGCCATTGGTGCAACAAATCGGTTCGTGCAATATCGACCTTGCTACAGGTGCCGCGATCAACTATACATACTGTCATTAAAAAATGGAAACGTCTGGGAATGACAATGGCAAGAAATCGCAGTGGTAAGCCAAAGAAACTCACAGATCGCAGCTGTTGAACTCTGAAGAGGATAGTGCAGAAGAATTACAAGTTCTCATTGGCATCTATCACTAGTGAGTTACAAAGAGCTTTAGGCATCATCACTAGCATCAGGACTGTTCGTCGGCAGCTGAAGCACATAGGTTTCCATGGTCGTGCAAGTGCTCACAAGCCCAACATAAGCAACATGAATGCTAAATTGTGGTTGCAATGTTCCAAAGCAAACCGCCATTGGACTGTGGAGCAATGGAAACAAGTACTTTGGAGTGACGAATCCTGCTACATGATCTGGCAGACTGATGAATGCATCAGTGATGCCAGGAGAATGTTTCCTACCCGAGTGTATTGTGCTAACTGTCAAGTTTGGTGGCGGTAGCATCATTTAGGGCTTTTTCTCAGGGTTCGGCCTGGGTCCCTTAGTTCCTTTGACCGAAACATGAACGCTGAAATGTATGTCGATATTCTTGACAACTCTGCAATTCCCACCCTCTGTCAACAGTTCGGGGAAGGACTATATCTATATCAATAGGATAACTGTTCTGCCACACAGCGAAGGCTTGCTGCCATAGTTTGCACAGATGGGTGTTGAACTACTGGACTGACTTTCATAGAGCCCAATCTGGGAACACCTCTGGGAAGAATTGAAATGCAGATTACACCAGTCCCAACCACCCTTCTTCAGTGGCCGGACTCACTGTAACTCTCATGGACGAATGGAAGAAAATTCCTGCTCGCATATTCAAAATCTGGTGGAAAGTCTTCCCAGACAAGTGCAGGCTGTAAGTTATGCTAAAGGGGGCCCGACATCCTATTAATATATGCCACATGACTTTCTGATTGTACTGTTGTTGATGTCCAGATACTTTTGGCCATGTAGTGTACTTGATTGAAGGGTTAAGTAAATATGCACAAGCTTTTCCAGAGATTAAAGCTACTTTAGCTTTAATGACTATAAAGCTTATATACTAATGTATGAAGTGTACGTTTTTAGAATTGTACTTCATTTTAAGTGCAAAAGAAAGCTAAAACCTAAGTAACATTCATACCTTACGTCCTTACTATCTTCAACGTTTTTCTTTCTATTTAAAGATGATGAATACCAAGGCTTTTGATCTAAGTATACAAAGAAAATTATAAAAATAAAAGAATAAATTCATTGAAAATTTTCATGAACATCATCTGTTAAATAATAAGTTACTGATTTAACAATTTTGTAAAATCTCATTCGAATTCTAATGAACATTATAATAAAATTATATTCACTACATAAGAAATGTTCTGAAGCATTTGCCAACTCTCATATTTTGTAATACAATACTTTAGAATAAATTTCACAAGAAACTTGCTGAAATAGTATTCACGAATTATATAGTATTTATGGATGTCATATTAAATCATTACTGTGATTTTTCAAATTATAAATAAAGGTTTAAAAAAACTTCAATTACAGTGGATAATAATGCCAACTATTTACTTGTAAAATGAAACAGTTAGTATTGTTTTTATTTAAAAAAAAAAAAAAATCCATGAAAAAAAGTAAATATTAAGCATAGCCCTTAGAAAGATGAAATTGTAAAATAAAAGTCTGAGAGCATTAAACTATTTTATTGTAATTATTTTTGAAAGCTGTTTCATTACAATGACACAAAACATATGAACAAGCCATTCCTAAATAAAGAATATGAATAGTTCAAGATGAAAATACTCTGTTATCCTTGATAAGTTGGGGAAAATGAAACTGAAGAAAATAAAACCATTATGTTGACAGAGCTGGTAGTAATTGTAAAGAAGAATGACAAGACATTTTAACCATAGAACTATTTAATTTATTTATTTTTTACAAAATTTGCATTTCTCATATTTCTGTTGCTTAGGTAATTAAGAAAGGCCTAATCTTTGACCTTTAGAGCCATTCAATTGTTAACACTGTAATACTTTAAGCTATTAAATATGCTTTGAGATTGAAAAGAGAATAAAAGTTTAAGACTTCCATTAAAAAGAAAGGAAGAAAGAGTTAATAAAAAATGGAAAATCAGCTAACTTCAAAGATTGGGAAAAACAAGACCAAAGGATAAGAAATTGTAATTGCTTTTCACAAAGCAATGAATGCATGAATACCAGAAATAGGTAAGTCTTAGATTGGATTCTCTACCACAGTGTAAATGGAAAAATAATATTTTTTTTCCCCCTCAACATTTATTCAACTTTCAACGTTTTCCGATGATAAATGGGAAATGTCTAGACCAATCTCTTATCATTCATTTTTATCAAATACAAGGACTATGTCAAAAGTTCTGGGACACCATGTATGAAACATTGTCAGCAAACTGTAACAAACCCAATTTCCCACCAAAGTGTTTGTTGAAATGCAACAATGGAATGTCATGTGCATTATGATGCTTCACTGTTGAAGCTTGTGTTCACGTGTCAAACATAGATAGTCATAGCATAGTGATAACATGTTGCATTTAGAGTTAAGCTCATTGATTAAATTCTGTCAGAAATTGGGCATTTCCACCTTCTCAGAAACATACCGAATGATAATGCTAGCATATGGTCAGGATGTGCTAAGCAGAAGCAAAACATTTGAATGGTATAAATGCTTGTAGAAGTGAAAGAATCTCTGGATAATGATCTAAAACAAGGTAGGCTTGGGATTCGGGGTCCAAACGTTATTTAGGTTGTTTGTGCTGCAATCGCTGAGGATCCCTAGCAAACATATCAGAATGTTGCTGAAAAGTGTAACATTTCAACTTTCACAGAGCACTACAGGATCATGATTTCCGATTCATTGTCCTGAAATTTGTTCCACATTGTTATTGGAAGACCAGAGAAAACTCAGAATGACAGTTTGTGGGGACTTGGTTATGGATGTTGATAAAGGCTTACTGAATATGGACAACATCATCACTGGGGATGAGAATTGGTGTCACCCCTTGACCCACAAATGAAGAGAAAGTCCTCCGTATGGTTACCAAGAATGGCGATGCAGCCCACCAAAAAAGTGAAATGTGATAGGAGCAAAGGGAAGCTGATTATGGTAGTTTTCATTGATGTTTGCAGAGTTGTATATCAGAATTCTTGCCTGAGGGAAAGTCAATAAATGGTGATGTGTATCTTGCAATTTTGAGACGACTACGGGAGACTATACGCCGCAAGCAGTCTGAGATGTTTAGGGTAAAATCTTGGATATTGCACCATAACAACACTTCGGTACACAGGTGTTATTCTGTGAATAATTATCTTGCCAAAATGGGTATTTCTATTTTAATCCAATCTCCACATTCACCAGACTTAGCGCCATGTGACCTTTACCTCTTTCCAAAGATGAAGGACTTCTTGAGAGGTCAACGATTTGTATCCTGCAACGATGTTATTGAGGCTTCAACTGCACTCCATGAGGTGTCAAAGAATGGCTTTCAGGATTGTATCGGTCATAGTATGACTGCTAGTTGAAATGGATAGTGGTGGGAGGGAATTACATTGAAGGGCAATAAAATATTTTTCTATTATTTCTAAATTGTCATTTTTAATACTGTGTCCCCTGTAACTTTTGACATTGTCCTCGTATATAGAGTAATTCATCCTTTTTATTAAAATTGCTGGTCTCCTAAAATAAGTAGATTTGAAGACAATTTGCAAGTTATTCAAAAGTATTATAATAAATTATAGTAATATGAACATGAAATGAATGAGTATGGTTTGGTTTAGACAAAGGCTACATAAGCAGATTACTATGTATGAATTTTCTATTTCTTCGGCTGCACTCCTTCAAATGAAAAATATGGTACTTTTCAACATCATCAGAAACCAGAAATTAGCATTTATTGTGTCAGTGTTTAAAATAGTTTTTATACAAAATTTTAATATTCCGAAAATTAAGCAACTCCAAAAAAAAAAAAAAAAAATCCTTTCCAAAATAGTAATTCAGTAACATTTATATTGGATCTATAGATGATTGGTGTTAGTAAGAAAGGCTGAAATATACACAGTTTTCAAACTTTTTAGTAATAAATGCATTATCTTTAGAATGGAGAAACAATACACTGGTGATACTCTCCAGTTTCTAAATATATTGGTAGTAACTCTTGGCTTGTTAGGCATAACCAATTGATAAAGACAGGATTATGATGAAAATTCTAACGAAACAAGGTTCTAAACAAGCATTCTTAAAAATTTATGACCAATTAAGGTTTCTTCTACGATTATAGTTAATTCCTTAATTCTAAATGTACAATTCTTCTTACTAACACTGCCTAACCTTTCCCCCAAAACAACCTTAACATTAAGTTATTTTTTTTAAAGCAAAAGTTATATTTATAATCAACATCATCGCAAACCTTGAGCTTCAGTGGAACTTTGTCCTAGATAAACCAAAAGACCTATTTTCTTTTCCAGTTGTATTTGTTCAGCTTTCTTCTCTTCTTCTCGTTCAACATTATGACCCCACAATTTTTTCTAAAGAAGAAAATAATAACAATAAGCTACATATATTCAATTCAAATTTTGTGAATGTATGTTTCCATTATATAATAACTATACTTTTGATTCAACTTACAATTTTAATCATAGACTAAAAGTAAATATGTTATAAGGAATTTTAAATGATTTTTAAAAAAAAAATTAAGGTTCACACTGGTTCAGTATTTTGTGTTTTTTCTTAACACATTTTTTGAAAGAAGATCAAACAGAGTCCAAGTTTCAAAATTAACATATGAGGGAGCTAGAATCAAAGGCAGCTAAATCCATTTTAATTATTCAATAAAAGAATAACCTGTCCTTATAGGCATTCAGTATGCTATCCATTGAGTTCTAATTCCTACTCTTAAGTATTTCAAAGATTTCTTCATACAACGTTACCACCTTAAAAAAAAAAAAAAAAATGTAAAATTTCAAAACATGGATTTAGCTGCCTTTGATTCTAGCCCCCTCATATATGGAATATCTTTTGTTCATAGCCTATCTATACATAGTTCTAACACCAAATAAAAAGCATAGGTTATTTCATTTTTCCTTGTTTTGTTTTTTTGTTTATTTGTTTGTCTTTTTTAAATATCTTTACTTCTTATATTCATTCTTATATTTATTCATTTACCAAGTATTTCCAATTTCACAAAATGTCTTAAACAAAACAAATAGCACAATACTAATACTGTATGATTCATGGAGACAGTCTTGATTCATCGCTCATGATGATGTGGAAAATGTACTGATCTTTATAACAATGTATAATTTTTTTCAAAAAAATTAAGTTGTTAATTTTTTATACAGATGCAAGTATGAACCTAAAAGGCCAGGCCGGGGGATAGTCATTGGACTGTACCCGGGAGCTTCGGGATGTCAGCAACCTGGCGGGTCCACAGGTGGTGGATAGTGGAAATCTTCGTCTCCGCGGGGTCCGAGGACACTGTGTGAGGCGAAGCAGTGCTCTGCACCCCGAACCAGACTACCCCCCAATCTAAGGTGTTAAGCGGACTGTGCCGATGGATGGATATCACTGGGGTTATAGTGTCTTCAACGGTGCCTCTAGGAAACCAGGCCGAATCCTGGAGTAAATAAAAAAAATGGCCTTCCCTGCGCATGGGGGCTCTCCGCAGGGTGACTATTTGCTTCCCCCGTAACAATGGAGGGCTCTGAAGAAGAGACCTCCAAAGACATCCCTATCTAGGGCACTAACGAGGAAGCTAGCTTCCACAAAACTTCAGAGGAGGGACGGTATACACCGAAACCTCCAGAGGAAATGTGGAATGGATCAGGAAACTCCTGAACACATTCTATGCTTCTATCCAGCTTTAGCTAGGAACAGATGGGAGATCTTTGGTAGATTTCGTCTTACCACTGAAAACACCTCCACTTTTAATATTAAGGTCATTTTGTTTTTCTGTAAATCTACAGGACTCTTTATGACCACAGAAACTCAACCTTATGTTGAAGAATAATCATTAACATCATCAATGTTTTATGAGGGGACACAATGGACCCAAACATGTGGTCTGAGTGACCAAACGGCAAATAGCCGACCCTCTGTATATCCTTATCCTTATTCTTGAACCTAAAAGGAATTAAGCATTACTTTTCTTACAGTCATCCTAAAATGTAAATGCATTAATTCCATTTAAACACCAAGCATGCATCCTGGCTTGAAAGAAATCACTGTTAAATAATTACAGCATGCATTGCATCTTTAGTTACAAATCTTTTGCAATAGAACTGTCCTTCCTGAGTTTAAAGAAGTGAAAATGAGTAGATGCAAGATCAAAATTTAGTGAATGATTCTCTATCTGCTATTGACACATTGGTTTATACTGAAATACTAATGTTAGGTCATTCGTGATACTGTAGAATATCTAGCATTTAGCAGTAGTGATTGTATAGTTCAGAACTTTTGTAAGGGATCATTATGATGGGTGTTTCCCTATTACTTTCTGGTATCATATGACCTATCCACATTTCTTTTCCTGTAAGAATACATTGTAAACACTACATTCCTTGATTCTCATCATACCAAAAGCATAAGAAATTTCTACATTTGAAGAAATCCTATTGAAATATGTCTTCTCAGCAATAAATATTGGTAACACAGGTTACTTCTTTCAGTTCTGCTTTTAGTAATGATACTATATCAATCAATAACCAATTTACTGTAATTAATCTACTGATACCTTTCACATGTTTGTTGTAGTCCTTGCAATTGTTGGTACTTTATTATCCAATACATGTAGTCAGTGCTGTACCACGGCAAAATGGCAACAAACAATTTATGCACCCGAAAGCATCTACTTATCATGGCAGGGACCCTGCATTTTCAGACACTCCAGTTCTTTCCATATTAATATCACCAGCTGTTTTGCACCCCTGGTGAATGCACAGTTCGCCAGCGCCTCGCTGTGCTCTGCATGCAGTATACTAGTGGCTAGTCAAAAAAATTGGCAATGTCCACATTCCCTTTCCATAATCATGCCACACAAAATTTGTTCTCACAATGAGTACTTCTATATTTCTCCCAAATATCTTTGTATATGCTACACACACAAATTAAATCCAAGAACAAAATGTAAAGGAGTGAAAAAAAAAGTTCCAATTTTATGAAAAGAATATGGTTATTTACTTACTCCTATTTCCAAATCTTCAAAGAAGTTCACATGACCATTTGGCAACTCAGTTACTGGAACAAGTTCTTTTCCACTAACTTCTGGACTAGAAGTGCCATTGCCATCTCTTAGGTTGGCTTTTTTCCTCAGTAAATCTGTTCTTGCTTCTTGCTCCTGAAATAAAATGAAACATTTCAGAATTTTCTAACTTTCAAATCTTAAAAATGAGAAATTTGAAAAATCCTTAATTTCTGAGCATTATTATCATTACACTCATTCCTTAGAATAAATCATTTCTTCAAAGCCTTGTAATGAGACCCTAGTGGAATAAAAGACATTAAGTCAACAAGAATGAACTCATTTCAAGAAGTTAGCATTGCAATCTTTACCGCAAGTTGAGCTCTGCGCTGACGCTCCTTTTCTTCTTCTGCAGCATTTGCTTCATCTCTTCGAACTCGTTCGATATTCCGCTTTGTGCGAACATGCCAACTACAAAAAAAAAAAAAATTCATGGTAAATATTTAATGTAATTTTCCAAACATGTAAAGCAATCAAGAATATATTATATGTAGTCTTGATCAGCTTAGTAGAAATATAAATAGTTCACGAAATTATAAAGAACTGAAGATTAAGATTAAAGAACCACAATAACAGCATTTAGTTACAGTTAGTTACTTAAACTAAGAAAGTTCTGCTGCATTTGTGCTAGTAGTGGTGTTTTTACAAGTAAGTTTAATTACGTTCAAATTACATTAAATATTATTTTTCCTTTAGGATTAGATTATTAATTTGCTACTATATTTGCATCAGATGTCTAATAAAACTTGAATAATGGAATCAACGGAGGATTAAAAGCTAAATGAAATATGATTAAAAGCTCCAGCTAGCCCTGTTAATAAATCGATAACAATAGTAGGATAAATATTGAAAGATAAAAACGCTTAACATTATTTGTAGCTATTCATTTACTCTTTCATATAATAAAGATGGAAGTCTCTGGACTTTCTACAGAAACTGTTTGCAACTAAGCTCACATCTCTGGAACAATAAACTTTATGTCTTATTAAGAAAAATTATACAGGCTTCCATCTTGAGAAAGGAAAGAAGAAAAAGAACCTAATTCACTCATCAACAAAAAAAATTAACTCCTAGAAGACCTCTTTCAAACTCTGACAGTTGCACCTAATGAGCTCGAATCCTGCGGCGAGGCATTTTTTCAGTCGTTGAAAGGTATCCTAACTCGCAATGCAACAGAAATTTTGACCATCAGATTGAGAATCGCTTCTTATATACACCTGCTGAGTGCACAGTTCCGATGCGCTGTAGCTCTCGCTATTCATTCATTGGACATCAAAGTTTAATCATTTGCATGGGCGGTCCCAATGTCTTTGTATACGAAATTTCATTACAATCGGACAACTCCTTCTAGGTTCGTCGTTTTTTTTGGTAATGAGTGTATTTTGGAATGTTACCTGAGAACTACTTCTTCTTCTTCTTTAATGTAACCACAATAATTCGATCAGCCTAATGTTACTAATCTTCTTCAGGTAAAATAGATTAGAAATAAAACTTCCAGCCTATTCTTACAAATTTCGTAAATGAATTCAAAATACAACAACATATTTGTTGTAGGAATCTGATGCTGTAGTGTATTATTGTTAACAGTATTGTTATGTATGTCAATATTATTTTTTGTTACTTTGTATCATGCAGATACTTTGTTGTATTTTGAATTCATTTACGAAACTTGAAAGTCATTTCTAACTTATTTTACGTGAAGATGATCAGCAACATTAGGCTGATTGAAATATTGTAGTTACATTAAAGAAGAAATAACAGTAGTTCTCAGTTTTAATTCTTAATATATCGTTGGAAGATGGTTTAGTTATGGCTTTCAGAATGTTGTTAGGTTGGGCTTTTTTTTTTCTTTCCATAACTGAGGTAAGATCCTATATTCCATTATTTCATCTTATGATACTTGTGGCTCACTTAAAACTGCCAATTATTTAATGACGGCGAACAATGATACAACAGATAAGAACTAATTATTTCTCCATCTCAAAAAGTGCTACTAATCATTTATCAAGTAGCTACTATTTCAGAAATAAATAAATAAATAAATAAATAAATAAATAAATAAATAAATAAATAAATAAATAAAACATTTCAAAATCAAGACTACGACATTACTCAATTTTTCTTTAGGGTCGAAAAACAATTGTTGTTTTTTCTTTCTTTCTATATTATTTGTGCATCAATTCTGTTGTTTACAACATTATCTCAATTTAAATTATACCATACTTCTTCCTCCTATGATAAGAACAATAGAAAGTTCAAACATAATGTAGATCCCTATTCTAATGCATAACTGAAGATTTTCCACCTTTTTAATAATTTGTAGTGGTTTTCTCAGTAATTCGAATTTAAGCCAATAGTTTAGTTTATTAATAACTTTCTTTCTATTAAAATCAGCATATTTAACAATTATTAACAGATTGTTTTTAATTTGACTAAGCTACTTTAATTTTGATCTATAACATCGACAAACATGAAGGAATTGCTCTTTTTTTATTATTATTATTATTTATTTATTCATTTTTATGTAACTGCTTATTTTAAATTTTGCTTTTATAAAAGTTTCAAAGGTATTTCACTAACGAATACGCGAAATGTCGCATTTACGTGATAACATAGGTTTATTTTAACATAATTTTAGCAATTTAATTTCTCTATTTCATTACAAGTTCTGCTGTTACAAATCACAATTATATGCTTTTCTATGTAGTGGATATTGAGTGAATAGATTGAAGGTATTTCCAAACGAACGGTGTTGCAACAATCGACAAAAATATCTAAAATTACTTATGATTACAAATTTCTTACCTTTTTTTAGGAAGAATATTCATGATGAATGATTTTTATTTCAAACTCTTCGAAAACTCGAGAAACCTCAAACATTTAACACTGTCTTACACTTCATCTAAAAAAAAAAGAAACAGAAACACTTATTAAGCTACGCTACATAAATCAATATATATTATGTTTTCAATTTTCAAAACTTCTATAAATTATGCCCTGAGTATTTGCAATATCTTTAATAGCTCTTTAACAATTTGAAGCATTTGTAATATTAGTAAAAAAAAAAGTTGATAATTACCTATTTATGATATTCCGCTTAATTTCGAAATTTTTTAAGTTAAGGATGAAACATATTAAGATCAACTATCTATTAACACAATTAAAAACAGATTCATGAATTGTCCCATTAGCTGTTATGCTCTGTATGTTTGTTTTGACATCACTCTCCAACTTGGGACTAAGAACGGAAGTGTTCATTAACAAACCGGAAATGATGGTAAAAAGAAAACATGGCATTACGAAACGAAATATTTTGAGATGGCTTAGGGGGAAACACTGAACAAGTGCAAGTTACTACAATTTTAAAACTAAATTATAAATGAAAATGAAAATCTTCGTAAAAGAAAAACTGATGGTGAATTAACCGATCGTTTGAACTGATTTATTGAATTGAATTGGTGTATTGTAAATTTTAAAAATGAGAAAGGGTCTGTAGCAATGCCCAGGTTTAAAAAAAAACTGTTTTGCAGCTACTTTAAATTCGTCTAATCAGGGTCATTTCTAGCACAGAGAGAAGGCAAGTATAATTCAGCTTATACGTAACAATAATAAATAATAATAATAAAAAAAAAAAACACCGTAAATCAAGTTTGAGTGATACTTTTCGAACTTTTATTCTTTAATTTTTCGTGTTCGCTTTGCCTAAAATTGGTGAAATTGAATGTATTTTTCTTTTTTTGTGGCATATATATTTTTCTAAGTTTGGTTAAGTATTGCGAAGTCCCATAGGCGTAAAGTACGGATGATGGTCCGATCACAAAATCCTAACTCCCTGGCCTCTCAACTTTACTCTGTACTGATCGGTTTTGTTTACTAGAGCCTTCAACGCTTTTGCGCAAGCGTCAGGTCTCCTTCGAATTCATGAAAATAGGGTTGAGGAGAAATAGAGAGAGGATATTTACTATTTATCAGTGTTAGTTTACTAGTAGCTGCGTTCTATTTGCGCTTTTCAGGAAAGAATTATAGAAAGAATAAGTACTGTTGCAAAAATAACAGGTACTAAAAGAAAAGCAGCTCTTATAATAGGGAAGTGTCCATCTCACCGTATCACCCCTTTGCGGAGTAGAATCGTCTGAGAGTTGTGGTTCTCGCTTTTCAAAACGAACAGTACTTGTTCAACAACAACAATAATAATAATAAAATTGTTTTTTGTTTTATGTGTGTGTATAACTAAGCAATACAATATTCCATACAATCTTAATAATAGCACTTCATTTATAATAAGAAATTAGCAACATTTTAAGCTTCATTTACAATTTTTCTCTTTATTTACAAAATTAATTGTTTATTTCTAATTTATTGGCAATTCGTATTTAAAGTTTCTTTCATCTTAAAAGAAAATTATGAAAAACTCATGTTCCTTTAAAAAAAAAAAAAAAATAAGGTGAGCATGAAGTCAAGTCAGTAACTTTTACGATCTTTTTAATTATTATTATTATCATGTTTCAAACCTTGGGTTTCCCCAGCAAAAACAATATGGCGGGTCAAGGACCAAAGCACATACTGCCAAGTGTAACGACGCGACGTGTGCGAGAATGATTAGGGATGTGTGGTTGTGTCCATAAATTTCCTAACTATGCGTGTAGTGTTGAGTACCACAGCCTTCTGCAGTTGTGCATAAGTGTTTTTGTGAAGTCCTAGTGTGCTGAGACTGTGGTGCAATGTGTGAGGCACCAGACCAGTGGCAGACAGAACGATGGGTACAACACGTACTCGGTCCTGCCTCCACTGCTTCTGGAGCTCGTGTGCTAGATCAGTGTATTTACTGATCTTGTCTGCGCGAGTTTTCTGCATGTTCTTGCTGATAGGCACTGTAATATCAATTAGATAGGTCTGTTTGTTGACCTTATCAACAAGTGTGATGTCAGGTCTGTTGTGATGTATTGTTTTATCTGTGTGAATGGGGCGGTCCCAGTATAGTTTATATGAGGGTGACTCTAATACGCTTTGTGGTATGTACTTGTAGTATGGGACCGTGCTCTTAATAAGTGAATGTGTGTGTGCCAGTTGTTGATGAACGATCGACGCTTTCTGATTGTGTCGGTGGAGGTAGTCTGTTTGAGAGAGAAGGGGACAGCCTGATATTACGTGGTCGATCGTCTCATGCGTAGTGTGGCATTTCCTGCATTTGTCGTCATGTGTGTTTGCATCGTGTAGAATGTGTTTCTTGTAGTTGCGTGTGGAGATGACTTGGTCCTGTATTACGATCATGAACCCTTCGGTATCCCCAAACAGCTCACCACTCTTCAGCCATCTGTTCGACGCTTCCATGTCGACATGAGGCTGGCTGAGTTCGTGATGATGTCTGCCATGGAGTTCCTTACGAGCCCATGATTCACGCAGCTGCTGAGTGTGGGTGTCAGGGGTGGTGAGTGTTGGAGAAGAGTTTTCGAGGTTCAGGGGTGTGAGGTGTGTGTCAGCCTTGACAATTGCTGAGTGAAGTGAGGAGTCTTCTGCTCTTTGGTGGAAATGTTCCCTAAGTGTATGTACTTGTTTTTCATGTAGGGTGATGAGGTTGATGAGTCCTCGGCCTCCCTCCTTGCGGGGAAGAGTCATCCTTTCCGTAGCGGACTTGGGGTGGTGCATGTTGTGTTTCTTGAATGTAGTAGGCGTGTTGCGCGTTGTAATGCTTCGAGTTCAGTGTTTGTCCATGGAATTATGCCGAACGAATATGTTAGTGTGGGAACGGCAAAAGTGTTGATAGCTTTAATTTTATTTCTGGCGTTGAGTTGTGTTTTGAGGATTTTGTGAACTCGAGCAAGGTATGTGTTCTTCAGTGCATTTTTGATGTTTGCGTTGTCAATGACGCGCGCTTGCTGGAAGCCCAGGTACTTGTAGGTCTCTCCCTGTTCCATGGATTGGATGGCCAAACCATGGTCCAGTTCAAAAACCCCCAAATTCGAAGTCTTCCCACGTATTATGTGTAACTTGCGGCATTTGTCAATTCCTTATTATTATTATTGCATGTTATTGGTATTTTTTTTTATTCTTATTTCCTTTTAAATTATTATAGTTTTAAGAATAGTTAAGTCATGTCAACAGGTGCTGTGTTACAGACAATGATATATATGTTATATACATATATACTGTATATACACTGTCCGGCCACTTTATTGGGTACACCATTGCTGTGAGCACAAATGCTGTGTCTCACAAGTGTGCCGCTGGGGACAGTGTCATTGTGTGGGGGATGTTTTCCTGGCACACATTGGGTCCATTGATAACTCTGGAGGCACTTCAAGATGCTAGAGCATACCCAAACATCATAGCTGACCAAGTGCAACCGTACATGTTAACAGTTTATCCTCATGCAGATGGCTACTTCCAGCAGGATAGTTGGCTGGTTCACAAAACCCGCATCACTATGGGATGGTTTGAGGAACTTGACGATGACTTTTTCTTGCTGTAGTGGTCCGCTCAGTCCCCGGATCTCAGCCCGATTGAAAATTTGTGGGATGAGCTGGAAGGGGTGTTCACTCCACGCCTTCACCCTCCATCAAATCTTAGGAACTGATTGACACACTCATGTCTGCATGGTACACAAAATCTCAACAACATTTTCAGCATCTTGTGGAATCCATGCCTCGACAAATTCAGGCTGTTTTCAGGACTAAAGGAGGCCCAACACGCTACTAGGTAGGTGTACGTACCTAAAAAAGCGGTCATACATATATATGTTATACACAACGATAATAAAATTGAACAATAAGTTTTGTAAGCATTTTTGTTATATTTCTTTCTGCCAATTAGTGTTGATTTTTTTTTTTATTAACCATTAATACAATGGTTAAACTTTAGATTACGGCCGTGCACTATTTTGAAGTCGGCGGATAATGATATGAACGGTTAACTAGTAAAAAGTAGAATGCTTATTTCAAAATGGTTTGCACGATCTTTTACTAGAAAAACTAACCTGGCTAACTGCGATCTTGAGATAACAGTATGCAGTAAGTCGCCATGCAGTAGGTGGCCATTGGAGTAATCTAAAGTTTAACCTTGTTAATAACAGAGAAAATAATAACATGATAATAATAATTGTTATGCAAAATAGGATACAATAAGTCTCATGGATCTCGTTCTTTGTGTCAGTTGTTGTCTTTTGTTTATCTGACGAAATTTTATTTTAGCTAAGCATAATAAAGACTGCCTTTAATTTTCGAAAAAAATGACAAAGAGATAATCAGCATTCCCTTTAATATTACGATTTTCGTTTAATTTAGCAGTAGTTGTTTCAGTTTTACTTTACATGAAAAATTTCTGAAGGACTCAGAAATAGGATTTTTATTTCGAGGGGGGAGGGGTAGAGCAAATTAGGAAATTGACCAGCAACAATCAAAATTTAAAAAAAAAAAAAAATTGATTTCAACGTTTCGGGTAGGGGAAGGGCGAAGGTGCGGAAGCAAGATCCCTTCAGCTTATTGCTACTGTACCAAAAAAAAAAAAGAAAATAGGACTAGTCTGTATATTTCAAGATTTCGGGGAGGGGGGAGGGAAACAGGACCTCCTAGGCTCCCGCCCTAAATACTCGTATGACTTAGAAAGATTGTGAGAGATATATTCTGAAATTTGTCAAAAGATACTGCCATGCATGCTGAATTCTGCTAATCTTTTTATGCTCAGTTTCATTTTTCCTTTTGCAAACAGTTACTGCAATGTTAAATATCCTGCCACCTCTAAGGATTTTCAGTACTGTTCCTCGTAATTCGTAGTATAATCATGATGTTGCTGTATACCACCAAAAACCAATTTTGTTGTTTAAATCACATTTTATCGCAGGAAAGCATATATTTCAAAATTATAATCATAAGTTAACTTCTTATCCATTTTTCATATAGTAAAATGAAATAAAACTTTGACTTTGTTTTAATTGGAAGATCAATGATTAAGTTTTTTATTGAAGTCAGTGCTTAGTCATAGTTTCATAAGAGAACTGCTGAAAACAATTAGGTAATTATTTATATACCCCAATTGCAATAGGATATCAAACTTTATGTTTCTAGCGTAACAAAAGAATATCGATTAATCTTGTACATCCTTCAAATGAAATTATACATTTCAGTCAATCTCTCCTGTTTTATTATTAAAACATGGAAGACGCTCTTTCTATGATATTGCCATATTGCTTTAACTATGTAAAGTTGCCCTTTAATCACCTTAAATTTTGTTAATGAAATGTCAAAATTTATCTACTCGACATTCTTAAAATTGCATAATTTTGAATTCTCGGCAAATTCATGAACAATTTCACACTTAAGGGAAAATAAGGCAATGATGCTCAGCGGGCAATCCCGCTCATTCAAATATGGCTACACAGAATAGATTTGAGCTGCTCTCAGCTAGCAAACGTCATTGTAAGTCTTCAGTAAACGAATGGTGGCCATGGTAAAAAGGGGTGTTTTTATTTCATTCGATTGTTATTTTGGCATTGATACAGTAGACTCCCTCTTAACCCACCACCCACCTGCTGCACTGTGACATATGCAGTTTTCCATGCTCCCCAAGAACAAGTCACCGTTTGTTTGTTTTGAACTGATTGTTTTATAGTATCAATCAGTCTCACGGTTGATTTATGCCAGTGAAAATGTGCGCTTGGTTTTGAGTGAGTATTTTTCAGAGTGTATTTCTGTTTCTGAAAATGAGTTCCATGAAAAGGAAACGTTCTGTCCTTACCATTGAACAAAAGCTTAAATCTTTAGAGCGGTTAAATAAGGATGTAAAATAATATAATCTTTGTCTCTTTTGTTGATCTTTTTCATATAATTAAACAGAAGAAGTATTTTAATTCAGTTAAAAGCTGATTTAAATGTATTTTCAGTTTAACTGGCCT